>JAOVVA010000026.1:15340527-15366186 GCA_028565275.1 Leiocassis micropogon
CTCCCAGCCATTTGCATTGGGCAGCAAGGAAGCTCACTCGTCTCTCCAAGTCCCTTCGTAGCAGTGAAAAACGCTACTATATATATATATAAAAAAAATTTATTGTCATTTTAATTACAATATTTTATGCTGTTTTGTTTTAAATACATGAATATTTTGTGAAAAGATGGTTACGTATACGCTGACAGGCCACTTTATTAGGAACAACAACTTTGCAATCAGAACAGTAAATCGTTGCATTAAGTTTATTGAAACCGTATGACTGAAGATTGGAAAAAGACCAGGTAGAGGATAGGGTTAGATGGAGACGGTGGCGACCCCTGAAAGGGAATAGCCGAAAGACGAAGAAGAAGAATCTTTTTCCAGTCTTCAACTGAATCCACAGTTGCCTCGGATTTGCATTGCAGGGTGACAAATTGTGAATCTGATGACTGCTGTGATCTTCTTCTTCTTTGTTGTTTAACAACCGTGTGTCTCATTCTCCCTCATCTTCCTGGCTACTTAAAGCAGATTTTCCAGTCCAACCTTCATTAAAACGTTTAATGCCTCCTTCCCTGATCTTGTCTTGACTTGTTCTGTGTCTTGAACTCTTCGTCTGTTTTATCGGGTACTTCCACACACTCATTCTTCTCGACACGTTTCCTCTCAGTACCACTCACCATCTAGCTGGAGTTGTGTAGGTTGCATCACCGCTACCTCCTTTCTCTCTCCTGAGCTTCCCTGTCCTTTGAACTTTCCAGTCCAGTCTTCGTCAAAAACATTACATGTTTCTCTTAACATTACCTTCAACTCCCAATAGTTCCTGAAGCTGTGCTCCCATATCTAGCCTCTCCTGCATATATTTCCCGCACGAGACAATACATGCTTGACACTCTCACTTTCTTGGCATTCCTCACAGAGTCCCACTGAGTGTTTACTTACTATAAATAAAGTGCTTTTAAGGCTGCTGTGTCCAATTCTTTTGCAACCAATCCACCTTAAGGTTTGTTGTGTTGTGCATTCTGAATTGCCTTTCTGCTTAACAGTTTTAGAGAGTGATCATTTGAGTTACCATAGTCTACAAACCAGCTCGAACCATTCTGCCCCAACTTATTAGATGTTCATTAGATATTTTGTTGTTTTGTACACTATTCTATTTAACTCTAGAGACTGTTTTGTGTGAAAAACCCCAGGAGATCACAAGTTGTTGAATACCTCACACCAGCCCATCTGGCACCAACAACCATGCTACTGTCACTGAAATTACATTATGACATGAATTCAAATGAAGCTCTTGACTAACTCAGCCACTGAGGTTGCACCAGTGTAGTTTTAGATTTTGTCCCAAGCCTGAATAAATGAGAAGGGTTGTGTCACAAAATAAATATGTGGATCATGAAAAAGATTCCCATACTGGATCGGTTGCGGCCCGAGTTAAGAACAACCGCCTCAGGTAGCAAGAGTACATGTGTGTAAATGAGGGTGGGGGAAAGGTGCAGTTGCAAGGAGTAAAGGTAGAGAAGGTAGAGCAGCTAAAATATTTAAAATCAACTGTCCAAAGCAATGGGGAGTGTGGTAGAGAAGTGAAGAAGAGCGTGCAAGCAGGGTGGAATAGGTGGAGAAGAGTAGCAGGAGTGATCTGTGCCAGAAAGGTATTGGCAAGAATGAAAGGGAAAGTTTACAGGATGGTAGTAAGTCCAACAAATATACCATTTGGAGACGTTGCTGCGGGAGGTGTTAAAGGAGAAAGGTGCGTTTTTGCTTTGGGAGCGACAAAAATGGATTGGTTGGAGACAATTTAGAGATACCAGATTAAAATGGTTTGGGCATGTGCAGAGGAGGGATGAGGGGTATATCGGGAGGAGAATGTTAGAGATGGAGCTGCAAGGCAGGAGGAGAAGAGGAAGACACAAAAGGAGGTTTATGGATGTGGTGAGGAAGGATGTGCAGGAGGTTGGAGTGACGAAGGAAGATGTGGTAGACAGAGGTAAATGGAGACAAATGTTCCACTGTGGTGATCCCAAACGGTGGAAATCAAAAGAACAATTATTATATAAACTGATTTTTAAAATTTGTCATTTGAATTATGATATTTGATGGTGTTTTATGGTGTTTTGTTTTAAAGACATGGATGGTTCATGAAAGGATGGTTACATATACGCTGACCAGCCAATTTATTAGGAGCACCAAACCAACTACTGAGTAGGATCTCCATTGCAATCAGAACAGCAAAATGTAGCATTGGTTCCACTAAGTTTACTAAAAACCCAACTGATTGGGTATGAGCAGCAGAATGGGTGTTCCTTATAAAGTGGCCAACTTCTAATATCACATCATATTTAAAATCACTGATTTCAAACTTTAATAAGCATGTTTTAATTATTTGTAAAGGAATTAATTGTCTTCTTGTACAAACTGGGGCAGACTGCATACTGTGTTCTTGTCTGACCTTTGGCTCAGGTGTTCTCAAAATTTATTAACCAGGGTTTTTTTTTTTTACCTGTAACAATGTGCACATGGCGGGAACTGGAAAAAAGTCTTATAAAAGCTTATTTTTGCTGAATTAAAAAGACCTTATTGGAACCAATTTATTTCATTGGATGAATACAGTTAGTATTCAAGTATTAATTCCAATACAGTATTTAAATTTGAACAACATTACTCTGCCCATCATATTTCCATATATTATCAGAGTTGTAAATCTCATGCTCTAACTACACATTCCAGACCACATCCAGTAAAACTGATGCAAATGGTATACCGGTTGACTCTACGACACAGACCATAGATCCATTCTAGTGCACGTGATTTGCTTGTCATAACTCTTGATCAAAGTAATATCAAAATAGGTAAAACTTACTAAACTACCTACGTTTCATGATAAATAGCTCAGTTCAGTCTGTGCACCCTTTTCAAATGTTCCATGAATTTTCTAGGGCACATTTTTGTTTTAGGATAACATAACAAAAAAAAGCTGATCTCCAGGATTCTGTCTGTTTCATGTTAACTGTGGTAAATATTTGACTGACTGAATTGCTGTAAGGAATTCTCATTACCAAGTTTTAGTGTTTCATGTGATAGTCACACAGCTTACTGAGAGACCAAAGGTCCAGATTTTCTTACATCTCATGTCATACTCAGTCATGATGGCAACCAAACAAGACCTTTTTATTTTGCTCTCTATGCTCAGTTCGGCGTGTGCACTCTACAAGCAGTGGGTTCCAGACACCAACTTCGAAAATGCGACAAACTGGGACAAAGGTTCTGTGCCTAGTGGAAGTGACAAAGTCATATTTCCACCCCATGGCAAGGTAGCAGTGTATGTGGAGGGAGCGCATACACTTTCAGAAATGTTTCTGCCTCTGGAAGGAGAGTTTATTCTGGCCTCAGGTTCTGGTTTTTCCATTAGAGAGGGTCAGGATCCTAGCTGTGGGAGAGGCAACACAAAAACTTTTAAAGACCCTGACTCTCTAGAGTGGTTCGATCCTGCTCTATGGAAGGCGGCTTCCTCGTTAGATGATCTGCAGAGCGGGCCCTATATCTTCTCCGTCGATGATGAGGCTGTACCTTGCCAGCATGATGATGTAGTGTTCCGGGCTGGCTCTTCTTTTCGTGTGAAACTGTCAGCACATGATGGAAGCATTTCTGTGAAGAGTGTGTCAGTGCTGGGGAAGAAATTCACTGATAACTCTGACTTCACGCAGTACACTAGTTCCCAACTCGGGAAGCTGCAGTTTCATGGATCTTCAGCAGTCAGTGTCAGTGGATCAGCCTGCGGTGATATCACTGGTTGTGTGTGTGGAAATTCAGGTATCCATGATTTGATCTGCTCAAAGGTCACGTGTCCACCTCTGCACTGCAAGAAACCCTTGGAGCCAGTGGGGCACTGCTGTTATGTATGTGGTGCCATCGTGACTATTCATTTCTCTAAAAGCTTTGGCCTCGAATCGTACCGCCAGCGACTGCAGCACCTCTTTCTCAGCTTTTCTAAGTATAAATCTATTCACATGGCTTTGTCAAAAGTCTCAAAACCTCAGAGACTGATGCAAATCATTCCTTATGGGAACACGCAAGTGATCCAGGTGGTTCTCCTGGAGGAAAATACTGGTTCACAGTCTGGAAAGCTAGCTGAGGCCCTTGCTCGGGATATATTGAAGGACATTGCTGACCAAGGTTCTCACCTGGGCATAGACAGTGCAGACTTTTATGGATCTTCAGGAGCAAGTAGTGGTGATGTATCTGGATTAAGTGGCGGAGAGGTGACTGGGATTATCCTGGGTATTCTGGCTTTGGTGGCTTTCCTGGCTCTGTTTGTAGTTCTTCAACGCCGGGGAATGCTCAGAGTGCCGCGTTTACCCCCGTTGAGTAGCTGGAGGCAGGGTAGTGAGATTGGAGACCTGGGTGGGCCTCTAGATCATAGTTTCGATAACCCCATGTTTGAGAAGCAAAACTCAGAGATCCCTGGGCTGTATGGAACAGAGAGTCTGGGTAGTATCACTATAACACATTCAGGTGTGCACTTTGTGAATCCTGTGTATGATGAAACTGACTTTAATGCATGATGCTGATTTAATGCGATACTCCTGTCACTCCTTCACATACGTTGTTGAAATGTAAGACGTAAAGCCATTCATAAAATTGCATAATGAAATAACATGGTGTGATTAGGATTTTAATCTGAATGTTAAATGAATGAAATGTTAAATGAAACTTAAGATAACATTATAATTAAATACAGTTCTAAATTACTGATACAGTCACAAAAAAATGTAAGTACTAATTTTAAAAAATTACATGTTTTTTTTTTATTATTGTTGTATGTCTGAACTTGATCCTGGCTTAACTAGAACAACCGCATTGTCCTTCTTAGAGAGCCAGAAGACAGGGTATAATGGCTCCCGGAAGCTAGCAGTACATTTATTAAGAAGTTTCATAGACTCAGCTATACCATAGAAGGCCAGCAACCCCTTTTCATAGTCTATGTAGCATCCAACCTTGTGAAAATTCTCCTCTTCGAGAGACGTTTTGACATCAGAGTGCCATGCTTCGAAACCATGGCTGTCCCGTCCAATGCACCATGAAAAGTCATTGCCTGTGATACAGCTGCTGCTTTCTTGACCTTTACGATCAATGCTTTTGTATGTAAGACCTACATAAGTACCCTCTCCGCTCAGTTCCACCTCGAAGTAATGGCGGCCTACGTAGAGGCTTTCCGAGGTCATCACCTGTCTCCAGTGCTCAAAGCGTTCAGGTGTGTCAGGGTAACTGTGTTGCCAGGGCGTGGTGTTGCTGGCTTTTCTGCTGTCTTCGGTGAGTCTCAGGAACTTGTGTGTGGAGTCAGGATCAAAACTCAGGTTGACGGCATCTGCACAGCATCATGTTTGCACAAATTAAATACATTTAAAGATAATCAGTGTGCTTCACCCTGTTTATTCAGGTATGCATAGAATTATTTAAATGGAATTTAATAGAATTATCTCCAGTAGGGAAATACATAAATCTTTCATGTTGTCATTAGTTAATTACAGTTATATCAGCTGTGATTGGTCATTTTGTTAAACTGGAAATGTACCGAGAAATAAACTTACATTTAAGAAAGTCGTCTCTATTCACAGGCTCGGGAGCAAATGCTTGCCTCTTGATTGTAGAACTTGGGTGCACCAAAGTCTTAATACCTAGTGTCTCTGTGTCAGAAATTCAAGTGTCATTTAAATGAAAATACTTGCACGACTGTATGAAAGTCTGTATTTCTTTTGCACTTACCACGTTTACAAAGTTCCTTGAGCTGGACATTGTAGGTGGACAGCAGCAGATCACAAATGGCCTGAGTTGATTTTTTTACAACGTGACTAAAGGTGGTGAGTCGGTCTATGAGGCTGATGTATATGCCAGGTAAGCACACATCCACCGAGCTCTTTTTCCACTCTGTGTATTCCTGCAGGACAGGATGAGCAGATAAGACACATTTTTGTCTTCCTCACTTTCTGGGTTCTCAATCGTTTTTAAATATCTTTTGCATCGCTGTTTGTTGATTAATGTAGAATGTTCCATGACATTTTGAATGTGTTCTAATATTCGAGTTATCATCCTAATAGGTCATCTAATCACTATTAACAATTATATTAGGAATGTTGACAGCAGATAAAGATACAGTATATCAGCATGCAGAATTTGGTAACTGACAATAATGGATCTGTAATCCATAAAACATGACACTATGAATAAATTAATGAAATGTATGAAAATAATACATGAATATGTGGAAGCCAATAGTTGACAATACATGGAACATTATAACTAGCCTCTTTAATTTTTAGTTATTATTTGAAGCAGACTTTTAAATAAAGGACTCTTATGAAGGACCTCAAATGATTTGATGAGCCAAAATCTAACCAGTCCTACCTGTAAAAAATCCACATGATTCTTATTCTTTGAAAATCGTTCCACTTGACCCATGGTCTTCTTCAACTCAAGAGTCTTCTGCTTCAGGTGACTATTGATGCTTTCTGCCTGACTCAATGCCTGCTTGTGTTCCCCTTCCAGAAGGTCAGATGCTTTCTTTCGGGCATCGTCAAGCGCGCTTTGCAAAATTAAGAACTGCTGCTCGATTTCAGCCTGAACCCCGACCACTGAGTTCTGAGCAGATTAAATAAAATCAATTAAATCAACATAATCCTGATGTATAGATCAAAAGACATATTTGTGGTCCATACATTTTTCATTACATCCCATTTTTAAAGTGTTAAGGTTTCCATGGGAACAATGTTCCCCATGAATCATTTAAGGTATTTGAATACAAAATAAACTGATTAGGCTTATGGAATATAGATAAGAAGTTAATAAGATTTTTTACTTGACATTTACTGTTTAAAACTACACACTCAGAAAAAAAAGTGTACTTCTGTCTTATACACTGATGTGATCTTTGTAGAAATATAGTCCATATTCTTTTAAACTCGATTATCCAGTATGTCATTTTTGTCAGTACTGTATGTATCTAAATAGTTATGGTAAGGGTCTGTCTGCATGCCATCAGGCACATCAGACAATGAATATGCCCCTCCCTGAAGATATATTCACCACGTCAGTTTCTTACGGGGCTCGGTCGCCAGCTCAATGCCGGATTGTATTTGAGCAGTTGGGAGTGAAGGACCTTGCTCAAGGGCCCAACAGTGGCAGCTTGGCAGCACTGGGGGTTGAACCAGCAACCTTCTGATCAGCACTCTAAAATCTTAACCAAAGAGCTATCCCTGCCTGGCTCATGTCTAACTAATGAAACTGCAAATTAGGAAACTGTTACTCACTTCAATGGATGCTGAGTTGCTCTGTAGCTTGTCCATGGCCTGTTCTGCTGCTGTTAAGGTTTTCAGCATTTCCTTTTGTTTCTGTTGTAGCTCATTCTTCAGATAAACAAACACACACATACACGTTCAGAATTTACTATTGTGTAAATTGCATAATATATGGGATGAAAGGTCAAACTATTAATACCATAATTAACTTGTGAGGCATGGTACCAAAACATTCACCTTTACAAATTACGAACAGCCTGCCTTGCAGGGAGCTGCAGGTTTTACAGTACAAATAATCATCTACAAACACTATTCGTTTGACATTTCTGCGTGTTTATGAAAGGCCTCTGCTGGCCAAGCTCATTGTTGTTGACTCCAGTTGTGGTGAAAGGAAACCCTTCATCTCTGTCGTCTGTTCTTTGTAAACCTTAAACTGTTTTAATATTTAACTAGGCAAAGTGTGCCGTAGATACACTTAGTAACCATTAGGTTCCTTTCAAAATGTTCTGTTTAATATTTGGTTTATTAAAAGTGTTAATGCATAATGTGTAATATTATGTATAAGTGTAATATCTCGTTATTTTTTATATATATAAATTTTTTCTCCCAGTTTATACAAGTACTGTACATAAATTATAATGCTACAATTACTGATTTTGTTTAAAGTCTGCTAATATTTAATATACATACCCACAATACATTAGTAATATTGTACTTTCTATCTATCTATCTATCTATCTATCTATCTATCTATCTATCTATCTATCTATCTATCTATCTGCTTAATTTCTAATATTCTCTAACACTTAAGGATCCAGAACAAAATGAAATCCCCAGTTACATGACCTCAGTGTCGACCAGTGCGTATCCACCTCCCATCAGGAATATAAAAGAGCACACCCGCAAAATGATTTATCCCAAATGAATGAATGAATGAATAAATAAAAAAATAAATAATTTATTGCTAAAAATGTATTGGTGTAAATTCTAATTATAATTTATTGCTCAGTAGTTATTAGGACAAAGATGATCAAATAGGTTAAATTTCATACCTCGATATGTTTACGCGCCTCATCTACTGAGGTAATTTGGTGTCCTTGGTGTCCTTCTGTCTCACATTGTGGACAAATGCAGCAGCTGTCCTTCATACAGTACATCTGCAATTCCATCTGGTGATGATCGCACGTCCGCTGCTCCATGTCCAGTTGAGGCTCCACTAACCTATGGCTCTGAAATTTGCTGTTCTCTAGATGTGGCCTTAGGTGCTCCTCACAGTAGGACACCATGCAGGTCAGGCAAGATTTGGACGCCTTGAGAGGTGTCTCAATACACGAATCACACATTACCTCTTCTACTTCTGGGCCGCCAGTGAGTTGAGGTGTACTCTCAGTAGGGTCTTTGCCGTTGGCTTGACCATTCAAGACTTCTTTGTTTTCTTTTTGGTCACCCTCCATGTTCAGCTGAGTGCTGGCTGGGATTTGTTTGGGTGAAACGGTTTTCTCAATGGTCATATTCTTCTCCATAGTAGAAACAGTGTTGAAGCTTACTGTTCGTTGGGAGAGGTAAAATACAGAGCTGATACACCCTCCTTCTTGTTGCTGACAAACCGGTATGCACAGCAGTTTCTGTTGTTTGAGACCACACCTAGAGTTTGACGCCGCACCTAATATAAGGGTCAACCTCAGCACTAGACCTTACACACCTTCCTGTCTGTATGCCTGGAACATTCGAGGAGGCAAGGCAACCAAATAATGGAAGAAAGTTATTGAAACGAGTCATACTCCTTGAACAGCGTTTGCTCTCTTCTTTCTGCTGAGAGGAAGTGTGATTCATAGCGTCTTGAATAAACAGTTGATAGCTGCTTTTATCCAAAAATACAGAGAAGTGAGACAGAATCCAATTTAACTTTAGAGATGTTGAAGGTACTGACAAGGATACAAAGTTTTTCTGTAACTGAGGAGAAAACGTCTAAAGTATAAACAGTTTTGTGCTATAAACAATAGTCATAATTCAATCCAACTATGAATGATCCGACTGGAAAGAAAAATAAAAGTCGGCCTTTTCTGAATGTTTACATTTACAGTAAGTGTATGAGTGTTCAATGATAAGAAAAAACTTGAGAATAAATCAAGGTTGTATCTACACATGCTATTCACTCACATATAGGAGTGACTAAGATATGAAGTTTTTAATCCCTGTAACTTGAGCAATGTTCAACAATTTTCAACAGATTAGTATGCTCTAATGCAAACCGAACCCATGGATTAATGGATGAAATGGGTAAATCCAACACTATGTACTACACTTGTAACAGTATGCTATCTTTTATAGATATTACATATAGATATGGTGACATGTATTACAGAAGTACATGGCAGGTTCATAACTTGTGTAGTCACAAGTCTTCACAGGTATCCAGGTTATTGTTAGCAGAAGAGAAACCACAGCAGTTCTTGAGAAGGTATGACAATTCTTGAGAATTTGTGAAGTATAGAGGGTACTTTGTAACACACAAACATTTGTGCATTCCTCACAAAGCTACAGTACGGCTATTTTCACATTCTTTATCTATATTCTTGACAACGTTCCTTTCACAGCTGTGCAATCAGTAGAACCTACCACACTATCAGAAACGGGATAAGAGAAAGAGAGTTGGTCGGGGAGACAGGGAAAAGACAGATATTGTTTCCTGTTGATAGTTATCTTTTTTTATACGGCTTTAATTTATAACTGACAGAACAAACAATAGTCAATTACAAAGATTATCATAAACAGGAACATTAGAAGTGGGGTGGATGATCAATCATTTCTGAATTTCCTGGATGTCAAAAGACGAATATGAGATCACATCCAGCAGATTACTTTTTGTGATTTTGACATCCAGATATATTAAGCAACTTAAAACATGGTACATTTTGGGCAAGACACCCAGTTTTTATTGATATTGAAACATGACTGACAGGAGTTTCTTGTTTCCGGGGTGTGCCCTGTTAAATCGGTCATTTAAACAGGTACTGTAATAGCTCTGAATGACTACACTTGGCCTCGGTTTGACTACTTTTGTTGTTAGAAAAGATAAACCAAGATTGATCTCAGAGAGCAGATCATTTTGAAGTTCAGAAAATCACCATTGTACAAGCACTGAGCATTGAAATATGAAAAAACTCATTGGAATTTCCTGAAAAAAAAAGAAACCACTGGAATAATAACAGCCAGACATCGGACCAAGATCAGCCAAGAAACACAATAGCAGTCGATGACAGAAACTTTGAGAGCTGACGAAAGTCAGTGACATCACAAACAACCTCCACAGGGGAAGGTGTGACAATCCAGCATTCAAAGAATATTCTATTAAAAGCAGAAATATAGAGGCCATACCACAAGATAAAAACCATCAAGTCAAGTATGCTGAAGGCTTGAGCTTGCATGACTGCTCCTGGAATGTGCTCAATAATCATTAATGACCCTGAAATATAAACTTTTATTTGTATAGCGCTTTTAACAATTCTCATTGTCGCAAAGCAGCTTTACACAATCAAAGGAATTATGGAAGTTTGTATGAAATGTAAATTTGTATGAATCAAAATAATAAGATTTTTTCCTGATGAGCAAGCCAAGGGCGACGGAGACAGTGGCAAGGAAAAACTCCCTGAGATGGTAATAGGAAGAAACCTTGAGAGGAACCAGACTCAAGAGGGAACCCATCGCAGGGATTGATCTGCAGTCATACTGTATGTTAGGAGGTTGGATGTTCAGTAGAACAGGAGATGGGTTTAAGATAATATGGAGTCCAGTTTGTTGTTGGAGGCTCAGGTAGACTGTAGGAAACTCCAGTCCTGAGCTATCGAGCGACTGCAGTCACTCCTGATCGTAGCATCAGAATGAATTCAGAAACATTCTGTCTGAAAATGTACAGAGAAACGCATCCAGTCTAATTGGGAGCAACTTTATCATGCAGTAAAATAATGACCCAAAAGTCACTGCCAACACAAGAATGGTTTTATCAGAGGAAACAAGTGGAAGGTCTTAGACTGGAAAAGTCAATCACCAGATCTTAACTCAACTGAGCATGCTGAAACAGTTGCAGTACAAACCTGGCAAAAAAAAAAAAATTCAACATTTTCAACAGATTATGTCATAATATTATTATATTATGTCAGATTATTTTCAACAGTTGGTCAACACCATGATGAACAACAAAATATTAAGTGTTATTTATTTCCATTTGCTTTAAGACCATCTGTTTCTACACTCACTGGCCATTGGGTTTGACCCCATTTTGTCTTTGTGGTATAGATTCAACAAGGTGCCGGAATCATTTTAGAGATTTTGGTCCATATTGTCATTATAGTGCCACACAGTTGCTGCACATCCACCACATCCCATTGATTGAAATCTGGTGACTGTGGACGGCATTTGAGTACAGTGAACTCATTGTCACGTTCATGAATCCAGTTTGAGATAATTTTAAGTTTTGTTACATGCCTTGTTTTCCTTTGGTCATAAACGGATGCAGACAGTCAGTCACAATACTCAGATAGACTGTGGCATTTAAACAATGATCAGTCGGTACAAGGGGACGAAAGTATGTCAAGAACATTTTCCCCATGAAAAATGCCATGCTTCTATGATGTTTACGCCAAATTCTATCTAAATGTCGCAGGAAAAAAATCAAAACTCATCAGAGCATCAGTAGTGGCACCCGGTGTGGTCTTCTGCTGCTGTAGCCTATCTGCTTCAAGGTTTGATGTGTTGTAGTGTTCTGAGATGCTCTTTGGTGTACCTCAGGTTTAATGAGATACTATTTGAGTTACTGTTGTCATTCTATTAGCTCAAACCAGTCTGGCCATTCTCCTCTCCTCTGACCTCTGGCATCAACAAGGTATTTTCACCCAACAGTGGATCAGCAATTTTGAAAGTACTCAGAGCAGTCCATCTGCCATCAACAACCATGCCACGTTCAATGTCATTTCAATCAACTTTTTTCCACATTGTGATGCTTAGTTTAAACTTTATCAGATCGTCTTCACCACTCATGTTCTGAGTTGCTAAAGACATCTAGTTAAAAATATCAGAAAATAAAGCCTAACATTTTGATCTCATACTCATCTTTTGTTCTCGAACCCAAATGTCTGAGGTGCATAGCAAAAATTAAAGAATTGACCTTTCCACACATTACTAGGGTTTAAATGCAGTTTATACTTTTCTAACACATTATTATTCTAGTTAAACAAGCATTTATTAGTTTGAAAGACACTGAGATACTGTACCACTTCACACACCTCTCCCTTTTTTTTTTTTCAAGAAACATAGGTTCATCCACTGGCTTGGAACATTTCTGCTGCAGCTCATTTCTGACCTCTGGTGCTACAAGTGTGCCAAAGCAAGTACTGTACTGATATTTTTCTTGTGCGCATTCTCACAATGGAGAAATATTATGGTTCTTACTTGACTTTTATGTTCCTTATTTTTGAACACCAGTCTTTTCACAAAATACTATTGCAATAAAGAATCACACTCTGTCTTCACACATACATCCTCTTGGCCTATATGGCCACCTATATTGTGGCCCGATCAAACTTGTGTATACTTGCTAAACATCCCATTTTCCAGATTTAGTCCATAACCTCCGCTCTAATGGGAAGGCTTTCCACTAGATTTTCAAGGTTGGCTGTTGGGATTTGTGTGTAGTGATCTGAGGTGAGGAATGGTACGCTTCTTTGGGGCTTCTCCATATCGGAACTCTCCTGGATGTGGGAAAGACAGTGAAGGTGGACTCATCAGGGAACAATACATGTTTCACATATATACTTTGTCCACAGACCAACATATTGCTGCTGGCACCATTGAAACCGATGTTTGGCATTGGCACGAGTGACCAAAGGTTTGACTATAGCAGCCCGGCCATGTACATTGACAGTTGGGCAGCTGTGGTTTTATATTTTTTTGAATACAATCTGGGTTAGCACCCGGACATCCCTTTCAGACAGCTTCCTCTTGCGTCCACAGTTATGTGGTTCGTCCTTCTTAGTGGTATGCTGACATTACCCTGGATACCGTGGCTCTTGATACATCACAAAGACTTGCTGTCTCAGTCACAAATGCGCCAGCGAGACGTGCACCAGCAATTTGTCCTCTTTTGAACTCTGTCACCCATAATGTTTTGTGCATTGCAATATTTTAAGCAAAACTGTGCTATTACTCTGCTAATTAAACCTTCACACTCTGCTCTTACTGATGGAACGTGCAATCAATGAAGATTGGCCACCAGGCTGGTAAAATTTAGCCATGAATCCTCCAACACTAAATTGGCCAGTGGTTCACTTTCATTGTCCAACCCATGTATATCTTAATGGATCTCACATTGCGCACAGGTTTGGGCACCTTAGTTCCAGTAAAAGGAAAGTTGTCTCCCATTTTCAGTCCAGTCTCTGTAACTGGAACCGTTTCAGAGGATGAGTAAAAGATTGGATTTCCAATAAATATAAAAAAGGTATAACAACATTAAGACATAGTTTTTCATTATGGATTAAATAAGAAAAAAACAAATTTAATGATTTTACTTAAATCATGCTTTTATAATCCTGTGAAATTAATAATGAAAGGGGTTTTAATGGTGTAAATGCTATAAACAATATCTCAAAGATGTGCCAATACAAGAAGTGTCAAGTTGGACTAACTTCTTTAAATATAGACTTTCTCTAAGAGAAATAATGTAATTTCTATAATAAGTACAACATTGTACTTGTAGGTTTTCTAGTAGTTTAAACGTTTAGCGTGTTCATTATAGTACTCTTATTTTGACATATCAAACCTCAGTGGTTTGTGGAAGATTTACTCTTATAAACTGTTCACTCATGCAGCCTTATTAACTTCGTTGTCAGCAAGTACAGAAGGATAAAAATTCATAGATTTTCAGTGATATCTCACATCTTTTATTGGTGCATTTTATGAAATTATATAAAACATAAACAAAGTTACGTACAAGAAATCAGTAGAACACACAGTATTTGGGTTGGAATGTGTTAAAATGCACATACTGTATAATAAGTAATCATAGATTATGTGAGATTAATAGTATGCTAAAAGAAACTTTCTCCGCAGTAATATGGCATGCTCCAAGTCTTTAACAGAATTATGGCTTAACAAATGTAAACAAAGTAATGAAGATCAAAAGGTTCACAAAACAACCTTAGTACAAATGTTCACTGAGCCTTAAAGACAATGTTTCCACATTTGCTGCCATGTATATTGATGACATCACTCAGGCAGCGTGTAAAAGGTCCCTTATAATAAGGTATATCATGCCTGAAATTAAAATTTACCTGCACAAAAAGAGACCTGCGCATACACTACACAGATACAAAGACGTATACCCCACAAGGCCAGACACACCATGAGAATAATGCTGTTTAGGTCTTGACTTCATCAGGGATCTTTAATAGTATGTATGGCAATCACAGATCCTCAGCATTATTCAGCTGTTACTGAATATTAACCATGCATACTTCCTTATGTGTGCCATTCAAAGAGGTACCATTGTCAGTCTAAAATTCAAAATACGTTCATATGGTAATCACATGTACCTTTGTTTGACATCCATACAAGTCTTTCTGTCTTGTTGCATATGAATTGAGAGGTACCCTACTGTAGGTATGGCCTTTGTGCTATCTTTAAGTCCTTTGTGCTATCTGTAAAGAGAAAAAGCATAAAGCTGACTTGTTGACTTTTTTTTTTTTACAGGTTGTATAACAAACTTTGGACTACTATGAAAAATCCAAAAGCTCTCAACCATTTTAGAGATGATCTTAAAAAATGCTCTGCATAGTTAGGTAGTGGCAAAATTGAGGCAAATCCTCCTAACACTAATCCCTAATTGCATGTCGTTTGGATAAATTTTGGGTGTGAATAATTTAGAAAATAATATGGGGGTCAACTTACAACTCTGTGTCTTCTATACTGTCGGGATCCTCAATGGTGTCCAGGCGTCTCTTACATGCATCAATGATCTTTTTACGGGGTCCCAAGGGAATGTGGATGCTTTTGAGGTCATTGTCAGAGCACAGCAGCAGTGCATCCAGGTCTATCTTCTCTCGCTTAAAAATAGGGATGAATTCATTCATGACATGGGCAGCCAGGAATACCTCTAGTGGACTGCTCTCTGGCTCGTCGTCATCATCCAATCCTAACTCCACCTCATCCCAAGGAAGCTCCTCCACGTTCCTTGCCTGAAGGCTTCGTGCACTGCCAATACTGTCCTCATCTACACTGGGAGATCGATGAAGACGGCTGCGCAGGCGGACGTTTGGTGCCCTTCCACTGCCAGCTATGCTGCCCTCATCACGAGAGCCTATGTCAAAGAGTCCCCCGCTCACATAGTTTCGCCGAAAGACCATGGTACCCAGGCCTGGTCGGTTGAAAAGTGAGTCATGGCCTGAGTCAGTGCTGATCTCTGAGTGGTCCAGGTCTGCCCCATGCAGGTCAGGCTCGCTGATGGCACGTGAGATGGCATCTTCATTGTCCCGTGGGAACATATCACGGACATTTCGCCTCCCACGGTCTTTTGGGTTTAAATAGGTACCCTGCTTTAGGAACATGACATCATTACCTAGCTGTAGACCAGACAGAGAGCGTACACTTTTCCTTCCATCCTCATAGATCTTGAAGGTCCCATCACCCTGCTTTTTCTTTTCCAACTTCTTCTGGATCTTGGTTTTGCCCCTGGCTGTGGCATGAAGGGTAGCCTGGAACATTAGAAACCACATTGGTTTAAAGCTTCAACTCTTATAGCTTTAAGACTACGATCTCACAGAGACTACACAGCTAATACTTTACACACAAAGAATTTAAATGAGGATGACCTGTGAGTATGGCACACTGGTGGCAGTGTTGAAGGGGTGCAGCTTGCGACTAAAAGTGCTGCTGGAGTAGCTGGAGAAGCTCATGGCATCAGAAAATGAAGCATCCGTGGCTTCCTTCTGGAACTTGCGCTCCATGCGGCGGTGATGCTTACGCTGCATCTTGACACAGTCTTTGATGCGACGTTCAGCATCACGGAAGGCTCTGTCTTTCAACTTGGCCACCAGCTTGGGGTTGAGTGCCGTCTGCTTGGCAGCAATCGAGTCCAGGTAGCGGATACAGTCCATGTGGTTCTTGGTGGCAGCCATGTCCAAAGGGGTGTGGTAGTCATTGTCTAGACACCATGTGTTTGCACCAAAGGACACCAAGAAGGAGAGGCAGTTGAGATGGCCATTGGAAGCGGCCAGGTGGAGCGGCGTGTTCCCCCATATGTCACACTTATCAGGATTCCCTCTAAAGCAGAAGCAGAGGAAACAAATAACCAGTAAGCAAAATATCCAGTATATCAGCTTCCATTGCAATGTCTGGCTTGATTTTCTGGTCACAACATGAAGTAGACTGCTTATTTGACATATAATAACTTGGATATGTGCTCAACATAGAATCAGGTTATATACTTTAATTTATCTTCAAAACCCAAAATTGCAGCTCAAAGGTTATCCCAACATACTCTGAGAATGCACTGACCTCTCTGGCTTGCGCATGATCAAAGAAGATAATACATTATTGATAAGCTTATTATATGCAGGTGCTCAACTATGTCTAAGTAGAATTTCTATGAAATGGTAACACCTACGTATATACTGTATGAAACACACTCCTTGCAAACCACAACCTCGGGAATGTTACCGAGTCATTAATACCCCTATTCTACTTGTCCCAATTAATGACTATGATACATGGTGTGCAACCCTGTGACCGGAGGTTCATCTCCAATGAAGCTGAACCCGAGTTCTGGGACAGTATGTGTTATTTGACCCTCAACATGCCTGTGTAGTAACTCTATGAGTATCTTCTTGCAGGGAAGACCGGTAGGATTGCACTGAGGGTGATGTCATCATGAAATCTTGGTACCCAAAGTATAGCCACAGATAAAAATCAAACATTTTGGTGATCTTTAACCCAATTTAAACCTCTGTCTTGAATATCACTCATTGGTGGGGAAACCAAGTTTACTGATAACCAGTTATTTGATTTATTAAGGTAACATAGTGTTTTCCCCCTTCAAGAATTCAATGTAAGTCCTTATTTTTAACTCGGAGATTGGATCTATAGCAGCATATACAAACAATTCCAAATGATTGTACTACAAGACCATTTGACTTCAAAATGATCAATACATACCTCTGCATGAAGTAAGTATTTGGATGATGAGACAATGTTCATATTTTTGTCCCTTTACACAATCGCAATAATTTTTAAATGAGGCCATGAATTTGCAATTGAATTGTAGACATTCAGCTTTAATTTAATGGGTTTAACAAAAATAATACATTAACCATTTTAGGAACTACAGCCATTTCCATAGTCCTCCCATTTTCTCAGGCTCAAATGTATTGGACAAATAAACCTAATTATAAGTAGAAGGAATATCCATTAATGTATTCATGTATCCATTAATGCAAATCCTTTGTTTGGGACCCACAAACATGACATGACCAAAGGATGAAATGCTTTGCGGGGTCTTAACCAGGTTTTCAGTTTTGTCTTGAGGCAGTAAAAAGCATGCTCATTTGCGCTGAGGTCAGGTATCTGATTCAGCCATTTGAGAACCTCCTATTTCCTTGCCTCAAGAAGCTCTAGGGTTGCTTTGTTGGGGACTCACATGCGAGACAGGCATAAATACAGACAACATACATGTTATTTACAGACAATATGCAATACACAGTGCTATCCCATCAATTTTGCTGCATTTGACTGAATCTTAGCTGAAAGTATTACTTTATACACTTCAGAATTCAGACTGCTACTTCTATCAGCAGTCATATCATCAATAAACACCAGTGAACCCGTTCCACTGGCCGCCATTAATGCACATGACATAACACTGCCTCGACCATGATTATATGGTTGCAATGAAACATGAGAATTTCATTTCCTTCTCCATGCTTTTCATTTACCATCTTTCTGGTCCAAGTTAATCTTGATTTCACCAGCCCAAATATCTTATCACATTATTTATCACATCTTGATTGCTTCATTTCAAATCCATTGTGTCCACTGTATGTGATGGACCTTCTCTTCTGTTACGGCCAGCACACTATAATACAATTTATCTTAAGACGGTTTTGCAAAGCCTATACTTCCACGAAAGGCGATCTTGGCTGAGGTGGCATGGAGCCTACTGCAGGCATTCCTGTGAAAATTCAGCGAGTGGGACACCTGATCTTTAAAAATAGATGGATAGCTTGGCACCAACTTGCAGAAAAGATGCACCTGTCTGTGGGAACTGTACATACATTCACCAACACCATTTGCACATTACAGGAACTTGGATAGGAGTCACGTCCCCTGTATAGTGACAATATGTGTAGAGTTCCTGGGTGGCCAGCGGTTCAGATGAGAAGCAGGCAGTCCGATTATGGCTCTGAGGCATACTGAGGCAATTTCTACTATGATGGTATCCAAGCACCATAGAAACACTGGGGGAAGTGCATCAATGTAGCTGGAGATTATATTGAGAAATAAATATATATTTTAAATTTCCATAACGATGCTCTGTTATTCTGCACAATCCAAAGTCCTGGTTTGATTGAGTGCCTCTTGTACATTTAAAAAAAAAAAGTCATTTTGTCCTTTGTACATTGCTCATCTCATTACACCTTTTGCAACACATAGGAAACTGCAGGAAAGTTAGCTATAATTTACCGAAAACACAAATATTACTGATTAATCATTCTCTCTAATCTATACATTTACACATTGAAAAAAGTGACCCCACATTTGCACTTTTATTCCTCTGAGACTGACACACTCAGCTCTTGGCTCGGATTCTTTCGGGCTCCGTGTGACTCATGCAGCAGTGGCTCTCATTAATATTTTATAAGCAGCAGGCAAGGCCTCACAACAGTGCATTATAGATGAGCAAAGCTGCGAGGTTTTCACAGATGTCAGTGAAGCTGTGTGCAACTTTGGACATAGTCCGTACTAGGATTATCCCCTGCTAACCGGTCTGACCCTGATTTCAACCTTCTCTTTGACATGTTATCGCAGTATCTCAGTTTTCATGTGCAGATCATTTCTATCATCATAAAAGGATGATGGCCACAACAGAATAGGGCTGTTTTTCTGCAGGCGTCATGCGTCTTAAGAAGTTCAGGAATTCTTAAGATATCATGCTCACATGTAAACAAAGGGGTTACCATGACTGGTGAAAAATAGCACCTTTGCAGAGAGATGCTGCTTAAATAAAGACTCCTGCACAATTTGTATCCAACTCAGAGGTCAGAGCTCAAAAATATCCCTAATTAAACATTATATAGAAATAGAGAACACTATATCTTGTGCTGTCAAATTTACCAAATTGCCCAGTAAGACCGATTGTGCTATAAAGCCAGTCACGCATCTATACTCTAATCTCTAAAGTGCTGACTGGTATACGATGTACCACTGATTATAAATGTCAGGGTATAATGACATTACCAGTTTATGCCTCAATAAATTAAGATAGGAAAACAGACTTTCCTCTACTGTGTTATGTGTCATGGTCTTGTATACAGTCTCATATTCTAGGCTGTTGTGGGAACTCATGCCATGGCTTCTGGCATGCACCGTGTATTGGCATGCGTTTCCTCTAAAGACAAAAGAGAACATGCCCAGGAGACCAGCGCACTACAGGCGCCTACTGTAATTGCTCCCTTTACCTGTGTGGAGGTGTGCTAAACAGCCTGAGCACATGGCAATCAATACTGGTTTTCTCTGGAAGAGATCACTTGATAACTGGAGTCTTTCAATGGTTTCCACAGAGACCAAATTAGCTTTTTGAGAATGTTTGCCAATTAATTTCTTTCAGTGGAACTCTTGGACCAGAAGAGAAAAACAGGTCAGGCAGAAAGGTCATGAAAAAAAGGCTTTCGTATGTTGTCTTTCATTAACCTTTCTCATATTCTCATCACACATGGCTGGGATGGACACCTGAATAAATGTACACTATTTACATTGTCTATAAAAGAGGTTAAAAATAGATCAGTCAATAATTGGTTTATATACTGGAGTTGATGGTACCCGAAGTTATTTTACTGATCTAAAATGAAGAACCATAATCCATGTAAACCTGTCAGCTTGAATGAAAAAAAGAAAAAGAGTGTATAATGACCTGTATAATATATTGCACTGTCTCACATATGACAGATTAGATAATAACTGGTTATGGTTTCCTTCTTAGGAACAGGTATTAAATTGGTCTAGAAGAACATTGTGATCCATAGTGAAAGAGGCAATATACTGTAACAACTTTAAAGAATTTTAACATCATTATTTAGTTCTCATAGACAGACCATTCTTCTACTGTATATTATATTGCTTGGTAAAATAGTAAATTATTAAAGTTAGTAAACTAAATAGTTTGTGCCAGCATGGTTGCATGGTCGCCTCCAATGTTGGGGGTTTGAATCTGTGTGTGTGTGTGTGTGTGTGTGTGTGTGTGTGTGTGTGTGTGTGTGTGTGTGTGTGTGTGTGTGTGTGTGTGTAAAGGTAGCAGGTGTGTGAGTGTGTTTGCCCGTAGTGGAACCATTACAGATTATGTTGTCTTTATACAAAACATAATATACTGCACCCCAACCTTGACAAAGCTGCCTTGTGCACTAAGTTCCCTGGGATAGGCTCCAGGCCCCCTCTGACCCTATCCAGAATAAGCAGTATAGACTGCGGTTAGGATTGATTGATTGATTGATTGCATCTTAAAATGTCCTGTGTTGACCGGCTAGTATGTGCTTAGGACAACAGTGTTCACCTCTGAAAGTTTATTTTGTATGGAAGTATGCAGTTACAGCAGCAGACTACTATTTTGAGATTGACTACTGTGTATTAGAGTATTATGCTTTTACAATAGCAGACTAATCAGTATGATAGAGTGCTGTTTCAAGAGCAAATTATTATTATTCTGACATAAATACTACATGTAGTATGCTGTTTCTTTAATATTTTAATATACTCTTTTACTCTTAATAGAGGACACTATTAGTATGGTAATATGGTCTGGACGACAACATCAGAGTACTATTTTGACAGAGGCTACTATTTCATATGGTCATTAGCAGACCACTGCTTACTAAAGTAGGGTACTCTTGTAATTGCAGTGTGAAGTGTACATTTTGAAAATAGGCTGCTTTTCATCCAAACAGTTTTGTACCAGAGCCTCCAATAATGAAAGTGTACTCCATATTAACTTAAAGACATCTCCTGTTATATTGATCTTCCAGTTGTCTAACACACAGTATGACTGCAGATCAATTCCTGGTGTCTGAAATCACCCAAATGAGGATGGGTTCCCTGGTAAGTCTGGCTCCTCTCAAGGTTTCTTGCCATTGCCATCTCAGGGAGCTTTTCCCTGCCACCGTCACCCTTGGCTTACTCATCAGGGACAAACTGGTAATCACACATTTCATACTGATTGCCTTATATTTTTGGACTCTGTATATACATAAAACTGAACTGAATTTAATTGAATTTAGTACATAGCCGTACCGTATTACAATAGCAGTACCCTATACTGACACATGCTGCTATTTACTATGGGCCAAAACACAGTATTCATGCTGATTGCTTTTTTTTCTGTTATACATATAATACAGAAAATGAGTGTGCCAGAGTCTACTTCGGCAGTTTACGCAACATGGAAGTGCCCAATCTTGCTATCTTAAAAATTTCAAGTTGCTAACTTCTGCCGTTTTGGAGAGATAATTTTATATGTGTCCCCAAAATGGCCATTTTCAGGGTTATACTTTGTCGCTTCAAGCAATAACTATTTAAAAAGCAAATTATTTATATTTCTTTATATTGATAGTAAAATTTGTGTAAGCTTCTAGAGGCTTATGGCTCGTAAAAATTGTTACTTAATACAGCAGTCCGGTTTTTGGTAAAAGATTAAAAAGCATAAAATCTGTAGTGTCCGTAACCATTTCAAGTTCATATTGCAAGATCTTAATAACTTTAAGATTTTAGAATTGGATTTTAGAATTGGATTTTAGAAGAATATACGTTTTTCAAGTTTATGTCTTTTCATGTGAAATCTAAATTGGCCAAGTTTCATCTAAATGACAGTTAAGATCATGGAACGATTTGAATAAAAAAAAAAAGTTACGGACACTACATAAAAGGGCAGGAAATTGTATTCAGCAAATGTGTTCTCAAAAATATAAAAATATTTATGTTTATAAAAATATAAATGTGTATGTATATTTACAAAAAAACGAAGCATGGATCAGGAGATAAGAAGCATTAAGTATTATGAAAAATGGTGTTATAGGATCCTATCTGAAAATTCACTTTTTCACCAAGGCGAGACAATTTTTAGCACCAATCCCATGTTTTGACCTTATGGTAGTATGCTGTTACAAAGACAGAGAGTACTATTTTGACATGGCCTACTATTTAGTATGCACAGTTACAGTAGTAGGCTATTATTTAATAAGACAGTGTGATGTAATGCCAGACTACTGTTTTGACACAGGCTATTTAGTGCGTTAGTATGCAGTAGTATATACAGTATAAGCCAATATGCTTTTCTCACCCTCTGGCCACGATGAGCCTGAGCGCGTCCAGGTTGCCGTGGTACGCGGCCCAGAGCGTCGGCGTCATGCCATCTTCATCAGGCGCGTTCAGGTCCTTCCGCGTGGCCTCCTTCAGCAGGTCCAGGTAGCCATCTCGCGCTGCCCTGTGGTACTTGTCATTCATGTTGCTGTCGAACTTCGGCCTCCATTATGCTTGAGTTTTTACGCCCAGTCTCCGCCATCGGCACTGCACGGCAGGCGTCTTCTGCTAAGGCCGAGAGTCCCGAGCGGCCGGTGAACGCGCGAGACGGTCTCCACGGACACCGGAGACGCGCTCGCGCCTGGGGGCGTGGCCTGAGCGTGATCTCCAAGTCAGTCAGCGTAGATTCCATCACCAATGCGTTAGGAACGTTGAAAGCAGCCCTCTTGCACTGCGTGACCAGTGTGAGGAGAATGTAAACTACAGTGAATAAAAATGACCAGTTCTCTATGGGCTATTTGAAAACATCATATCCTGCAGCTAAATGATCTATAACCTGCTTGTCATACAATGGTGGCAAAAGTTTTAAAACTCATGTATTATTATTATTATTATTATTATTATTATTATTATTATTATTATTATTATAGTTCACCATGTGCACAAAATCAAGTTATGTCACCAATTAATTCTTGCTTATCTGGCTGAGGAGTTGTGTTAACCAGACTCAACTGATTTAGTAGCAAATATGTGGCAGAGCTTTTACCGCCTAAGCCAATGATAATTGTTGTAAAACAATTTAATTGCACCAAACAAAAAAATATTCTTATTATCTTGATTGTTGTTGTGTAAATTTTTTTTTTAAATGTCATAATAACATTGAATTGTATCTAAGTACTTTTGGCCACTACTGTACCAGAGGGCACCATGGACTGGAAGGTGATTTTGTGAACGTTTCGTGTGAATGTCCCAGAACACAGAAAAGTTACTATATTGTTTGCACACTTAAAGACTGTATTTTTCCTAACAAACTGTACAAACTAATATACAGCTTGGGTGCTCTCTCACTCAGCACTTTCCCGAAATAAAAAAAAATCTTGGAATTATTATATGATTGTATTAGACAGGTTTTTACTCACTTACATTTTTTTTTAACTTAAATAATGCCCTGGTGAAGCACAGTGACTCACAGGACAACACTGTTGCCATGCACCTTCGGTCATTGTGCATGGAGTTTGCATATTCTCCCTGTGCTTGGTGGGTTTCCTCTGGTAGTCCAAAAGGAAGCTAATTGGTGTTTTTAGATTCATCATAGTGCTTGATTGTGTGTGATCCGGTGCCCTCAATAGACTGACACCTCATGAAAGATGTCCGGTTCCAAGCCCCCTGCGACCCAACACAGGATAAGCGGTGCAGAAAATGAACAAATAAATTCTGTTTGATTAGTTCTTTTCATTTTCCTTCCATTCATTTCTCTAATGCAATTTAAATGTTTCTAAGCTATATAAATCATGTGCCTTTAGTGTGACTCTTGCTCACACACACAAACAAATACACACATTAGAACTCAGATTAAAGACATAAAACCACTATTATAACACTGTTATAAGAAGAATAATTATTTGGTGGTTTGAATGGCCCAACACAATGTAGATGGATTCTAACCACTGTTTTTACGGGCTCTTTATGTTTCAGCCATTTATAGTTCAATTTTGTCCAGTGTCTATCAGACATTTGGCTCCTGCTATCACTTCCATTATAACAGCAATAAATCTCTTTTTTTGCTCTCTTGAAATTATTAAAGGAACTTGTCATGTGTCAAATGTGCAAAGTCATACTTTTTAAAGTTCTGGTGGATATCCTGAAGTTACAGCTTTATCTCTGACTTTTACAAAGAACTGATACACAAGACTTCTTCCTTATTGACATAATCTAAAAGTAAACTTCCCCAGAACGTTTCTTTGTTAAAAATCTGTTTATTTTAGCTTTAGATTATAAAGAGTCACAGTAAATGACTAATAAAAATGATCAAGTATTAACCTCCTCAGACCAACACACTAATGTCTTTGTGTTTCTGTTTATTAACACCTGATAACTACTGAATGTGATCCATGACTTCAAATAGGAAGAGGTTTGGCAATACTCAGTGTAAGACTATAATAGTGGTCCTTATATGGGGATCATACACGGATATACACACAGTGTGGTACAGTGAAAATGCTGTGTCCTCATATGAGGACAGTGGGGTATCTTAAGGTTAAAAGTATAAAGTGCATTAATCTATGCATGATTTAAATAAAATGAAGCACCACTATTGGACCCATCAGGTATCGGACCCACGTTCAAGAATTCATGAACATTGTGGCATGATTAGCAAAAACACACAATTTACTGTATATAAGTAGTAACAATAACAGCTGTCCAAGAAAAATATATTCATGCTCATCAATCAGCTAAGGGAGCATTCTATGAAAAATGATGAATCATATATTTTGCCACTGGATATAATTGGGGATTAATCAGATTTTTGGAGTCTGTTTGAAATTTAATGTTCCTCTGTGAACGTTGTTTCTTTTTTTTTTATCATTTATGTACATTGGTATAATTATAGTTACACTTCCAGCCATTGCCCCATAAAACGTTATTCTTATTAGATGTGATATATGGTTATGCATGACAGTACGCTTGACATTCTTCATCTTTATTTATTACAGAGTCCCTTGGTGTCTTTGTAGCTGTAAATCTTTCTGATAATGTGCGCATATATAAGCAATGACAGTGGCTACAAACATACAGTTGCAATCCAAGTATTTTGTATTTTGTAATGCTTACATTTTTA
>JAOVVA010000026.1:15370115-15394703 GCA_028565275.1 Leiocassis micropogon
TAAAAAGAAAAATATAAATCTAGTTGAGACTTAAAAGCTGATGTATATGATGTGTGTAGTGTTCACACAAAAGTTCACACAAAAGAATTGCTTGCTAACATGAGTAAATATGTCAATATTGTTTTTAGGATATCAGGTGCGTCATCGTCTGGTTTTAGTCCAGTAAAAAAAAATTTTAAATCACCTTCCAAGTTAAACAACGTTATCAAAATGACCAATCCATTTAATTCAATTTATTCCTCTGTCTGTTAGAACAGTTTCCGTTCTGCAAAGGCTGATTTAAAGAGTTCTTTGTTGTGTGTCTCATATAGTGTAGGCTGAGTCAACATCAGACAAAAAAAGAATCATTGAAAGAGGTAATAAATGATGATTGGATCTGTCTGCGGTTTATCAGATGGATAAATTTTGTGCTTGGGTTCCTGCTTTGACAGTGCTTAATCATCCAAAATGGCTCAATATTTTTGACGATTAAATTGTGCCCCATTTTTTTTCTCTGTGATCTGGTTTAAGGCATCCAATGGCAGACCAGTGAGATCAATGACCTTGGAATAGTCTTTTATTTTTTTCTCCATGAAGAAAAAAAAACTCTGTTTAAACAGCACAAGAATAAGCGTTTCTTTGTCCAGTAACAATATCAGACAGACATTGATAAGTATAATTGCAGTATAATTGATTTTTTATCATGAATCATTAGTGCATTGCCTGCTGTTTACAGTGATAATTATAGATTACAGGATAACATTACACCATATGATCCATGCATGTCACATAAAGATGTTTCATCGCTACTATTGTAGTGAACATGACAACACAAACACCAAGCAGTTGTTCAGCAACATTGGACAAAAAATTTGCTTGGCTCACGTTTTTCCAGGAATATGCCACACTAACATGAATTATATCATTATGTTAGCTATCAGCTATACAACATTACACCATTTTAACATTATACATGTAACAGAGAGTTCCTGTATCTGCCAGATTCACTATATATCTATAAAAAATGCATTAAGAAAGACATTAAAAAGAAAATTTGTGAGATTCAGAATGCTGTTCCACTTTGCTTGAAAATGCATTAATTATTATTATGCTATTAATTCAGTAATTAATTGCTTAATTAAATTCTACAGCTTATGTGTGATTTAGTAGGTCTAATATACAGTGGTGGCCAAAAGTAAGAAGACAAAAGTGAAATTAAATGTTCTCATATTTTTTTGAAACAACAACAAGATAATAAGTATAATTTGTTAATTTATGCAATTAAATTGTTTTACAACAACAAACATTCAGTATGAAGTCATTAATTCTTCAAAACCTGCTAGATCTGGCAGGGCATAGAATCAAAAAGACATGCAGAACTCTGGCTCTTTCTGTGCCTGCTTGATTGTCCCTAAAAATCATGTACAGAAATGAGGTGGACACCCCAGTTTCCAAGGTGGCTTACTGTATGAGGTAAAAGTTCTGCCACATTTTTGTTCCATCCATTAACTAAATCAGCGATTTTCTTAGCAGAACTTTTCAGACAGATAAGCTAGAACGAATTAGTGACATCACCTGTTTTGTGAACACGGTGAATTATAATGCATGGCAAATGTTGTCACCAATGGACATTGTAAAACCTGTCAGGATGCATTACTTGGACAATACTAATATCACTCCATGAGAACAGCAGGAGTCTATTTAGTGCGGAGGATTTTCTGTGCCACTATCCTGACTGAGATTATGAAAGATGAGGGGGTGGAAAGTTTATTCCTGAGACAAGGGTTGCACTAGACAAGAGGGTTAGGATTAGTTACAAATACTTATACGAAATAGTTTATCACTATAATAAATGAATAAACAAACATAAATTAATTAATTAAAAAATAATTTAGCTAAATAAATGGGTTAGTGATGCAACAGACAAATCTAATACACATGACCGATCAACAGCAAATTAGTTTAAAATGAACAAAAATCAGGACTGATCTGAAAAAGATATTTGTCAGAATAGATCTAAATATAGAGCCAAATATTACAACTGAGAGACTCTAAAGTTGCTCTGGCTGTCAGCAAAATATAACATACAATCACAATGAATGGTATCACATATCACATATTTCATTATTATTATTATTATTATTATGCACTTTTTTTTATCCTGTTGATTACTTTTAAATATTAACATCCTATAATGCTTTTGAACTGATAACACTGTTGATCCCTATTATTATTATTATTATTATTATTATTATTATTATTATTATTATAAATATTCACTCTGTTTAACCCATAAAATAATAATAATAATAATAATAATAATTATTATTATTATTATTATTATTACTATTATACACATTCACCCTCATTAACCTGTTCATTTTTGTTATTATTAACATCCTATAATGCTTTTGAACTGATAACACAATTTATCCCCATTATTATTATTATTATTATTATTATTATTACTATTACTATTATTATGCACATGCACCCTTTTTAATCCGTTGGTTACTTTTGAATATTAACATCCCATAATGCTTTTAAACTTATAACACTGTTTATCACCATTATTATTATTATTATTATTATTATTATACACATTCACCTTGTTTAACCTGTTCATTTTTGTTATTATTAACATCATATGATGCTTTTGAACTGATAACACCATTTATCCCCATTATTATTATTATTATTATTATTATTATTATCATCACCATCATCTTAACATGCACTTTTTTTGACCTTGCTGCTCATGATAATGATATTCTAAAAATCTTGTGTTTTTCCTTAATTTTGTCATATAGGTGTACACAATTTTATGTTGACCTGTAAATACTGTGATATAGTAGAGCTCAGTGCACAATGCAATTTTTACAGCACAGCTGACTTTTGGTTTGTAAAGTGTTTTTTTTTTTTAATGCTTTTTTAAACATCTCTAAGAGTCTTAATGATGATAACTATGCTGAAAATACAACGAAGGCATAAAATGCAATTATAACTTTATTAGTAAAATATAACTTTATTACAACGATGCTATAACTTGCCTTCCCTGCCTCACCTCCACGCCTCACCTGACGCGCGGTGTAGTCACGTGACCAAGGCTTACATACAGTAGGTTACTTATAAATCATCCCTTCATCCCCGCTATACCAGCCGATGTGCGCTGCTGAGTGAGAGAGGCACTGTCCCTGTCCCTCTTTTTTTTTTTTGTTGTTGTAATCATTCATAAGCATAATTAAGAGTCGCAGCAATGCATTTTAACAGGCTAACGCTGCTCGATGTGCATGAACTGAGCTTGTACATCCACGGCATATCTTTGGAAACAGGCACGATGAGCACCAAAGAGGAGCCAGAGCTTCAGGAGTGTCAGATCTCCACCGTTCACCCTGTAGCGGCGCACCTCGGGCGGGCAGCGCGCTCGGCCAGCATCGCTCTGTCCTCCACCGGCTCATGGCGAGACCCGACGCGCAGCTGGGGCTGGCTGGTGTCCGGCGCCGTCCTCATCAACGTCATCGTGCTCGGGTGCGCGTTCGTCGGCGCCAGCGTGTTTAACACGAAAAGAGTGACCTCCGTGCACCTGGAGCTCTACCTCGTGGTGCTGATCGTCTCCACTACCGCCTGGATGGTCTTCTACAAGGCGTACACGTCCCGCGGGGACGAGGCCGTGCTCTACAAGGACTTTCACGCCGGGCCCGTGTGGCTCAGAGGTGTGTGTGTGTGTGTGTGTGTGTGTGGTTTCTCTACCTATTGCCTGCAAATGTAATCAACATCCATGTAAATGAAATAATTGTTACATACACAGCGACCATCTGTAGGTACACCTGGTCATTCATTAAGATTGCTGGAGATGTTCCTAATAATTTGAGCGGCCAATGTATTAGAAACATGTACACCTGTTGTATACATTGAGAAGTCTGTTGGTGGTGGAGCTGGACCTGGCCCTGATCTAACTCCTCCTATAGTCTAACCCTGACCCCTATTCCACTCAGTATTGCAGCACACAGAACATCACACGCAACTTTCCACCTCTTGGACATGATTGGACATCATCCAGGTAGAAGAAGATAAATTTGGTCCAACTCCATGCCGTAGACATTTTTTTCCTGCATCCAATTAATAAATCGTGGCAACAGTACGAAACACGAAATCATGCAGATACAAGTGAACAGCTTCCATTATTGTCCACCTCAAAAGTCAAATATTGAGGAATAATGTGATCTCCATGGGCAGTATGGTGGCGTAGTGGTTCGCAGAGTGGTTCCAGGTTCCGGGTTTGATTCCCGGCTCGGGTCTGTGCGCATGGAGTTTTCATGTTCTCTCCGAGCTTGATGGTTTCCTCCAAATGCTCTGGTTTCCTCCCATAGTTGAAAGACATGCAGATTATCCTAAATGGTGTTCCCAAATTTCCTGTAGTGAATGAGCATGTGCGTGTGTGTACTGTATGTACCCTGTGATGGATTGGCACCCCATCCATTGTCCAAGTCTCCTGGGATAGGCTCCAGGCCCCCCGCAACCCTGTAAATGGGATAAAGCGGTATAGACAATGACTGAGTTAGTGACCTCCATGACATTGGCCATGGCATGATTATAAATTTCAGATTGTCTGCAATTTTCACAGAATAGTGCAAAAGCAATAATGCTAGCATGAATGAGAGTGTCAGTTCTGTGCCTTGCTGATGAGAAGAGTGGTCTGACTGGCTTGAGCCCACAGGAAGGCTACAGTAACTCAAATAATCAGTCTTTACAACAAAGGTGAGCAGAAAAGCAGCTCAGAGCACTTAATATGTTGAGACTTTAGACACTCTTGTCAGCCAAGCTCAGTAATCAGAGTCTACAATAGACACTGGCTCACCAAAAATCTAATGGGTGAGGACTGGAAAAAGATGAAATGATGTTAATCCAACCATCCGCCATGCAGTTTCAGTAAATCTGTGCCCACTGTAGAACACTTCATGACAGAGGGCTTTGTGCGTTGTTCCACTGAAACTCCACAACATTAAATGTAACTGAAAATGTATGTCAAAAAAAACCCTACAATTGCAGCTTTACAGTTTAACAGAGCTGAAATCTCAGACTATTTTAAACTTCAGTTTCTTTACACATTTCTCCTAAATCCACTGAATATCATGTACTTTTTGCCCATGTTTGATGCTCTGCTCATGTCTGTTCATTAGGTGGCCTGGTGCTGTTTGGACTCTGCAGCTTGATCATGGACGTTTTTAAGATCGCTTCCTATGTGGGTCATATACACTGTGAAAATACAGCTGTGAAAATCGTCTTTCCCGCTGTACAAGGCATGTTCATCCTGGTGCAGGTGAGGTGACCACAGACAAGCAGAAATGCCATTGCTCTTTTGCTGTCTCTGTATTATCTTGAAGCGTTTTTGGGCATCTGATTTCCTTCTGCATTTCAGACTTACTTTCTCTGGCTCCATGCCAAGGATTGTGTGCAAGCGCAGAGAAACATAACTCGGTAAGAGTGATGCTTGTGTTTAAATACATAAATGTACAATACAAATATGTCTGGTGGAGTCGTTTGTGACTGTACAGAGCTGTTAAGGTTACTGCTCTTATTTATCAAATAGGATTTATTAAATGAAATGATGACGTGGTGCAAGGGAGTTTATATATGTGTCTCTGTGTCTGTCTAGCTCTGGGCTCATGCTCACCTTGGCCACAAACCTGATGATATGGATTACAGCAGTGACAGAGGAGTCTCTCCATAAAGGGAATACCAGTGCTACCCACAGCCTTGATTTCCAGAGTCTCTCACCTAGAGGTATGTGTTCTCGATACAGAATGTTGTAATATGCTTAAATTCTGAACTTGTTTGCATCATTTTTGTTATTATGCTTTTTTTCTCACCTTATTAATCTTATTAAAGACATTTTATTTATAAAATGTAAGTAATTTAATATTAATGCAGCATCCAGAATGGTCAAAGTGCTTAAACAGTGCTTGAATCAGGAAGGGCTGGAAATAGATTTCGCTAGACAATTTAGAACATGTGAAAGGCAAGCATAAGGCTCATCCATCTTTTGATGCAATATCATGTGACAGAATGCAAATACAGGCCATGCAAGCCTGATCTGGACAGTGGACACTACATTTCTATTAAATATTGCTTAATTGAATCACAGTCAATGATTTACTACAGGTTTGGACTTTCTGCAGCCAAATGTGTCCCAATATGTATATCTTATATTAAAGTTACCAGTTTAAAAAATCCCACACTTTCTCCAGTTCCCTCATATGGAACGTTCTTTTAACACACACTGTACTGGTTGTCTTTATAAGATACTTTTGTGGAAGAGGTATGATTTATAAACCTGCTATCCAGTGTTACATGAATAGGTTTCCCCTTTCTGGCTGGTTTCTTTCACACGTTATCTTAGGGATTTATTGATTACTTGACAGCTCTGGCATTTTCATTGGGGATGTAAATATTCTGTACAATCAATGTCTATTGTTTGAAGCACTATGCTAAATAAAACGGAATCTTTAACCATTTTCCACTCTCTATTTTAGCTACAGCTTCTGACGCCAACAGCAGTTGTGTGTGCAACATGATGGCATGCGACATCTTTGAAAAAGCCATCACTTACCTCTATCCATTCAATATTGAGTACAGCCTGTTCGCCTCAGCAATGGCCTATGTGATGTGGAAGAACGTGGGCCGACTCGTGGATGACCACGGGCATCATGAGCACCGCTTCAGCATGCGTGATGTGTTGATTGGCCCAGCCATTGGCATCATTGTGCTGGTGGCTGGCCTGACCATATTTGTGGTGTACCAGGTGGATGTGTCGGTCCCGGCCCCCAACGAGAAGAGGGAACCGGCCCTCATTATGTACTATGTAGCCAACACAACCACAGTGGTCCTGATGAGTGTGGCATCAGCAGTTGGTTGTGCTATGTTCCAGCTGGAACAGCGTGAGCATGCAGTGGGCAAGAACCCAACACGCAGCCTGGACATGGGGCTCTTAATTGGTGCCTCTGTAGGCCAACTCACTGTCTCCTACTTCACCATTGTGGCTGTGTTGGCGGACGGTGTGGGTAACCCAGTCAATGCCCTTAACCTGACCTGGAGCGTGCTCCTAGTAGTCGAGCTTTGTGTACAGAACGTGTTCATCATTGAAGGTTTGCGGCGTGAGCCACACCAGGACACACGGCGAGCCAGTATATTCTCCAATCTGCTCGCCTTGCAAGCACTCGAAGAGCGCAGAATGTCCGGCAATGTGCTTACACCCCGTGGTTCCATTGCTCTACCAGCTCATAAGCCCCTGCCCTGGAAGAGGAAGGCTCTCAAGGAGATCTCATCATTCCTGCTGCTTTGCAACATTATTGTGAGTTCCTTTCTCCTAACCACATAAGGAAAATCCAAGCAGTTGTGCTGGCCTGAAGTCTGGTTCATGTGAGCCAGACAACAGTAATCAGTAGATCTTGGTCACTGTTAATGAAACTACACTCAGCAGACACTTTAATAGGAACACCTGCTCATTCATGCTGTAATCTAATTGGTCAATCATGAAATCCAAAGGTCAAGACATTCAAATTTATGTCCACATCAAACATCACATGTGGAAGACAAAATGGTTAGAAAAAATAAAAAATATCCAGTGAACAGCATTTCTATAGCAAGAAATGCATTTTTGATGATGAATGTCAGGGGAGAATAGCCAGAATGGTATTTAGTCAGGCAGGAATTAGATAGGTGGCAGCATTAGTGGTTAGCACTGTCGCCTTGCACCTCCAGGGTGCAGGTTTAATACCCGGCCAGGTTTGAGTCCCACCTCTGTGTGCCTGGAGTTTGCATTTTCTCCCTGTGCTTGGTGAGTTTTCTCCCACGGTCCAAATACATACTATTGGCGTTCCCAAATTGCCCGTAGTGTGTGAATGAGTGTGTGTGTGTGTGTGTGTGTCCTGCGATGGATCAACACCCTGTACAGGGTATACCGTGGCTTGTGTCCCAAGTCTCCTGGGATAGGCTTCAGGCCCCCTGTGACATGAAAAAGTTGTATAGACGATGAGTATGTGAGTGAGTGAGTGAGTGAGGAATCAGAGGCCAAAATGGGCAGACTCACTGAAACCATGTAGTTTAAATTTAGAAAGAAATTTATTAGCACTCGTGCTGTACATAGCGTTCATTGAAGCTGCTATAGCCTTTCTGGAAGCTCAAACTAGTCTGGCCATTTCGTCTGAACCTCTCTCAATAGAGTATTTCTGCCAGAAGACCTGGATTTATTCTTTCTGCTTTATAGAGCTAACATAGAAGGCCGTTGTAAAAATCCCTGATGAGCAGTTTGAGATAGATTTAAACTGGCCTCTTTGGTACCAACAAATCACAGAGATTTTCACACACATTTCCCCCCTATCTTGATGTTTGATACGAACATTAACAGAACCTGCATGATTGTATGCATGCATTATGCATGATTTGCTGATTGTACTGATTGAACGGAATGAACATGTGTTTCTGTGAAAAGTGGCTGGTGAATATACTGTATATCTAGTATTTAGCAAGGTGTGTCCTGTTCACTGAGACCCTTTAAGTAGACTCTTAGGATGCTTTTACATATGCAGCGTCTAGTTAGACTACATGTGCACAGTGGGGTTATGCATTTAGGTCATTAAAATTGTCTAGGGCATTTTGGATAAATTACATCTAAACTTTGTCAATTTTATTCACAGCTTTGGATCATACCTGCTTTCGGAGCACGACCAGAGTTTGACAACCCCCTTGGAGAGGAGTTCTATAAATTAAGCATGTGGGAGGCTGTTGTTAACATCGGACTGCCTTTTGGGATCTTCTACCGAATGCACTCGGTGGCCAGTCTATTAGAGGTGTATCTTACCTCTTGAATCTACAGCCTGAGCATCATTTTTTAAAACATTTTTTAAATAAAAGATACAACCTAATTTTTTTTTGTCTTTGTAAATGAGGAGCTTGTGTAAAGATTTTTATACCTTAGTTGTAGTGTCTACTCAGATGGATGACACTAGTCTTTCAGTAAGTCGTTGGGTCACTACAAACCGCCAGAACTGCTTCAATACACATTGCCACATATTCTACAAATCACTAGAATTGTACAGGAGGGATGAATACCATTTTTCTTAGTTATTCTTCTTATTCAGTTGGGGGTTGATGATGACAGAGGAGAACGCTGTCAATCACCTGGAGCAAATCTCTCATTTATCTGGGTTTAGAGTGAAGGCCATAGAATATCTATCCACCCACTGAATATGTTATTTATCCTGTGCAGGAGAAACACAGGGCATACACCCTGGATCAGCGGCCAACCAGTCATAGGGCACAAGCACATACACTACGGGTAATTTGGAAACGCCAGCCTACAATGCCCACTCACAAAATGCTTCAGGTGCTTAACACAGCCACTGTTTATTTTTTCTCCTATAATGTGTCACCAGTCTGTACTGTATATCCTAATTTTTGTGCAGCTTGGAATATTTAATATAAAAACTTGACAAAAAATGTATAAAAACTATGTATTATACACAATTATTTGTACATCCAATATAAAAATTGCATTTTAAGCCCAATAAAACTAAATCTTGTATTGACTCTGATTTAATCATGATTGAAGTCTTTATGCAGAGTGGAACAGAAGAGAAAAACAAACAGATACCACTCGCTGTGGCCAGTTTTATGTTTTGTGTCACTACTGGGATTAAATGCAATATCTAAAGGGACATGCAGTTTCATTGAAAAAATGAAATCAAATAATAATAACAATAAAAATAAAAAAATTGTTTACATTACATGACACATTCCCAATGCAGTTCCCATCTATGTTTTTCCCATCCTATACATGATGACAGCATTTCGATTACAAAACCACAGTAATCACTGGTCGCTTCCTCTTTCTGTCAGTCACTCTCATTATTAGCGTGTTGTAAAGTGGCACCGAACGTTTGTTCCCAGGTGTAAACCAAGGAAATTGTGAAGACAAATTGGTATGTGCAATCGTATAAAATGATTCACGACATGTTTTTGAGCTCAGTATAGATATTTTTTTATATATATATATTGCGACAAAAATTTTACTTTAAACATTGAGCACAGTATATACATTAGATCATCTCATTAGCAAATCTGATATGCAGACAAAAATAGTAATATCAGGTCACCATAAATGATTTTCATCAGCACATGTCAAATAATTTGTTTACAGTTGAATACTGGTGCAACATGTGGACTGTTACTGGCTGACATATTTTCCAGTCTGATAGCATTTCGTGAAACGTCAACCTGAAAACGAGAGCGAGAGGGGATGCGGACATTTCTCTGTTAACCACGAGTCACAAGTAGGATTAATGGCAACCTACAAAAACAAGCGAATGCAGGATCAGCAGCGATGGCTGGAGCTTTGCTGCCTTCTAGTGGCATGTGCATGGTAACGCACTCAAAGTCAAATGGCAAGGGTCACACTAGCCTACTGACGCCACTCACTACTGGACGACATGCGACCAAAATCACTAGACTTTTAAATTATGCTTCCAACAAATATATATGTATATGTTTTTTTTTTATATACAGTGGCAGTTCATACAGCAGGAAAATCTTCCATATATCCACAGTGTGAGATTATCAATGGTTTAAGCTGTTGGACATTATACGGTCTTATCAAAAGGCAGAGCTATATGTAGAAACGTTATCATTTGTAGACGTTCTAAGCATCCACGCACAGACACACATGCCAACTCAATGAGTCATGAACCCTGTTTCAGATTATCAGAGTCGCTGAATGCCAAAATTTGGACATGATCATCTTTATCCATTTTACTGGAATAAACCTGTGAGACTTACGAGAGGACATACAGCACTGTGCTGGTGTGAAGACTAAGCTCTAAAAGCGGGTGTTCGATGAGTGAGAGGGGTGAAGTTGGAAACCACAAACCAGCCCTCTATTCAGTCAGTGACAGACAACTCATGGATCTGCCCTTCTACATCCTCTGGATCTCAAAGAGTCGAACGTCTGTGTCGTACCAGATCGGTGGGTCCACGTTGCTGCAGTAAAGAAAAGATAAAGTTCAAAACAGTGCATGGTTCCTTCTGAGCTCATTAATTAATTGATTGTCTGGCATTACAAATCATTAGAGGTAACGTGAGATTTTTTTCGCATTTCGCACAATGCTTACCGGAGATAGACAACACCCCACATGTATGTGCGGAACCACATGGCGGTTCCTGCGTTGGCCTGGTATTTTCTAATGAGAATAGGATGTGGCACAGGCAAAAGCCCCACCAGAGTACCGTGCTGGAGGAATTTCAGAATCTCTGATTCGTCAGTTAAGCCCCTGTGAGAAAAAAACGAAACAAACAGTTAAACAATTGAGTAGATATTTAGATATCCTTATGTGTAAAAATTTTCATACTTGTCAATGCAGATCTTCTCCACTTGGGGCACCAGGACCTGGAGCAGCCGCATGATAGTCTGTAAAGGAAGCTTGCTCTTCCAGGACACGACCTGCACCGAAGAGAAGGCAGAGTTTACAGTCGGTCTGGTAAGACGTGTTTTGCAAAGAATGCCAACCTCGTTAAATCAATGGAAGCAGACAGGACATGAAAAACATCAATAAACGCGGTCTTATCTGCTTTCAATATGCTGTTAATGTAAGTGACTAAAATGCCTGCTAAAGAGATATACAAGGTCTGGTGAGTTGGTTAGCTTGTTATGTGCATTAATAAAGACAATCAAGCATATGCTCATTAAATATGGTAAATGAGTAACTGTCAATGCTGTTTTCTTATTCATGGGTGGAAAACTAAATGCATGTTTGGGCTATTCATTGTTTTGGGCTATGTTTAAACATAATGCACTTCATAGTCCTTGAATGTATGTTGATGCTCTAACTATAGAAAATGCTTCAAATTATGTGGACTAGAAAGCAGGTAACAATGTGTATTTTTTCAGAATGAAGACATGTGAAAACACTAATAAACGGTGAAGAGCAAAATACAGCATAATAAGCAGTCACCACATAGTTAAAGAAAGACGCTAGCCACACTTGAATATGTATTGTTGTGTAACATGAGAGACCAAAAATGTTGACTGATGACTTAATGACTTTTTGTGAAAGGCAGAAACATTATATTTGACATTACAAACTGTTAGAAGAGGATTATAATCATATGCACATTCGTCATGTCTGTATTAATGTCCCAATATAGCCATCCACACATTACTACATTATATTACTTGGCACATTATTGCGTAGTCAATTACAGTATGTTACAGGCCACAATAAGATGTAACTGCGGAGCAATTTCTAGATAAGCAATTTATTACTGCTCCTGCTTTTCAGACAGATTTTATGTTTGTTTTTTTAGCACTTACTTCATAATTCAATTTTGCAATAAAGTGATGCTCATTTGCACTCACGTATGTGACACAAACCGCAAACTTCTATAAAAATTAAATGAGAGTGTGTGTATTACTGCAGGCTTCTATTTACAGTACTCCCTTAAAGCTCGCTTTAGGTTTCAAACATGACGGCGACTTAGCAACAGCTATGAAACCTCAATTCTTGCGCGAGTGAGTGATAGCGTGACGACAAACACTTTCAAGAGAAACAAGTAACAGACAAAAAAAAAAAAACACTGGGAACATTTCACTCTTAACTTGAGAAAAATCCTTGAATCAGAGAGAAAGACTTTGTGCTGGCAGGAGCATGGCCAAGCACTGCAAGTGGGAAAAGATTCACACCTGAAGAAAATGTGTATAATAACTGACTGTGTGTTGCTACGAGTCTGGCTTTATTTCCAGTTCTCCTCAATGAACCTTTTTAAGTAACATTCACACACACACACACACACACACACACACACACACACACTTTGTTGTTGGCTTTTTTCTCTGCACGGGTGTTCTCGCCCTCATGCTGATGTGCTCTTTTTTTTTTTCAGCACAGAGCACGCTTGCACAAATTATCAAACTATCAAAATAGTCATAAGTTGCAGCCCTACTACGCACCCACTCTGGTGTTGGAACCCAGTACGCGGCAGCCGACGATGCACTCGACAGCCGTCTCCTCGCCATTTCCGCCTCTGTGTAGAAAACATCCTGTTGGGGAACACAAAATGGCTTTCACTTGCATCCACTTGCATATAAATAACCAGACACTGATTTCGCACCACCTCTTACTTTGATTGTAGTTGATCTGAATGACTGGTGTTTCTTGTTGGCCTGGTAAGGACTGTTTGGTTTGATTGATTGTTTAATCAGGTAATAGCTCTCAATGTCTGCTCTGGGTTTCAACTGTAAAGCCTGAATTTGTTGTTAAAAGGATAAACCAACATGAAGACCAGAGATCTGTATTTTGGAGAAAAGCTATTTTGAAGCTGAGAAAAGAATGAAAACTGTTCAGAGTAATTACACAAGCATTAAGCATAGCCAATACACAACAATTTGGAATGTCCTGAAAAAGAAAGAAACCACTGGTTGGTTAAAAGCCAGACGTCGAACAGGTTGGCAAAAAGGAAAACAGCAGATGATGACAGAAACATGAGGGGGAAAAAAATGCACAACGGCAAGTAACATCAACAAAAACCTTCACATGACAGGAGTGAGGGTGTCTACCTGACGCCACTATTAGAGGCCATACCACAAAATAGAAAAGAATTTAGCGGTAAGAATTAGAAGGCTAGATTGGAAGTAAATATACAACGAACCGAGCCACACAAGTTCTAGAACCAAGGTGAACCAAAATGAGCAGCAAGACAATGACCCAAAACACACTGTGAAAACATAAAGAACTTCAACAGGGGTAAAAGGTGGAAAGTTTTAAACTGGCCAAGTCAATCAGCAGACTTTGTGAGACCAACTGAGCATGCTTTTCACTACGGGAAGAGGAGACTCGGAAGAAAAAACACAAAAAAAGAAGCTGCAGTACAAGCAGGGGGAAAGCGTAACAAAAGGTTAGTGATATCAGTGGGTCGCCATCGTGATGCAGACACTGCAAGCAAGGAATATGCAACCATGTTTTCTTTCAGTTAGTCAAGTCCAACAGCTTTAGAAACGCAAATTTCGGGCCTCAGAGTGGCGGCGTGTTAAAGTGCTCACCCTATCATTGCTAGTTCGATTCCCGTGTGATGATGTAACCTCTCGCAGCCAGAGGCCTGGAAAGAGCTGATTGAGAGCTGATTAAGAGCAATGGGGAGAGATGAGAAGTACTTTGCGCTCTCACATCAATCACGACTCTACAGCCAATCATGGGAGTCTGTGAGCTCATGCTAGCAGAAGGAGCGGATAGCGCTGTCCTCTGAGTGTTTTACACCACCACCAATGGTGCGTGAGCAAGCAGCTGGCAGGTGTCACATAGTTCGGATAGTCTTTGGCCCTCCCTGACAAGTAGTAGTAGCCTTGATGGGGGAACGCACCAGTGACTGGTGGGAATCGGATACGACTAAATTAGGGGCAAAAAATATATATAAATGAATAAAAAAAAACAAAGGAAAGAAATGCAAATGCCAAGTTTTTAATTCATTTTTAATCCCTTAATATGGAATCCATATTTTTGCTCTACTTCAATGAATTGAGCTATCATCTAATATTTTTATTTTCAATTTTTATTTATATCTCAAACACAAATCTTCATCTTTAGTGTATAGAAAAAAACAAAATAACTGACTGTCTTGCCGTTCCAATACTTTCAACGTAGTAATGCGAACACATGCCAATAACATTATTGTCATGATTGTATCTTCTTCTTCTTGTATTGTCATTAGTAGCACATTCAAGTTTGGTTTCAGGGCAGCAGATGGTGATCAGCTTATCCTAGATCAGCAAGCTTTGCTCAGAAATCTTCTCATATGTTAACTAGTAATAAATAACACATCAAGCTGATTCATAATGTCGAATATATTTTAACATTTTAACATGAATTCATTTAAGACATGGTTCCGTCAAAACACTGAATGACGGAGCAGGAGATCTTTTTGAACATCACAGGGAAGGTAAAAGCTCTTGAAGGTAAGTGGCGACTGCCCTTTTCTTTAAACATGAGCTGAAAGACAGCCATGAATGACTAATGCTAATCAACAAAGGAGAGCATAATGCCATCCTATCCACCTAGAGAAAAGGCCAATTATGCTCTCTTGGACCACTAGCCATGGTTGGCTCTGTCATAGTCAGGATTCAAACTAGGGATCTTCTGTGGACAGGACAAGAGATGGCAACATATTGCTAAATTTTGACCTAAAAAATGAAGCTTGTTCTCTGAGCATTAGTAATTTTCAGGTAAGCAAGTCCCATAAGCATTTCCCATTGTTTAGTAAAACTTGCCCCTGAAGCCACTTAAATGTAAACCATATTTAAGATTACAACACTTGAGAATTCTGAAAACCTTTATACAGGTAACTATTTTACCTCGTTATCTCGCCCTGAGTTGGACTCGGTGTCGCTGGCCCCACTCAACACACCGTGCTCCGGTGATTGATGAAATTCTGTCTTTGGCACTGTGACCATGGTACCATCTTCTGATACTTGAGACTTTTCTGTTAGCTTATCAATACCTGAATAATAAAATGCAAAAAGTTCAGCCACACTGAAAATGTAATACAAGTGAGAGTCTTTTTTCCTCTGCAAATAATATGTTCCACTGCAATAAAGGAGGTTGTTACCTGGCATGGCCACAAGGCTGGCCTTCAGCGTGCCCGGCTCGGCAGGTACGGCTGGCCGGGAGCCCTCCATGGAAACTGTCTCCTGGGAGTTGGTGCGAGAGGGGGCATCAGGAGACTTCTTCTTCTTTTGCAGTGCCTTCTGGATGGATGTAGAGTCCGTGGGCAGGTTGGCAAGCTGGTGAAAGACGTTGCGCTTGCGGATGATGGCATACACCAAGTTGCAGTTGCCTGAGGTATAATGGAGAATGTGGTTTACATCATTGTTTTTAATCATGATTCTTCAAGAATTTTAAGTGACAGATTATGGTGTATGGAGGATTTCACAGTTAAAATGTTTCACACAAAAAGCACATACATTGTAAATATAATCTAGAGTATAAATAGTATGGATAGGAATCACCAGGGACCTTCTGATACAATATAATGATACATACTCATAATTTAGTACTCCGATTTAGTATTAGGAAAATACAACCTCATATGACCAACATGTAACATATATTTTTTTTAACAAAAAATAAACAAAAAAGAAAAAACATGTAGGCGATACTAAGTACACCCATGATTAAATAGCTCATAGAGCCACCTTTAGCAGCAGTAATTGGAAGGAATTGTTTCCTGTATCACTTTAGTTCATTGAGGTTTTTGGCATTCACTTGCACACAGCTCTCTTAAGGTACCACCATTTTTTAGCCATTCTGATGTAGATTTACTGGTGTGCTTTGGATCATTGTCCTGTTGCATGACCCAGTTGCATGATCCTAAATGACCAAGCTTTAGCTGTCAGACAGATGGATTCACATTTGCCTCTAGAATACTCTGATATACAGTACAGAGGAGTTCATGAAAGTGGGTATGCATTAGGGCTAAACAACCCCACTTTGGTCTCATCTGTTCAACATGGTTCCAAATGTTTTGTGGTTTGTTCAGATGCAGCTGTGTGAACCTCAGTCATGCTTTCATGTTCTTTTTAATACAAAAGAGGCTTTCTCCTGGCAACCCTACCAATCAATTGCTTCTAAGACCACTGCTTATGTCTTTTCCTCTTGGCATTGTGTTAATACACACCTGAATCCAGACAAACTGCCAAAACATATGCTTTTATAAAGATCTGCACACCTACTGAAGATCAATTATGCAAGTGCTGATGATAAGCAGCACCTGGCTGCAACTTAACCTTGTAAATCCTATGGAAGCAGTAAGCGGATACTTTATTAATATTTTGCTGCAATTTTTTTTTCTTTTTGGCTTCATATTGTTTGTTTAAATAATGGGATGGTGAAAAAAGTTTGCTGTTTATCTGAGACCTAAGACCCGCTATGATCAGAAGATTTTTATTTTGTTTTTATTTCTGTTTTTTTGAACGTGACTGTACAGGTAGGTGCCGATTTGATTTATATTGCGATTCTGTAAGCATCTAATTTATTTATATATATTTACTATTTTTACCCAGATTTTGTTACACTAAAAAAAAAAAATTTAAAATTAATAATAAACTTTGAAGCCATTATGGCGATACATGTATTGACACACAAAAGAATCATGATATGCAACCGAGTTGATATTTTCCCAATGTCTAATAAATATAATAAACGGAAAAAAAAAGAACAGTCTATGTTATATGTAAACATTTTCAGTTTCAACAATAAATTTCTTTTTTAAATAAAATTTTTTTGCCAATTGTTACAGGATACAATATTCAATCTGTTTTCTCATATATCCAATTCTCCTTTCTTTAATCATCGTGATACTGATCCTGGGTATCTGATCGATGGCATCTCTAATAACAACGTATCTTACCATCAAACTGGTACTGAATTATGTTATTAAAGGCCTCCAGCAAAAAGAAGACCAAGTGGTGGTTCTGAGCAGAAGAAAACAGGAACCAGTTGGTGGAGAAGGCTTCCAGAAGATGCAGAAGCTTATTGGCTGCCACCATAGACAGACTCTTCAGATAAGGAGACACTAAACAGTGTGAAGGAAACACATATTTGGAAATTGTACACATAAATGTAAGACCCAACACAGCCAGCAAAGAAAGGAACTTGAAGTAGACAAAACCAGGAACAGTGAATTCATTTACCATTCACTACGATGGTGAGCAGGCAGTCGAAGAGTGGCTGCAAACGCTGATGGCCACTTGTGATGATCTTGTGGAAAACCTGAAGTAGGAGGTGTTTAAAATAAAGAATAAAAAACATATGTGCGACAAACCTGACACTTAACAGCTCTTCCCTCCCATTGCAATAACTGCCACACCTATACATTCCTGTAATTATATAATCAGACAGTCACGTGGAAGGAGAACAATGCAAAGAAATCATTCAAATATAGGTCAAGCAAGATCAAATCAAAATAGGGAACAATATGATATGACTGAAGTTTTTTACTCATTGAATAACTGCAAGAATGCACAGATGTTGCTCAGAAAATTACTGATAAGCACACATTGCTGCAGTTACTCATGTGCAACCTACTGTTTTACTAATTTCACCACTGGAAAGCATTTTCACAATGTAATTATCATATACAGTATGTGACTCTGTAATGTCTGAGATGCCAGAGTAGAGAAGACATGAAAATCTCAATGGAATCTTAAAAAACTTTACATGAACATATACAGTGGTAAAGCATCATTTTTATAGCTACAGATATTTGTATGTTATACTGTAGCTAGCATTCTACTCATTTACAATAATGCACTGTGAATAAGGGCTATACTTTTTACTGATTGCCTTTAGGAATTATTGGGGGGTTCAAGTCAAACTGGGACTTTTGATTATGATTTTTTATCTCTATATAAATCCCTGTTACACTAGGGCACTTATTCTAGCGTTTAGTGCTTGGATACAGAGGTAGAAAGTTTTGATCTGAGCCATGATCTGACTGCCTGCATCCCATTGTACAGATATACAGTATGACCTCCCAGGACCAACGTTTAATGGCCAAAATATATGAAAATGGCTTGGAACAAGGTCAGAATTGGGGATTTAAAACGGGGGATGTGGCAATAACTCCTAGACGAGTTCCTGTAATGTGCAACAACAGGTGTACGTGAATTATTATGTGCACAGTTCACACAGACAGATGTGTCTTTTTAACAAATTATCCATCTATTTGCAAGGATCAGGCATTTTACAGGCTGAATGTTCACAGAAAAGACTGCAGTGGTCATTCACGAACGTACAGCCTTCATTTGCATAATTCAAATGTTTTATTGAAGCTAAGAGTCTCATCACTCTGCTTGAAGTCCGAGTTTGACATGAGTGACCCTAGTATAATGCAAAATAAGCCAGAAAGAAATCAGTCCTTACTATAATGAGGAGGTCGGCATGTGTGCCGGTGAACACTGGAATATCCATCGGGACACGAAGAGAGTATGGTTTGTTTAGACGCACTCCGAAATTTCTTTCCCCACTCAGCAGCAGCAAAATGAACACACCGATGTGCATGAGACCAACTCGGGCTATCGACAAACACAATGTTTATGCAGCAACTAGGAATCCGTCTTATGTACATATAAAAAGAAAAAAAAAATACATGGTTTCTTGTGACAAATAACAATCACACATGTACAAAAATACTTACATTGATCAGCCCTGGCATCATTCAGGTAGTACAGAATAGGTACCAGGATGTCCAACACATCACTGCTCTTCAGAACAAAGAACAAGAATTTCTGGAACAATACCGAGACAGCAGGAAACGTTAGACAGTTAAAAGTTAAGAGTTAGATAGGAAGAAGTCATTCAAAAAAAAAAACATTAGGGCATCAATCATGGTCCCTTACCTTGTTGAAATCACAAAACTTCCAGAAGAGAACCAGAAGCTCTTGGTAGAACTGGATCTTCTTGGTTGAGTTCGGCAGGTAGGTCTGTGTGAGTGGGTTAGTGAGCAGACGAGCAAGTCCTTTCAGCACAAAGTCATAATCCTAGAGGCAAACATACATATATATATATATATATATATATTTATTTATTTATTTATTTATTTATTTTTCACAAGGCAAGGAAAAAAGTGATAAATAATGAACACATTTTATACCATGGTCATGAGAAGGTACATACCTCCTCCCTGTGTATTCTGGACAGGTAGTTCACAAACAGGTTTTGTGGGCCTACAGACTGCCAAAGAGGAAAAAAAAATAACTTGGTTGGTGAGATCAGTTCTTTAAATTAAATTAATAGATTTTCATGAATTTGGACAAACCAATTAAAGCATATGGTTAAAGCATAATTAAAAATACAAAAAAGGAGAGACCACATTTAGCTTTTATTAATGTTTCAACAACTTTATGCAACATCATGACATCCAAGTCTTCTCCAGCACAGCCCAAAAACTTTTAATGGGGTTAAGGTCAGAAATCTTTGGTGGCCAATCCATGTGTAAAAATAATTTCTTATTCCTCTCAATTCTAAATTTGAGCCCAATGAATCTTCACATTGGCTTCCTGGAATATGGCTGTGCCATCCAGGAAAGAAAAATAATTAACTGATGAAATAATCTGATCATTCAATATAGGTGTCCACCGACTTCATTTTGTGCCACTTCGCCCTGCTAAGTCTAGACCTGACTAACTGAAGCAACTACAGATTATAACACTCCCTCCAGCGGATTGTACAATGGCCACTATGCATGATAAGTGCATTACATCATCTGACCTTTTTCCATTGCTTTTTACCTCCTTAGTTTTTTTTTTTTTGCTTGCCAATAATCTGACCTTTCTGAAATGCAGTAACATCTTTTTCATGAATATTATCATGAGCATGTTCATCACCTGGCATGGTTATTAAAGAAATGAGAAGCTACTCACTGCATCAGTTTGGGTAAAAACAATCATTTTCAGATTAAATATACTGATCACTGCAGTAAGTATCCAATCAATGACTCTCAATTATTTGCCCATTAAAAACTAAGCGCCAACCTTTTTGGCCTGGCACTGTATATTCCCTGAATCTCCCATATTTGCCTGGTGTTTTAAAGCCGAAACCAAAGCAAAAGATTTCTTCTCTGGTCACTTTCAGCTCATACTGTAGTTTTTTCAAGACCAGAACTTTGAAACCGACTCGAATATACCTGCTCAGGTACGCCCATTTCATAAAAAAATTATTCACAAGGCATACATGATGTTAAAAGAAAGCCTTTGATCACTTTTAAACAGTATCTTAAGAGAAATGACTTGCACTAAATAAATGCCCATGTTTTTTTCAAATGGCTTTAGTTTTTGTTACAAGTCAAAAATCATTTATGGTGGAACTTTTTCACAAATACAAGCATGTGTGTGTGTGTGTGTGTGTGTGTGTGTGCGTGTGTGTGTGTGTGTGTGTGCTAAAGGTGTGGTGGCGCTCCTACATCCTGCTCGTCCATGCTGGAGGGGGAGGGAGCACGCTGAGGCTGAGTATTCTCGAGCTCCAGAGTGACGATGAGGATCTGTACTGCTTGCTCCACCAGCTGCTCCCGGTAGTCTGAGAACAGCAAGTGGTTGTAGGGAATGCCGTAGCCCACGGGGTCGTACGCACACACCACGTTAATCAGGGAGGTAAACAGAGGCAAGGCGTGCCTGGAGGGATTATAAAGAGCGACACACAAAAACACTTATTCTGCCTCTGAGCTTCCTCACTTTTTATACAGGTCAAATCAATTGTTTTTTCAATCAGACATCCCTTACTGTCACATGCTGTATGTCTCAGCAACCGAATGGTTCTTTAATTAGTTATTAGAAATAAACGTCATTTTGTCCGATCAAACGTGTCAACACAAGGATTCATGAATTAATTATAAGTTTGTAAATTATTTCATTAGTTACATACTGTACCGCTGAGTCTAATAGTTATACTCCTCATGGTAAAATAAAGACTACAGAAAAATCCCAATAATTAATCTGTATTAGATTTAATAAGTGCTTCCCCATTATACTACATAGACAGCAAAAACAATTAGTGTATGTTAAATATATGAATTGCAAATTAATGCAAAATGCTATAAGATTGGTTCATCGCTACTGTGAGATAGATATTCAGTAGTAACTTGAATTTCGTATGTTTTGCTTTCTAACTGTCTCTGATGATACAAGCAGATTTCTCCACCCTTTGTACTCAACTCTACAAGTGTTCCTATTTGACTAAAACCCATGGCGGCGTGACAGCCTTTTCTGAGTGAAGCAAACAGTCTACAAAACAGGTTATTTGCAGATATGCATCGAGTTGCTATGCAACAACATTCATTAGCTTTTTGTCACGTAACCCTACCACATGGGTCACTTTGTAGCTATACAATTACTCGCTGTAGCCCATATGCTGCTGTGCACAGTTTTTCATCCTGCTGCTACATGTTCATTTATAGGCGAGGATTAGTACGGGACCACAGCTGGTCAGATTATTTAGGCAGTTTATTCTCAAAACATCAAGGACAGAGCCGTCTTCCCCTCTTGTCTCCCAAATTCCTCGCTTATTTGGTTAAATGCAACATACAGCAGCCACATCCATCTGTGCTTGTTTGCTCCGTTTTGATTTCTGATGCCATATAGTATGGCAAACATCTAAACTGAAACATGTGTCTAAACTAACTAGAGTTAGATGGATAAAGCCGCACATGTACAAATGTGATACACATTTTAAAATGTACACGTAAAAGTCAGAAGCCAAAACAGTGATAGTGCTTATGATAATACAAACACGCACTGGAAGGAGGGGGAGGTGAAATGAGACGTCACAAATGTAGCAGAAGGGCATGAAAGCAAAAGAAAGAGCCAAAACACATACCACATGAAGACCAAATAGACAAGATTTGTGAAAACACACATACACCAATCAGCCATAATATTAAAACCATTAACATTGAAACCATTAACATTAAAAGCACCTGGGTTTTAGGTTTCCACCTGCAAGTTGCAAGGTCAGGGCCTCCATAAATCAGACTTGTTTGTTCATGGATGCTTGATTGGATTGAGATCTGGGTAATTTGCAGGTCGAATCAACAACCTTGAACGCTTTGCCTGCTGAGCCACATACACCGCAGGCTGTGACGCATTGGGTGTTCTGATACCTTTCTATTGTAGGCAGCATCAAGGGCGTTCAGCAATTTGTGCTGCATTGGCTTTTCTGTGGAATTAAACCAGACAGGCTAGCCTTTGGCCCCCATAAGCATTGATGAGCTTTGGGTGCCCATGATCCTGTCAGCAGTTTGAAGGAAAAGAAGTGGAAAGGGTCCATCTACGTGCCTTCAGCATATCAGGCGACAGATACTACTCACCCTGGAGATACAGCCATCGTTTCTGTGGCAGTTACTTCCGGGGTGGGGTCGGGTTGTCACCTCAACGCCTGATTGTAACCGAGCACTTGGGGTGAAAGACCTTGTTCAAGGGTCGAACAGTGGCAGCACGGCGGGGTCACCGGTTAAACAATTGACTGGCATGTAATTGGTAATCAATGTCATTTAATTCACCTATCGTGGGCTTAGATTTATGGCTCAAAGATATATATTTCATGCACAGAAAAAATTTATTAAGTTTAATTATTCATCAGCCCTGTTGCACAGCATGCACTTGAAATAATATGGTGGCTGGTTTCATTATACTCTTCTGAATTCTACTGATCCATTACATAATTTATATTTCCAAGTCTACGACTCATATTTATGACCTTTAATATTTTATTTACATTGATTTTAAAAAGTAAATTAAATGAAATAATACTGTTTTAGACAGGCTGGTGTTTTGTAGATGGATCTTAGTTTAAGCTTTTAAAGGAAATTTCTCCTTTTTTCCCCCCATTATAAAATGTTACAGCTTTAACCAAGCACACCATGCACAAACAGCTCCAGAACTATTTCGGTTTCCTCCTTCTTTGCTATTTATACATTCTTACTACTATAGGCTGAACAACCCACCTATTCTCAGTGGAGCAGAAAAAAGTGACCCAGGGATTGATGATGTTGCCGTCGGAAGATGGTGGCAAGTACATGGCCTCAGAGAAACAGGTCAGCAACAGCCTTAACAGTTCAGTCCTACACACACAAACACACAGTAACCATTAAAAACACAGAAAACTCTCTGCTTTTTCCATATTGCATTTTAATGATCACATGTATTCCCGAGCTCCTGGTTATAAATCTGCCATTACACACCATCCTGCTTTAAAAGCATCCCACCCAAGCAGGAGAAGAAAGGAAACAGCCCGGTCTGGTTTCTACCTAATAACCTCAGATGACGTGATTTAAGATAAGAATCTCTTTGAATGGGCCTTGTGTGCTGGTTACTGATTAAAAGGTTACCCGGGAAACATGAGAAAATGTTCTCCTCTAGAAATAGGAGTGCACTTGATCGCATGCTCACCTGTTAAGATCATGGATGTAGTTGAGTGGTGGCGACTGTGCAAAGCCCACCCCTGCCTCCCAGATGTACTCGCAGCTGTCCAGCGACTGCATATCTTCCAGTGAATCCTGCAACATACAGCCGTAAGATTACAGCAGACTTCCATTTGGTTCTGACAGAGAAAGAGCGCGGGCATCATTTAGATGTGGTAAAGTCAGCGGCAGATGCCGGGTCACTGTAAATTCAGTGTTTCCAACACACAGGTGATATTTTGGTTGTGTGCCTTTGTCTGTTGAAGTTAGATAGTTTTTCAAGAAATTAACATATCTTGTGCTTTAATGTTTCTGGTTGTTGGAGCACATGCATTTTGTGGTCGGGGTTGTTGTGGTAAAATGTATCAATTTGTCCAGGAAACAGAACAAACTAGGTTCAGGAACAAACATGAATAATTACTTTGGAAACAACTGGAGAGGGATTGAAGGATTGAAAAGAAAAAAGAAAAAAAAACAGTCACGCACAAACACCTCTAGGCTGTGGGGGTGGGGAAGGTAGAGAGAGAGAGAGAGAGAGAGAGTGTGTGTGTGTGTGTGTGTGTGTGTGTGTGTGTGTGTGTATAGCAGTAACCGCATAATGAGAGAAAAACAACAGCG
>JAOVVA010000026.1:15403704-15443784 GCA_028565275.1 Leiocassis micropogon
TATATAAATGTGTCGTCTGACTTTTAGGAAACGACAGCGTACTTCAGGCGATGATGATGATGCACTTCTGATGCCTCGGGCCAAAAGATCAAGCACAACACTCCAGTCTTCTGAGGGAAGTGGAGAAGCATGGGAGTCTGAGGTTAGCCCCACTGTAATGTATTAACAGCTTTAGATGATCCTATGCAGCTTCTGAAAAAAAATATACCATGTCCCTATTAGTAAACTCTGACCCATGCTTGAGGTGGCACGGTGGTCTCTCAGCTCCAGGGTCGAGGGTTTGAGTCCTGACAACACATTTAAGTACCTGAGGCAATTTCATTTTTAACCAGCAACATTTCCTTGATGGCTGCAAGAAGAAATAAAGGTGATTTAACACAAATTATTTATCAGGCCTTGATGATGAGATATGTTATATAAAGGTTTGCATCTTACAATCGATGGTTTGCACATGACATCACGTCCGCAGTGTTATGTGTCTCAAACCGCTACTAGTGGGCAGCAAGCGATTTCCTACATATGAAGCACTATTTAAGCTCTCAAAAATGCTTGTTTTGTGTGTTGCTTATGTCCCTCAAAACTAGAATCCACAAGGAGCTTTTACATGAGTACCACATGTATTTGGTCATAAAGAGAAATGAAACAAAATGACAGTATGCACTGGCAAGAGTTTTCCTATGTGGGCGGGAGAAGCAGGCTTCCTCTTTGATATGTTGAAGTCTGTATCCCTCCACCACAATATGCAGCAATGATAAAAACTGAAGGAAAAAAATTATTTTTACACAGTTCATCTGTGTGGATACCATTGATAGACCTTAAATAACAGTTGTAATCAACACCACTAACACTTTATTTTGGGTTAACAGTTACATATAGAACAGGTGAAAAAAAAAAATGTTAAAAAGCTTCACAAAAATGTCACAGCATAGTATGGGCAGTAATACCCAACACGTCACACCCCAGACCAGTGCATTGTGCATGAGAGAAAAGTTACTTGTTTGATGACAAAAAAAAAAACATCCCACAGATAGGTTGTTAATCAGGACAAACTGCACAACAAATATTAACATCAAGTTCCAAGCAACATTACAGTTTAAAGAGGGAAAAAAATACACCTTGACTTGCATAGACTGATCAGTCATAACTCTACAAAGCAAAACATTATATTGTGTAGATTACCCTTGTACCACCTGGACAGCACTGGCCCCTCAGGGCATGACTCTTCCTGTGAGTGCACTGTGTTGTCTGTCACCGGAGTTTGGAGGCCAGGGTGGCAGTCTTGGGCTCTTTGCCTGCTTGACCCCTGTGCATGGCAGGCTGTGGTGCACTGAGTGTTCTGGTGCTTTTCTTTTGTGGTCAGATTTTATTTATTTATTTTTTCCTCTCCCCTGTGATTTGTGCTCATTGATTTGACTTTGCTGTAGGATTAAAGTGGTATACACCCGTTGCTGGTATATAATTGATAGAGTGTTAATGTTATGTGGTGTTATTGTTATGACTGATCATGTATTACTGTGTATAATTAACATCCAATCTTCAGCAATGTTAATTTTTTTGGTTATAATTTTTTTTTTTTTATTCTTTCCTTGACATAGTGGTCTGTTTGGATTTTGATATATGGTTTCCTACAAAAACATTACCTATTTCGGCTGTGCTTTAGTCCTTCAGCCTGTTCCCTCTCTCAGCTGCTCTTCTATACACTCTGCTTCAGTAGATCAAGTTGCGAAGGTTGCGAATTTTCATATTAATACTTCTGTCAGCACTAAACACTAGCTGAGTTTCCGCCATAACTGTCAGCCTGGGTGATCTGTGTTTTTTCTCAGTCCTTCAGCAGTGACAGCAGTGGGGTCAGTAGTCCAGAGCACGCAGCTGGGATCAGCAGCAGCACGAGCAGTCAGTACGGAGCCGAGATCCTCAGGTCCTGTAGTCCACATGGTTCCTTAGACCAAGGTGATGCCACAAGTCGGGCCTCGTATGAACACATCAACCGTGTCCTGAGGGAGGCTCACTTTCAGAGCCTACACAACAGAGCCCAGTCACAGGACAGGTGACTTTAAGAGACTTTTGCATCACTGGCAATGACTTATTGCCTCTACCTGAACGACCGGCTATGTTCCCTGCGAGATGGGGTGAAGATCACAAACAAGTTTAGTCGGACTTTTGTGTGCTAGAGCTCTTATTTGTGATTAGTGTGATTTTTTGAATCTGAAGTGTGGCCTGAAACTGTAAAACTATTGACTTATTAAAGCACAAAAGGATTCACATTGTAAGCAATAATAGCTTGGCAACAATGCAACCTTTTGTGACATACACACTGTGTATTTTTATTATTTTTTTCCTCAACACAAGAGTTTACATGTAAATGAGAGCTTTGTTGCGGGTATAACTGATTTCGGTGCATATTATCATTTCATTGCTGTTTCATTTCTGCACTTGGATGGGGAGATATGGGGTAATGACATTTTCAACACGGCAACATTTTAGAAATATTTCATTTATTTATTGTAACTTTGCAATGGAACAGCTACTACACCCTTCCTCTTATCACTGATATTATTCTGTTTCCTTACCTTCATCTCTTCATCCATTGCTTACATGGATCCTCCAGATTGTTGATCCTTGCTTAAATTGAGTGTGGTGTTTATTTTAACTATATATATATATATATATATTTTTATGGATGATATTTTACATTCATGTCACCTACATTTGAAAAATAAAGACTGCTGTTCCTAAGTACAAGTGCAACTTTATTAAAAATGAAAACGGAGAACCTGCTTCATTAATTTTCTTGTGAATTAATGGTTTCAGTTACAATAGGTAAAGAAAAGAATCACTCCCGTTTTGAATGATCATATTTTGTTGCTTTGCAGCCTGAAATGAAGATTGACACGGTTTTATCCAGCTGTATTTAATTAGTGCAACTTTTAACATCCAAAGCTGCGCTTCTTTCTGAAGTGAACTTCATAGGGTGCTCTGTTTGCAGGGAATGTCGGTGAAGGGTAATTCTGTCGACAAAACACCCTGCGAAGTCACCAGCACAGACGTCACTTCCTCTGTGCATTACCACGGTAACATAAGCACCTCGGATACCTGTCGCCACTGTTGTGGATATTTCACACTACGGACATTAAATATTGAATATTTACTAAAACAAAAAGTGGTACCGTTATAAAACATATGCTATTGAAACGTGTATAACTTGTAAATACATTTCTTGTAATTTATTGTTATTAATAATTGCCAATTTGACTTTCAACTGTGATTAGTTATGGTTGCTTTGATTAGCTTAGCATGAAAAGCTGGAGCATTTCAGTCCCCAAGGCTTTATCACTGCCTAGAGGGCACAGTAAAGTCTATTATTAGAAAGTGGATGGTATTTTGTACAGCACCATCTCTCCCTGGATCAGGACGTCATTCCATACTGGATAAAGGAGCCAGAAGGAAACTGGTCAGAGAGACTACCAAGAGGCCTACAACAACGCTGAAGCAGTTGCAGGAATTTATGACCAAGAGTGGTCATTGTGTGCATGTGACAATATCAAGTTCTCCACAAATGTAAGCCACATTTGTGGAGAACTTGATATTGGTATGGGACAGTTGGAGGAAAAAAGCCTGAGCAGCTGAGCTTTGCAAAAATGCACCTTGAAGATTCTGGGGCCACATGGGCAACGGTGTTATGGTCTGATGAGACTAAAATTTAATTATTTCCACAACACAAAATGATGTCTGGCATAAATCCAATACAGCTCACCACCTAAATAACTCCATTTCTACAGTAAAGCATGGAGGCGGTAGTATCCTGTTCTAGGGGTGTTTCTCTGCAGTAGGGACTGGAGCACATGACAGGATAGAAGGAAAATGGGTGGGGCATAATACCATCGAATTCTTGAGGAAAATCTGTTGCCCTCTGCCAGAAAATTGACCACACAGTGGTTGAAGGGGAAAAAGGTAAATGTCCTTGCATGCCCTAGTCAGAGCCCAGACTTCAACTCCTTTGAAATTATGTGGAATGACTTGAAGACTGCAGTCCGCAAACAGTCAACATAAAATGAATTTCAACTTGAGCAGTTCTGCAAAGAAGAGTCGACAAATATTTGCCCAGTGTAGATGTTCAAAACTTTGTGTGCCATTGAGAAGGTGATTAGCCTTACCTGATTGAGTTTACAAGTTATGTTTAGGAGTAGGGTGATCCGTTTCCAAATCAGGGATTCTGGGTTTTTTTTTTCCCCCTGACATGTTGGTGTTATATTTTTCACATGGAAGTTGCACTGAGTAAATACAGCTGGATAAAACTAAATCTGTCTGTCTTCATTTCAGGCTGCAAAGCAACAAAATATTTTAAAGTGGGTTGATTATTTTCTATACCCACTGTACAGTATTAGGAAGAAAATCTTTAGTGTCAGTCCACTGTGTGTGATAAATGACATATGCTATTCTGTGCGGTAATTCCACATGCCGTCCTTCAAGGAGAAGTAGGAAAAGGTCACTTTAATTAAAGCACTACATGTCCTCATCTTGTCATGTAGTGCACCAATAACAGATTACACATATTAATGCTCCTCTGATAAGCACTGCTCCTTTTCACTGTGTCCTCGTTTAAAGGATCCTTATAATACGGCTCTCTTTCCAAGGAGGGTGAGTGTGATAGATGTGTTCATGCTGACTTGGGAGATCTCCGTTCAGTGGAATGGTGAAGACATTTTGGTTATCTTGTTTACTGTTTTTTTTTTTTTTTTTTTTCCAGTTTTCATTATGTCTTATGCAATGTGTAGGTCATTTTGAAGGTCTTTTAAGGATTTTTCATTTGTAAGATTATAGAGACTGAGTGCTTTTCATAAGTATTCACTCCCTTGAATCTCTCAAGAAATTTCTCAGCATACAAAGCATTTTTTGCATACGAACGAACCAAGCTGAACTGAACGCCATCTAAGTTACACGTACATTATGTCCAGAAGCTGTTCAAAACAGTTAGTGGAAAGCAAAGCGAAGCGAGTTTCCTTTTTTTTGCGCACAAATCCCCTTCTAGAAGAATGGTCAAAAGTGATTGTTCCCAGTTTCCATTTTAAATTGTGGAGCTATACAAGCTGATTTTTTTATGTGATCTAACAATACCTTAACAAAAAAATGACAAAGAGCTTTCAGAATGACTTTCAAAACCAGGCTTAGAGAAACTTCTTCAGGGATAGAGATTAGGATTTGCTTATATAAAACTACCCCAAAGTTTTGAAGATCCCACAGAGCAGCTTTAAGTACTTCATTTAATTTTTAAATGAAAAGAATACTGTGAATGCAATTACTGTTGAATGTATGTTATTGTCCAATTAATAAACTTCAATGCCATGTTTTGACTCTAGAGCGTGTGGACAAGTACAAGGGTTGAATATATTAACTTAAACACCTTTCCTTTTAGACTGAACTTCTAGCCTTCTGAAACACAGTATGAATGCAGATCAATTCCTGCTATCTGATATCACCCAAATGAGGATGGGTTCCCTGCTGGCTTCTTCCTATAGTCTTCCCAGGGAGTTTGTCCTTGCCACAGTCACCCTCAGCTAGCTCATCAGGGACAAACTGATAATTATAATGTATATATATTTTCTCACACTTTTCAAATGCATTTCCATATTTTTTTTATTCTGTAAAGCTGCTTTGCGCAAATGACCATTGTTAAAAGTGCTATATAAATAAAACTGAATTTAATTGAATCGAATACTTATGCAAGCCACTGCATTGTAACTATACATCGTTTTCTCACAGTATGTAAAGCCAATATGTGTTTCTGGACATTTTTTGGTATTCACAGAGCTGATGTCTGATATCAGGTATTTGAATCTTGATCTATTTTTTCAAAAGAAAGATGTTTTTTTTTTTTTAGCATGAACATAAGCACTTGATGTTCCAGAAGAGCTACTTGAAAATTGCTCGTCCAAGACTAAACAAATTGCATGAGGGTACACATCATCTTGCGATTAAACTTAATTCTGGAAATCGAGTGATGTATTCTAATGGCACTATTGCATTTCTGGGTTAGAACTAATTAGTTTAGGTGTACAATGAGACCTTGGATAAATGTTGTAGAACAGGTAATCACACATGTCTTCTAATCATCCTTATTCATGGAGAAAATTGAAGCTCATTAGGAAGATGGTTTTAAAAAGAGTGGTCGTAGGATTGCTACACTAAATGAGAGATCTGAAAGGAATGAGCATTTTAAAATACTAAGAATTGACATTTATGTGACCAAAAAAAAAAGCTTTCAAATCATTACTGTTTCTCAGTATCTGATTTTTCGAACATTTTCAATTTCAGTTGTGTTTCACCAGTAGGTGGCAGGAGATGTATACTATTCAGCAACTAATCATCATTTATGTTATTCTGTGGATTTTTTTGAATATCAAGACTGGCTCTAAAGGATTTTTTTTAATGATGCAATGACCAAGCATACATTTATGAACTATAGCATTCATGTTAGGAATGATTTTATGATTTAAGTCTAAAATACATGTATTTGATCTGCGAATACCCCAGATCATGTTCATACCTGACTCCACGTGGGATTGTAAGTACGACTTATCAGTCAGTCACGTTCTTTGGCATGAGAGAGTTAAATCGTCTGTCCTTGTTCTGGTGTCTAAGTATGCACATACGTTGTTTTATTTTTACCATGGAAATCTGGGTTAGCAACAAGGGCTCCTGTTCCCTGTCCTCTCTCTTAAAATGGAGAGTTGCTGCTAGCTGAAGCATTAAGAAGGTCCAGTTCGAAATCTCATGGTAGATGACTGGACTATAAAATTATCTGGAACAATAATTTGTCAGTTGTCGTCCCTGTGCCCGTTGGCTTCCTTTTTGAAACCAGTAAGCTATATATTCAGTGAATTGTCATACTTCATCTATGTCCACAGAGCGCACCAAGGAGGCTATCAGGATTTAAAGGAAAACTTCGACCTGAAATATAGGAAATATGATTTTAAAAATATTTATGATGTCTTTAATGAGTCTGGTTAATGAATCAGTTTGTTGTTTAGTGCTGTATTTGTTCTTTGTTATTCCCATGAGAAGTTAAACTGTGCGTGCAGTACCGATGTCATGCTAGAGAAGCTGCAGTATATTTTAAGAGGAGAACATATTTAGCTGTATTAAACATGTGTGATAATGTTTAGGTTTTGGTGCTAGCTTCCCCCCCACAAAAAAAAAAAAAAAACAGCTTATTTTCCCCATTTTTTTTTTTATTGGACAGTGCTACAGTTGACTTGAGTTGCGTTACAGCAGAGACCGGGTTCAGCTAGTTAGCAATCTGTGTGAGATGGCATGCACAAAGGTGTTGATGGCAGGGCAGTGCTAGCATGGAAGTTGAAGCTGTGTCAGACGAGGAGCTGAAAGAGCTGTAATAAAACACTTTTCCATGTGCAACAATACTGAAGCGTTGCTTTCTGTAGAATTAAATCAAGGCCCAATTCCCGTTAGGACAATTTTCAGCAGGTAATTGAAAGATTTTAATTTTTTTAAGCAATGTTGGAAATCAAAGTTGAAACTTAAAATATTAGTATATAAGCTATTCAGGATGCATTTTTCCTTTTTATATAATCTTATGTTCCTCATCAGAACAAATGCAGTATACAGTATGTACAGTACCCTGGCAGTGTAATCAACAACCCTGGGAAATGTAGTGATAAGCCTGGAAGAAGCATTACTTAAGACAAGCCAGCTTTGTGAGAATCCCAGCTTACTGTAACCCTCTGCTGTGTCTCCTCCATAGCAGATAGGCCTGTTTAGGCAGCTGTGGGCTGGCATGATCCTGCTGTGAAGCTGCCACGGACCGTGTGGCGTTCTCCATCTATAGCCAATATCAACATCTGTTCTGCCCCACCACTGGAAAAAAAAAGTGCTTTGTCAAGTTGTTTTCCCCAAAACTATAGCTAAGGACTGAGCATTGCTGTCATTAATGTTGGATTGCCAAGGGAGAACTCCCGCCTTAGAGCGATAAACTGCCCTGGCACAATGAATGATGAATGAGAGAAAAAGTGCAAAGTGTGTAAGAATTGTTACGTTAACATATACAGGATGAGACTCTTGTGGAAATTACACCTAAACAATATTTGAACTTCCTTTATTTAACTCTTTTATAATAAAGTAGAGCTCACAGTTATGACTCGTAAGACTCCTATCACTGGTATAGTCTCTTTTCATTTTAAAAATCACAATGACACATATTTGTTTTTTTTCTGGCTCTGATCAGTGCTGTGCATCTTTTTGGAAATATTTTGGTATAAGTTTTTTTTTTTTTTTTTTTTTAATAAAAGCTTAACCTCAGAAGTTTTTGCAAATGTTGGGCTTAATTACTCAGCTTAATGTCCCACCGTTGCATTTTAAATGTGGCTGGGATTATAAATAATTACAGTATGACTGTTGGAAAAGTACGTCAAACCGTACTAAGTGTTCTGAAAGGATGTTCAGTATGAGTGTATTGTAAATAGTCCTGGGCTGAGCGCAGGACTTCATGATCACAGCAGCATTTCTTAGCAGATACAAACCTAAAGGACCCAGGTGAGATTATTCTTGTTGATAAGAAGTCTCCTTCAACCTGCTTTTTAGAAAAAAATAGACTCCTGCCCTAATATACTGTATTTCACAGTAACTCTACAACAATGATTCCAGATACTACATACTTCCGGGGGAAAAACATTACAACTGACTGAAGCTTGAGCACATGTGTGCCACTTCATCTTCATCTAAAAATTTCATTAATTCCGTTTCCTTTCACTTTTCCTCCTGAGAAGGTCAGACCTCTCCATTCCCAGCCACAGATTACAGCTAAGCTTGGGTGATCCCCAGACATCCGCAAACCATCTGTAAGATATAACCCTTTAAAATCAGCAGCTCCTGGGTCTTACCAGCATTCCCCATTCAGTGGACCAAACTCTAGGAGAAGCTGACCAGGTTGTCAGACAAAGTACAGTGAAATTCTGTCTTGGCATTTACCAGGTAACTGGTAGGCAGAGGTAAGGGCCTTGCTCAAGGGACCAACAGTGGCAGCTTGGTGGAGTTGGGGTTTGAACTGCCAACCTTCTGACCAGTAAACAAGAGTCTTAACTCCCTAAACTAGCACAGCTCCTTAGATCTGTTCATCCATAATTTAATGCTGCGTTCAAGGCAAAATTTGCAACTTGTAATTCCATGCCTACAATCAATAAAGGCCATTGAAAGTGTCGCCTTAACTTGAAGTTTCAGCTCTTGAACCAATATAACTGAGCTTTACATACTCTGACAGAGCAAACTAAAGAATTTATTTTGTAAATATATGTTTTTTTTTTACCACTTTACTCTAGTTTTGAACTTGCCAAGGTGGAATATGGCAGTATTACAAGCGAATTACCACGTCATAACAAATGCGGCACAATGATGCAGAAAAGATTGACACTTAATAGAATATTGACACTTACGAATATTAAAACCAAAATTTAAATGAGTTATCCTGTATATGCAAGCATTCCATCTGGATCAATAACATACAGACATTAACATGTTAAATCTCTAAAACTTACCATATACAAATATACATCACTTAATCATATTCACACATCATGTTTTCACTTCTATACTTTAATATTTTTGCATTTTATACTTCACATTTTCTATTTTTGTAAACTGTTATTTGTATAAATTTATAATTCTGTAAATTATGATTCTGTGTAATTTCTATTTCTATTTTTATTTTATTTTATTTTGTGACGTACCTTCCAGGATAAATTTTTATCTTTTCTAGTACAATATTTCGTTTCTAATTAGTCGTTTCTAATGAGAATTTTTTTATTTTTCGGTCACAGAAAGTCATGTAGGCATTTCACTGCATATCACACTGTGTATGGTTGGGTATGTGACAAATAAAATTTGAATTTGATTTGAATATGATTTGATTTGAATGCATAGTGGTTGTTCAGAGAAGCCCCTGTTTGTTTACCCAGGTTGAATCGTCACACTGCTGCCTCTGACCCAATCTGTGTGTCACTTGCACACTTTATTTATCTCTCATAAAAAAAAAAATTAAAAAAAAAGATCTACAGTACTAGAAGATAGTGGTAGATCTACAGGGGTAAAGCAGGATGAGAACCAGGAGCTAACTTTGCATGGCTCCTGAAATTATTTTTAAACCAAAACTATGTACATGGTACATTTTATTTTGGTACAATTGTTACAATCACATTTGCATAATCACAAATTATAAAGGCTTGGTCTAATGTTAAAATGCAAACTCTTCATCTGCACATCCATAAATTACACCGCTTATCTTGCATAGCGTTACAGTAGGCCTGGATCCTATCCTAATGAACTCATGGCACAAGGCGTGGTACACTCTGGACGGGGTGCTAACCCATCAAAGGGCACGAGCAAACACATGCTGTTAAACTATGGGCAATTTGGAAATGCCAATCAACCCACACCACATGTTTTTGGACTGTGGTAGGAAACCAGAGTACCCAAAGGAAACCCATTAAGCACAAGTTCCACACAAACAGCTCTCCTTCCATGGTGGTGCGAGGTGACAGTGCTAACCGCTAAGCCACTGACCACCTAAACCTGCATCTCACTAAGTAAAAACAACCAAACGCTTATTAAGATGAAAATAAAATATTACAAATATTATAACCAAAACATTACAAGATTTTGAAATATTTAAAATATTTATTTCACCAAAGAGAAAAGGTTTTCACAGTAGGTCGAGTTATGAGGTTCCACATAGGGCTAGGATTTCTGTATTTCCGGGTGGTTAAATTAGTTTACACAATTGAATATTAATTATTAAGACAAATGTTTGTGTATGTTATTTTGTGGTCATAAGTGCCTAACTCACTTTGCTACTGTATAGGATAATTAATCGGCTCACGTGTATCAGGCCTAGACTTAAATGTATCAAGTCAATAGATCTTAAGCTCACATGTTAGAAACCATCTGTGTAGTCTTTGTGTCTACAAGTTCCCCAAGGTTTCATCATTTTTTTCTTCTAATGCAGCCTAAAATATTTGTCTTTTCAGTCAACTGTGTGGTGTCTTGCATAGCTTACACACTTCTGAGTTATGTTGGTTGCTCATGCAGTTGCGCCCCTCTAGGGGAACATACAATACATTAAAGACACTGTTGAAGTGAGACTTGACATTCATAGGCTGAGACAACACCCTTAGGATTCTAAAAGGTTCTTTTCGAGTATACCGTCTTTATGGTTTTGTGACCCCCAACCTCTTTGCTTTGAACCTTGTGCAAATAACGTGCTTCCACTGTGCAATTGAAAGATGGGTCAATCTGCCAGCAAATCTTACTCAGATTATAGGGAAAACCACCTAGGGAGGGAAGAAAGAGGGGTTATCATAACCCCAAAATCAAACAGTTCTTTTCTTAAATAGCATGCAGTGCATATGGTTGATATCTACCATGCACAGGAAGAAGAACCAAGACATGCTGATGTTTAATATCCTAGTAGATTTACTCATTATCCTCTAGGGCCTGAAGATTAGCCTAGACGGAGACTATCTGACTTTTTGTAGCCAGGCATCCCTCTAACTGTACAGGCCCCTGAGCATGTATTTTTACGATCATAATTTATTTATGTAAATTACAAGTTTATTAATTAAATATTTATAATATTATACAACTATTTATTAGAGCCATTGTCCTTTCATGGAGCTTCACCTGACCGAACACATCATTATAATTGCCAATTTAAATACCTGGTTTTTGAGATATTGAGGTTTAGATTAAACCTGCGCATTTCAAGTGAACAGTAAATCAAGTTAATACCTCTGTAATAAAAAACGACATCATAGGAAGTTTTAAAAAAAAATTAGAATACAAGCATATTTGCTTAACATTTCTGTATATTAAATTATATTCAAAGAGATCATTCAGTGTATTCTCAGACTTGTTTATTCATTTTGAGAGTGAAATTGTTATTACTTATGAAATATTTAGGATGCTTATTTCAAGCATTTATATTTAGAAATAAGAATAATAATTTAATGTCTTTATCTTGAAATACACTGCCCAGCCAAAAAAAAAACCAAACACCACCTGGATTTAATTAAGCAAACAGATAGGAGTTTTCCAACGGATAATTACTGCAGTAATTAATATGGTTCGTCTGGCAACAAGTTATTTAACCCTAACTGATCCAGTGAGTAGCTTCTCATTTCTTAAACAACCATGTCAGAAGACATATCCTGTGGTCGTGGCAAAGATGTTACTCTGCTTCAGAAGGGTTTGCCGAACCTATTAAAATCGGGTTAAGAACAGTAAAACGCATTATTAAAACCTGGAAGGATAGTCTGAACCATCGTCTTTGTGGAAGAAATGTGGTCATAAAAACACCCTGAGTTGCAACCAAATCAATAAAAAAAAATTATTTTACAAAGTAGAATTCCTGCCTATGTTTAATAGTCAAAGTAAGAGCACTTCCATATGTACAGTGTGAAGAGAACGTAAGGGATTGTGACTAAACAGCTATGTAGCAAATAGCGCAGATAAACATGATAAACATGATCACATGTTTTTATTGTTGTTTTCAGTTGTTTCTATGACCAAAAGATAATAATAATATGTTCATTTTGAAAGTTCAAAAGTTTTGCAGCGTCAAAATGTTTTGCATGATCAAAATTTTTGAGAATAACAAATATTAATTTTCACAAAATCTGCTGCTTCATTTTTTTTTTTTTTAGATCTTTTTGTCAGATGTTACTGTGGTATACGGAAATATAAATACAAGCATTTCATCAGCGTCGAAGGCTTTGATTGACCGTTACATTAAGTTTATGCAAAGAGTCAATATTCACCATGTTGACCCTTCTTTTTCCTGACCTCTGCAATTCGCAGTTGCATGCTGTCAATCAACTTCTGGGCCAAATCCTGACTTCCTTCTTGCATAATCAATTTTGTTTGTCCAACCACCTCTTGTGGAATGACCACAAGTTCTCAATGGGATTAAGGTCTGGGGAGTTTCCGGTCCATGGACCAAAAAGTTTTGGTGTTTTGTTCCCCAAGCCACTTAGTTATCACTTTTGCCTTATTGCAAGGTCCTCCATCATGCTGGCAAATGCATTGTTTGTTACCAAACTGTTCTTGGATAATTGGGAGAAGTTGTTCTCAGAGGATGTTTTTGTAGTATTCTTTATTCTTAGGCAAAAGTATGAGTGAGCCAACTCCCTTGGCTGAGAGGAAAATGCACACATGAATGGTCTCAGGATGCTTTACTGTTGGCAGGACTGATGATGCAGGAAACTCCCCAGACCCTTATCCCATTGAGAACTTAATATAATTGTCAATAAAAGCCAATTGTGCATGCAGAACCATCTAGCAGAGTTTAGTGAAACTAAAAACTATTTTAAAAATCAAGAATTGATTTATTGCATTTGTTGTAAATATTCTTTAGGGGTGTGGATAACTGTAACTAAAAGATCAATAGCTTCTACAATTGTTTTGTAAAATGCTTGTACTTATGTACGCTGCTTATTTTTGTAGACTTTTTGCCCATTTTCTTTGTTCATGACATTCTTTTAAAGTTTATAGCAAATATTAAATAACCTCACAAATTAAGCCCTTGCAATCCCATGAACCAGAATAACTGTGTGCTAATGCTTCATTATCTACATGTTAAATGGTCTGGATAGACTTGAAATGTTAAACTAGCATTTTTTCTAATATAAAAATTTTGTTTAAGCAGAATTTCAGCTCAGTCTGCTTCTGTTATTTAATTGTATCAGTTTCTGACCTATTTTCCTCCCTACCTTGGCATCCACCTGTCACTCTGCTATCTGGGCTGTCTGACTGACTGATGAGTGAATGAGGTCACTGCACATGCGTGCACACACTGGTATGATAAGCTGTTTAGTGCTTATGCTAAAATCAGTGCGAGTAGAAAACTGGATTGGAAAAATTCCCAGCTAATTTTAGCTTTGAAGTTAAAGTGATTCTTTCTTCATTTAAAAAATAGCAATATAAAAATGGCAGTCATGATATGGCACGATTTAACCCCTGTATGTATTCTAAGCAATTCTATTAGCAAACATGAAACAAGTACATCATGTGTGTTGGATATTTATTGTGCCAAACATTTCTTTCATGATTATGCTGCATGAGATCAAATGGTCACTACACATCATTTTTAACCAGGATTAGCCTCGAGTCCCCACTGGACGGCTGATAACCATAAATATATTATCTTTTTATTAATGTGAAGCCATTTAAACTGTCCTCCAGGTTTTTGACCTTGTCGTTGTGGCTTTGCCATGCGCAACCACTGTAAATGTTTATAACTAGCATCTATGTCCTTGGATCAGATGTGATGTCGCACTCAGTAGGTCAATTCCTCCTCTCTGTGCATGGATCACCATTTGTGTTTGGTTTTCATCCCTGCATTTGGTTTTGTTTTTACTCTAGTTAGTCTCATGTCTTTGGTGTAATTTGGTATCAATCACACTCATATGTTCTCTTTCTATCTCTTGGTTAAGTTTGCTATTTATTCCCTTCTATGTCTTAGTCTCCATGCCAATGCTTGTCATTGTTAACGTGTGCATCTGAGCCTTAGTCTCATTCCTCATTCCTAGCTTTTACCCTTCCTTTATCATTTGATTTACGAGTGTGGATTATTTTCAGATTATAATGTCCACCTGTTCTCTGACCCCTGTCTGGAATGTGGATAATAGTTCATAGACACAAGAACCCTGACATACTTTCCACTGCTGAAGCCATTGTGCTCTCATGATCTACAACACATTTCCCCCATTATTATTATTATTATTATTATTATTATTATTATTATTATTATTGTTATTATTATTACACTTAAAATAATATTTGCATGTTTTCTTGAGGATTTGATGAACATGCTAATGGTAAGGTTGATATGTCTTATCTTTGCATTTGCTTTAGCTGTAGATGGGAACCAGCACAAAGAAATTATCTATATAAAACCAGTTATTATAGGATATAAACAGGTTTGTTTCTATACTAATAGCTCAGATCTTATGAAAAGATATATGGCTTATGTCAGGCTGATTAGAGAAATGAGACTAATTTCTTGAGCTCCTGTCTATGTTGCCATCAAAACATGATTCTAACCAGGAACCAATTATCCATTTGTCTTCGTATGTGTGTTTTTGTGTGTGTCTGGTCTCTGTGTAGTGTAAAGGCTTTTAGAAAGGAAGCAAGCTGTCCATACTGTATGTTTCCGCTCTTCCACACTGGCATCGTAATATATGGAGAACTCATATGCACCTTCTCACTCCTTCTGCTATCAACAAACTAGCACCAAGCATTTAGACCATAACTGTCAAGAAGAAATATACTGACCCCACACAAGCTTAAATGGCTGCCCATAATCTTCTCCACTCCTCATATTATACTAATTGAACCCATGAGCTGCCAATGCTATTGATAGCTGAGCTCATTTCCAAATTAATAAAACATAGGCCTTAAATGCATGCCATCATCATGTCTTAATGCCACGTGGACGTTTATAGCAGGGAGCAATAATGTAGAGTTGCTTTGTCTGAACAAGACATCGGAACCTCAAGAAAGAGAATGTAGTGGCTGGTCGCTAACCCCTCGAAATCCCCCCCCCCCTATTCTCTTTAAAATGAAGAAGTGCTTAAGGGGTGCAGCAAATATTACCACCAAGGTGGTAAAAATAGTTTTATGTCCTTGTAGAAGATTTCCAAAGAAGTATGCATGTTGGACATTCACGTATCATTGAACTTAACTATTGTATGTACTCTTCAATATTTTTCGGCGTCTGAGTATCTTTGGCTTTGTGCAAGAGGCTGTGAGTGGGTGAGGGTGTGGGGGGAGAGGAGGCATCATAATAAAAGCAAGCATGCAATAGAAAGGAAAAAAATAATGAAGGCAAAAGCAAGCAGTGTGAAGTCTTTTTTAGTAGGGCTATCATGTCTGTTAATAATTACACAAGGTTTTTAATAAGCAGTCATTGCGCTTTTGTTTTTGCTTCAGTGAAAAACCAATGATCATGACAGAGTGATGCAAACACTGAAGAGCTCTTTTTAAAAAAAATTATTTTAGTGCACAGAAAAGGAGAAACAAAAACTCTCAAAACGAAGGGCAGCTCATTGCCTTGACTGCCCAGGTACAGTAACAACGTTTCACCCTGAAAGCAGCACAAAGTAGACAAGACTTGTATACATTTTGTAACCATTTATCGTCCCAATGCAGAGAATGGTGCCAATTCATAGCTAAATGTATAGCTACTTAAACATACCATTAAGGTAAAAAAAATAAAATAAAGATCCAGAGAATGTATGCGCTCCACTTTTTTTTTCTGTTCTGCAAGGCGTTGGGGTTCTTAAATGGGACAAAAAAAATGGGAAAAGAACAGGCAATTTCAATCTTCATCTGTCCATTTTCATTGAGTCTGTACACGCTGTACCTTCCGATTCCTGATATGTATTGTTCTGCTCATCTGCCTCAATATTCAAATTGTAGTGCATTCTGAAATGTTTATATTTCTGCTCACTCTGCCTGTATAGAACGGCCATTTGAGTTACATAAGCCTGTCTATCAGCTCTAACCAGTCTGTTCATTCGTCTCTGACATTACACATCAACAGCAATCACCAGATTTTTTATTATTTTTATATAATAATATATATATTTTTTATTTTTTTACGCCAATCTGTGATGACTGTTGTGTGTTAAAATTCCCCCAAATCAAGAAATACTCAAATCAGTGCACCTGCTACCAACGACCACAGCATTGTCAAAGTCGCTTCAGTCACATTTTCTCCATTCTGATGTTAGATCAGAACATAAATGCAGATGACGGATGAGTCATTAATGAGTCAAAATATTGAGACTCAGTACATTTCTATAATCTTTGGAGCCAAAAATAATAATATGTTGCTTGAGGTGGGAAGGTGGTGTAATGGTTAGCACTGTCTCTGCGCACCTCCAGGGTCGAGGGTTTGATTCCTGCATTGGGCCTGTTTGCTTGGTGGGTTTTCTCCAGGTGCTCCGGTTTCCTCCTGCAGTCCAACGACATGCAGATTAGGCTAATTAAAGTTCCCAAATTGCTCATAGTGTGTGAGTGCGTATGTGTGTGATTTTGTGTCCTGCGATGGATTGGCACCCCAGGGATGGGCTCCAGGCCTCCTGCGACCTTGTATAAGATAAGCGAGTTATATAACTCAATGGTGTGCAACACCCTGAACAAAAAGAATCAAGGTTGAATTTAGTCACCTATAAAGTGATTGTAGGATTGATGAATCATTACCAAATGACCAATTACCTTGTTACTAAAATAACCGCTGTAGTTCTAAAACTAAAGAAGCCTCTGAAATGACAGGGACATGGAATAACAGCAGCTCCAGGCACAAACCCCTTTAGCTAAAGTACTCTGATTCATTATTTTTTTCATCTGCCATATTCTAAATTTTCCCAAGAAGTTATAAATACGGCAGCACTGCTTGGAGAGATATGTTGTACTGTACATCTAGCGTCTCCCACACTTTACTGTTTCTAAACAAGTGTTTCCGACAGCTACTCCTCAGGGATGTCTATATTACTAATTGTCACCTCTCTCAACATGCCTAAAGAAAGAAATCAAGAACACTGAATAACTTACCATACACAGCTCTTCTGAGAGTTTGTGGACAGCAGAAATGTGGACTGTCTAAAGTCATCTTCATTTTCCCACCACTGTAGAGGTTCTTTCATTGTGGATTAACTAATTTCCACTCTCACATAGATGTAAGTTCAAAAAGGAATAAAAATTGAAGTTCTTTTTTTGGAGCTGACATTGCAGTTATACCTCAGTTATAGCCATCAGTGTAGTGCTGACACTTGAGTTATGTTGGAAATTGGGCGGCTTTGTGCACTTACAACCTTGATCTTTCAGTAAAACTCTCTTCCTCTCTTACGGCGGCGCGTTAAACCATGCGACCCAGACAGCAGTAAATGGAGAATTTACAACTGCCATATATTAAAGCGGGAGCCCTGCTAAACCCAGTGTAGTCCTTCTAAGCTGTGTTAGTTTCGCTCTGTTGGCTTTCTCTGTGGTTTCGGAGTGTCTACAATTCACCTTTCTCCATTTTTCATTGCCATTTAAAGAGGCAGTGCTGCTTTAAACGTTTTCAGTCAACGTGCCGTTTTTCGAATGCTGTGCGAACAGTGAGGATGAGCTGAACAGAAGTTAATCACACTACAAGCCTGAATTTTGGGAGGGCCTATGAGTTCAGACCTGAACATACCTTAGAACTGCATGAAAGCAAGTAGCTCCAGGGTTTGAGTCTGAGCAATTGTTACCGTTTGTCTGAAGTTTTAAATGTTCTCATGTTCATGTGGTTAATTCTGGGTTTCCTGCTTGGGTATGGCCATGGCTGTAGGTATGTTCGATGGGGTAAAATGGTTGAAAACACTAAACTCTGGGGTTATATGAATCTATGAGTGGGTGCCTCAATTAAGGAGGCAACAGTTTCAAGTGCCTACTTTATCCTAAGATCTTCTCCATGCTCTAATCTCAATGTGAGATATGTTCTTCTCTCATCTTCCCATAAAATAAAGTGTCAGGATACAGCACACGGTTCAAGTTAATCGACTTAGTTTGATGTATCATAATTGAATCTAGGCCCGCTTCCTTGTGTTTGAAATACCACAGTGATAGAATAATGCCAAAGTTCTCGTACTCTTCCGTTTAATTCTTCTGAATTAAAAAATTTGTGAATTACTGATGTGCAAAACTATTTTTTTATACACCGAATTTGTAGCATAAAATATTTTATACTACCTGATTTTAAATCATCCTACCTACAGTATAGTGATGATAAACAGCAGTACTGTGTTATTGTACACTAGCATGTACAATATTGTATCTAATAATCAAATATATATATAATATAAATCATTTTTTTTATGTTAAGCTTAAATGTAATTGAAAATGGAACAGTAGTGAGGCTGAAATTTGCTTTAGATACGCAACACAGAATAGAATAACTGAATAGCACTTTAAAAATAAGAAAAGAAACCAAGATACATGGCTTCATCTATTTGAAATAACAGTCTAGCTTGCAAAGGTTAACTACTTCCAGTTTAAACTTGCTGCACTTACACTGCTTCATCAAAATAATTAAAGCTGTACTTTAATTATAAAAAGAAAGCAAAACACACACGCACACACATACACCAAACAGATGGCTGCAAACACATCTGGCACAGCTGGAGCCAGTTGCACATCTGTGCAGTCCCAGGTGTGGCAAGATGCAGAAACTGCCTCTATGGTATTGACCTCTGTTGTAATTCCTCCATGTCTGATTGTTTCTACCCAAAGCCTTGATGCCCCCCACCCCCACCCACATACACACATACACAAACACACACAACCTTCCCTTTAAAACAATTCTGTTGACTCACATAGCTTACAGTACATAGATATTATTTTTATTTTCTATAATATCCTATAGTCATGGAATATTTAGAGATAAAGAAAACAGGAAGCCAGACAGACAAACAGACAGGCAGGCAGGCAGGCAGGCAGACATACAGACGGACAGACTGATGCAATGTTTCTCTAGGCAGAAGTGAAGATGATGACTTATAGCCTTCATCCTTTTAATGTCGACTCCACTGGCTTTGGAATTTCTATCATGCGATTAGGACATGCATGGAAATTCACTTGAAAACATTTGCTTTTCTCCTGGCCAGTGAACATGAAGGCAAGTTGTTGTTCTTGGTCCGTTTCCTGGAAGTCTTTAATCTTAACAGTTACGCATTTAACAACTCGAGTAGCCTTAACAATCCCAGGCGCCTCCGTCTAACCCTTTTTAAAAAAAATTTAAATAAATTCAGTCATCAGGAATGCTGGGACACAAACACCGTTTAAGGAATGATCTCACACAATGTAAACGCCAACAGTGATTTAAACTGGTGTTTAAAACAGTCAGAGATCATGAAATGTCTTCAGTGCATCATTAAAAAAACAAACAGAAAAAAAAACAGTCCCAGAACTCCTACAGTTATTACTGTTTGGGACTCAGGCACGATGTGGGGTACACATGGGAAGGCGTGCCAATCCAACACACACACACACACAGTGGCTCACACAATATGGGCAATATAGAAATACACTACAGGTCTTTGGACTGTCGGAGGAAACTGGATTACCCGGAGGAAACTTACCAAGCACAAGCACTGGGAAACATACAAACTTGCAAGCACACAGACCAGAAGCAGGACTCAAACCCTCAACCCCCAACCCAGCTACATGCATGCTTCTGGGTGAGACCTGAAGAACCTGGAGGAAGCTCAAACAGACAGATGGAGAACATGTGGCCGAAACAGACATTTACCCAAGCTCAGGGTGATCATGGTAACACTACTCATGCACCAGCATGCTACCTTTTGCTCACATCTGCCTACAATAAATAGTAGTATGTAGTATTTATCAAAATCTAAGCTAATTTAAGCTAATCTAAGTCATTTAAACCACTGGCACCCTTGACGAACACAAAGCAATTACTAAAGATGAAAGAATGAATGCAGTAAATTTGTGAATTTGTGCCAGATCCATATACACTCTCATGTTGTCTTTGAAAATGTTTTTCTTTGTCCCACTAACTTCATATCTGACCAGCTGCTCCTACCTGCATGGAAATAAAAATGCCCACACTTGTGATTTTTAGTCCCTATGACCTCTATGTTAATGTTATTCCATTATAAGAAAACAAACAAAAAAAAATCTTCAGATGACCTATGAAAAATGTGATTTACGTGACCTGGATGACGTCCTGGATGGTTGTTTTTCATGTCGTTTCCTCCACAGCAAGAGAAGCTTCTTTAACGAAGTACACCATTTCGGCCTGCTGACAGTTAGTGCATTTGGTTTTAATTGAGTCCCATTTTCAGTCAGTGCAAATGAAAAACATATGCAAAAACTCACCACCTGGTTGTGATCAGCTACCGAGTTTGTAAAGCCACACTTTCGTGCCCGGTGCCAGAGAGAGAGCGAAAGATCTTCAGTCATTTTGACAAGTGGAGCCCGTTTTTTTTTTTATTACTAATCATTCAAACAACTTCAACTAATGTGCTGTTTAGATCTTGAAGATTATTTGTGGAACATTACAGTTTAATGCATGAACTCTCATAAGGGATTTTTCTTCTTCTTCTTTTCCTTCTCCACTAGAGGGAGACTTGCACTTTGTCCTCTTCGTTCATGTCTCATTTCCAACTGTTAATTCAGTTTAGGACACTTCTGACATGAGTTATGTATCTCTTAATTGACTTTAATCTGCCACTAATTGCAGCAAATGCATCTTCCTTTGATTGAAACACAAGGGAATGATGTGCACAGTAATTACAAAATAGTTTAAGTAAGTTCTCTAGTGAGTGTTCATCTGCGGGAGGGGTTAGAAGTGTGTTAGAATAATCCATATTTTATGGATACACACTTGCTCAATAAATCCGCAACATTCGATTCCACGTGCAAAGTTGAGGTCCAGCAGAGTTATTTAATAGATCGAGTGCTGTATCTGCCAAATCCAAAGGCGCAGTTTATGCTTGAGCTTTTTTTTTTTTTTTTTACATTTTTACCTTTTACCTTTTTACCATCATGAGTCCATATGAGCTGAGTATGTTCATATCACCCTGACCATCACAACAACATGCATCTGGTTTGACCATCCACACACACACACACACACACACACACACACACACACACACACACACACACACACACACACACACACACACACACACCCCAGCCAGGCCCCCCTGCCTAAAACCCCATCAATCCTTGTGTCGTCGTTACCACAGTCTCTCTCATTCCCAAAGTGAGTCGTGACACGTAGACGCAAAGATGATGAATGGATTTTTCCGCTCAGGAAATGACAGCTGAAGAGACACCCTACCCTCTCTCATCTCCAAGCTCATTTTTCACTCTCCTTCCTCCTGCCATGGTCACCGAGCCTTACCTTGGCCTACCAGCCTGTTCTTGCCAGATCTCCATCAAGATGTCGGGTCTTTTTCTAATCTTTCCAATTTCTGCTCGTGATGGTGGATGGGCTGCGGACGAGGCTTGCATTCCTTCACAGGGAGGCTCTTCTGTGGGTTGATGCAAATAATAGTGAGATGACCTATACGACCTTGCCGTATCTATATTTGAATAGGGAATGGTTAGGCTAGAGACAGTCCAGTGAGCTACCCAGACACCACCATGGCTCAAGATCCAGCACAGCACTGCTGGATATAACTATAATGATTGAGGTCCACATTTCTTTTCAACCCCACAATGCTTCCTATCATTACACCTCTTTTTTAAAACAATATCATGCTCTGGCTCTCTCCAGAGTTTCCATTCTTCGCTGAAGCAATAATGGTCATAACTGAGCCTCCTGAGAGAGAGAGAGAGAGAGAGAGAGAGAGCATTTGTAATACATTATATGAAATAATAGCTCGAGAAGTGATATATTATCCACATGCTGCCCATTGCATGTTGATAATTGATCCTTGTAGGAAATGCGGGCAAACCAAATAAACATTAAGTAATTACATATCAATTTGGTTTTTGGGGAGGGGAGGGGTGGGGCCCAAAAATTACCATTAATTTATAACAAATAAGTCATCATGTAGTAAGTAGTAAATACAGCAATTATTTGTCAAAATCCACAGTTTATAGTATTATTGCTTGTACTTACTGTTCACTCAAGCTGTAATAGCTTTTATTCTAGGCTTTCCCAATTTCACCTTTATAATTACTTTTTCTTGGGAAATGTTCTAAGTAATTAATGATTAGTAATTCTTTTTTTTGTAAAACACACTAGACTGCTGTTCTCTCAATAACACGCGAATATCTGATTAATTATCCTTAAAAATGCCTGATTTATTTAAATTATAGGAGAAACTAAAAATAAAACAAAAAGGTATAAATGGAATATTCAGATATTCATCTGAAGCAGTTACAAAGATTGTAACACCTCCCATTACAGATCACACACATTAACAAAAGTTGCATATATACATAAGTATAGAGCATAAAGCTACTTTATATCTAATGAGCTGGTAATGAAGCCAAGTTACTGCAGTTTTCATGACTTACTGTATATTCACCTTAATCAGTATGCGATTAGTGAGTGTGTGGCAAATATAACTACTACTATGCCTATAAATCATTCAGGCATAAAAAAATATCTACCCAGTGAGAAACAGGTGCAGATGATGACAGATGATCAGGTCGGTGATTATTATACTGGTGATGCTGAATGCTGAGTGCTCGGAACAGATGTGTGGGGAAATGAGGTTGCTGCTGAGGTTGTTGCATAAGCAAGCACTTTTAAAATCGTATCTTTAGGCACTTTGCACCCTGTCACAGTAAAAATTTCGTTCCATCTCTTTTAACTGAATCTACATCATTTAATGAAATTCAATTTGAAGAAATTAGGGGTGGCTCAAGTAAAAAGCACTGCTCCTGCATAAATTTTAAGTTGGCATGGAAATGTGTGATTAATTTGCACTGTTAGTAATTTGCTTTTTATTATATGAGTAAAAATTGGCCACTCCCTATGAATAAAAAATAAAAGTATCAGTATCATAATTAATCAAATATATCAGAGTGCTGCAATACTGTTGCCACTCTAACATTGATTATTTTACTATAACAGCACAACCCGAAGTGTTTTTATTGATTTTATACCTTAGTCATTTTTCAGTTAATTCAATTCGAAGCATTTGTAGTTATGTGTAATACTGTGGAACATCTATGAAGCACATTATTATTACTCTAATATAGCAGCTATAAACAGTTGTTCCCTCTTCAGCTTACATTTTCTGTGCTCTCTCCCAAAAGTGATAATAATGCAAAAACTACAGCTTGTCATTTTGCTGAGAAACAAACGCAAACTGCAAGATGCTGAAGACTCACCTTGTGGTGAACAAATTCAAGAAACAGCTTTATTTAGCACTGAGATTAAAGATTCTCCATCTAGTCAGTGATTTTACATTCTATATACATATTCATAATCTTTTTAAAAAGTTTAATCCTTAGTTATGAATTAACATAAGTACTATTATTTTTTAGAAATTCAATAAAATTTTAAATGTAACAGTGGACACTACATAAATATAGATTAATTTAAATTAAGATGCATCACTAATAAGCAAGAGGCAATTTGTTGGCATTTGTTAAAATCTTTGTAAAAAAAAAAAGTGTTAGTCTTGATTGTGCACATGTTAATGATCTGTTACTTTAAATCCTTTGATTTACTGCTACAACTTCGGTCAGACTGACTGCTGCAGAAAATAAATCAACACCCCTGATTCTCAGATTTGAGAATTCATCAGCTCTGGGGTATAAAATAAGACAAATAGTTCATTAATCATTTAAGTTTAGTATATACTGTATCAAATGAAATGGTTATGTATTGTATGAACTATGGAATGAATGAGTGTTTCTTGTTTCCCATGAAGGTTAATATTGGACGTGTCCTTGATGAACACTGGCATTGCACCAGGATTTCTATGCATCAGTGAAGTGCTGCGTCTGTCACGTGGTTTCTTTGTTTCTCGTTTTGAGACTCTAGAAATTCTGGATCTGGTGTTGCATTCTGAAAGCAAATTTTTGTGCGTGTGCCTATTTTGCTTAAAATAATGTATTGTGTTGACTTGCAGTGGATTGTTGTGGTTTGCTGGATGGATCTGTATACAATATAAGACAATATTAATTGATTATCTATCTATCTATCTATCTATCTATCTATCTATCTATCTATCCATCCATCCATCCATCCATCCATCCATCCATCCATCCATACATACATACAGAGCCCGCTTGCCGAAAACCCACCCATCTTTTGAAATGTGAGCATAAATAACTAAATGTGGCAAAATGTATTTAAACATTTATTAATTCACAAACACATCGTTTGACTATTTATAAACCTCTTATTTCTCATCCAGTCTACAGCCATTAAGCAGTAAGAGGCTGGATACCCAAGGCAAGTCAGTAGTCGCCGTGGCAACACTCAAAGCGTCTAATCAGACAGACAGATGGGTAGGAAGTGTTTCCGAAAAGGGGTAGGGAATCTCAAGTTTATCAATAAAATATCAGCAAACTGGTGACAGGATTATGGGAACCCCCAAGGCTCGCCCATAAAAGTAAGATTCATCAGCTGATCCCAAAGAAAAGCCAATGCATCACAAAGCAATCTGAAAAAACTCAGAGCTGGCCATGAGAGAAAGGCACTAGAACACCCAGGTCACCACAGCCTGCTTGCTCGGGGCCCAACAGGGAAAGAGCCTGAGGTCGCTGACCTTGCCTTGCACCGGACAAAGAAGTCATGTAGGCCCGATCCTACAACTCACAGTGCCCAAAGGATCTGCTGCCAATGAGCTGGTGCCAGACACCTCAGCACACCCTAGAGGTCTTCTGGATTCCTGCCCCGAGGGGCCAGAGCTAGGCATAAGGTTCTGCATTGTAATGTTATGGCTGCAGAGAGAGAGTATTTGATGTCTCATTTTGTCTGCATTAGTGTCCTCTTGCCAGCTTTTCCTCCTCAATATACAGTAGAAGAATAGAAAGGCAACAGAGAAATAAATGAGCTGAGCCTTGCACTTTTACTGCAGTGAGGGGCGACGCTAGTGGAAGCACCACTGAGTTAGGTATTACGTTTTATTGTTTTCCTCTCTTTCTTTCGTTCTTTTTTTTTTTTAACATTTTGTTAATAATCACACTTTCATAGCATTTCAATTTTAAGAACAAAGTAAAGCGAGGAAAAAGAAATCCAGATCTGGAAAACAAATTTGCCGAATAACAACAAAGAAAGTGTTTAAAACAAATGACTTCTTCTGCAACAAAAGTATCAATTGTTTATTCAAATAGACAAACTACTGTTTATTTAAAGAATACAAAGTAACACTGTTGCACTAACCTTGTTTATTGGGCAAAACTAGCTGGTACTGATATTGAATTTCTTTGATGTTATGCCTCTAAGAGCAACTCACCTTGCAGAAATTCCTTTTGATTTGCATCTTGCAATCATAATAACTTTCATCTTAGCTTCCTCTCTATTTTCGACTATTTGGCACTATTTTATTGATATCGTTGCTTATTTGACTTTTGACAACCTCTATGCATGTCATCTGCTTATTTTTTCTTTCAAATCGATTATATAATATCATTTCCTCTAGCTAAAAATCCTATCTGTCTTCATCTAGCGATAATGTTTTAGTCTTTGGTCTATTTTCTGCGCCAACAAAGATTTTGTTAAAAAGCACTTATAAAATTTTGTCAACTAAGGTTTTTGGGAGACATTCATATTTAATGTAGGTTGAATAAGGATAATGTGATGCAACTAAGCACTGGTGTGTGTTTTTCTTGTCCTGGCCACCAAGATTGTATTATATTCTAGCAGAGTTGTTGTGTGACTACATTCACATAACTTCACCTAATCTTATGAGTATCATGTGACACTGTGGTTGATAGAAGTACACCAGCAATTTCATATAAACTATGCATTGTTTAATATTTTTGTTAATTATATACACTAATACTCCTACAGTACTTGTTTTTTTTTTGCCTTCAAAGAGCCAAACTTTCTTGTATTTTTAATATAGTCACGAGTTCTCTGGTTCTCCTGAAGGACTTTTTTTGGCCTGCAATTGTGGGGAGTTTTCAGTCCTGACCCTGTATCTGACCAGTTTCAGAGGAAGTTTTTTGTATGTTAAGCAATGCAGTGACCCGTGTATCATTCATGCATAAAAACCATCTAATGTAAGGCATGAAAGAATGAACCAGTGAGAAACAGGAGCAGATGATAGGTTGATTAGTGATTAGTATACTGGAGATGCTGCTGGAACGTTCGAGAGGGGAAATGAGGTCGCTACTGAGGTTGTTGCATAAACAACCAATTTTTAAATGGTAACTTTGGGCACATTGCAGCCTGACAAGTATAAAACTTTTGTTCTAAACTTAATCTACATCATTTAATATAATTTAATATGAATAAATGGGGGGTGGGGGAACTCAAGACTTTTGTACCGTACTATACTACAGTATATGTGATATATTAATTCAACTAAAGATATGAATATGAATTATGCAAATAGTTTTCCCCACTTCATCAAAACAACACCACAACCACTAATAATAATAATAATAATAATAATAATAATAATAATAATATTATATAAGTACAGTTTAAACTCAAAGTCTAAATCATTGAAACAGTTAACAACTTTGGTTTTGATATAACACACTCAAAGTTTATATAATAATAACGCTTACACTCCAATACCTGTTTAAACAATAATCATTATTTAACCCAGTAGTATAACAAAAGATAAATGATTTATAAACACGTCACCCAGAAGAGGATGGGTTCCCTTCGGAGTCTGGTTCCTCTTAAGGTTTCCTCCTCATCGCGCCTCCGGGGGGACTTTCCTTGCCAACATCGGCTCTGGCTTGTTCATTAAGGATACATCTTAATTTAAATATATCTGGATTTCCGTAGTATACAATGTCTACTGTTAAGTTTAAAATTGAATTGAATTTCTATAAAAAATAGTACATATGTTAATTTATAATAATGATTTCAATACAATTAAAAAATTATTTGAAAAAGAAAATAAATAAATAAATCCCACATCCCAAAACATGTCAGTAGGTGTGTGTCGGGTTTCCTGTGATGTACTGCCATCCCATCCATCATGCAATCCAATCTCATTGTCCATTGTTTCTGGGACAGACTCAGAGCTTGGGTATGTGTGTTGAGTTTTCACGTTGCAGGTAGGGGGCATTTAGGAAAATCCCAAAGTTTCATAAATAACTACTGATTCATTCCTTGTAACTTTTCCAGCTTGTTTAGATAAAAAGAAATATTTCGTGGAAAATATTTCCTGGCTAGTTCTGCTTGTCACAGAGTGACACAAGGACCAGGGCTCGGTTTCATGAAACACATACAGAATTAATGGCGTGATCGATGATAATGGGGTTTTAACATGCATGGAGTGTACGTATGTGTCTGAGTCGCTGTGCTGTGCTGAGCAATATTCTGACATCACATTTGACATTGGAAGGTAAACATAGATAATTACATGGTAATTAAAGTATTGTATATCATTATATGATGAATCAGATTATTTATACAAGATAAAAAATAGAAATAGAAATTAAAGAAATAGTTTTAGCATTCAGACCTTCACACAATTTGATGAAGTTGATTTCTTTGTCTATATGTATTTTCAATAGCAGATAGATAACAGAATAGTAAAGGACCCATGAACTTCGCTTAAAACAAGCTTCTAAAGCTTAAAACTAGCTATGCTAATGTAAATTTTATATATATAAAGTTAAAAAAATATATATAAAGTTTAGAATTTTTATGAATACTAAAGTATCTTTAATAGCATTCACTTCGTCTACAAAACTATAGCCTGATTTAAGCTTCTATGTTTTATGTTTTTTGGTGTTCTACTAACAATGGTGAATGAACCTGAGTGGATCATGTTGCTAATAGATGATGAACAACAGATACTTTTATTGAAATTACTGCAACGCAGAAATGAGAGAAGATGTCGGAGGAGATGGTCAATATGGCTCTCCACTCGATTCGAGCTGGAAATGCATTGCTTCCAGGCAGATCAATCACATCTGTTGCAGTCTGTAGTTACATTGCTGTGGAGGTGTACGTACTGTAAGGCTATGGCACTGGGTATAGCATGGGGTATGTGACTACGCAAGACCTACGATGTAGAACCTTCATAGAAATTCTTCCACAATGTCGCTGCGTGTAGTTGAATTTAACATGAAAAAAATCCAATCAGGTTGATGCGCCAATCAAAACACAGAACACTTTAGATCCCGCCCTCCTAGCCTTGTAGATAGAAAGAAAGAAGGAAGGAAGGTAGGAAGAAAATTTATATCACTATTATTACAGTTGTATTATATTTATTTTACAGTTAAATATATTATTATTTTATTATATTGTTGTTTATTTATTGTCATGTTACAATATTTTTGTGTTTGTTTGCATATTCATTTAACATGATAAAAAATATTCTTGCATCAATCCGGAAAAGATATTTCTGAACCACATTCATGGTGCCATAGATGGTACAAATAGGCAAGGTTCAAATATTCATTGTTTATTCTGGTTCAGATTTTTAATCCTTTCATGATCGGGTTTGGGGATAAAATTTTGGGTGTGGTAAAATTCTTCAGTTGGTGTCAGAGCTAATTTCAAGACCGTCTCAATGTTTGCTCGATTAATATGACTATAGTGATTATGATCCATTTCACACTCACAATCTTGGATCTATTATCTAGTCCTTCAACTAATTTTCCCATCAGAGTGTCTTTTTTTATTGTAGCAATAAAGTGCATTCTTGTCTGTCTGTGCCTCCAGGGGTGAGTGAGGGACATTAAAGAGACGTAAGCCTCCTTTGTTTGAGAGACCCGAGTCTTCGAAGAGAACACGCAAACACCTCCTTTCTACAGAGAGCTAATAGCACAGATCATGTTTCACTGCAAAATGTTTTGCATCGATTTGCCCATGTGAAATAAGCATCTGACTGATTTTCCGATGATCATACAACTGTAAGTGTGTTTTGGAATCAAGATATTAAGGCACAGTCTCTCTCTCTCTCTCTCTCTTACACACACACACACACATACAGTCATGCTGCAGTGCAATGCACTTCGGAATTGTTAATGATTTTAATTAGGAAGGTGCAGCAGGAGAGCGTATCACTGCCATGCTGACACTCCAGGGTCCTAAGAGCCAATTAAAATGTAGAGCTGATCAAACAGCCTGGCCTGTTTCTGCAGGGAGCTACAGTCCCCGTGCGCAAGCTTTGGCGTTGCTGATTCTCCCTCAGTACAGCATGAGAGAAAAAGGTTTGTGAAGGCACCCAGCTGTAGGTCCAGTTAGGATACTCGCCTTACACAAGGCCAAGGTGGAAAAGGAGAGTTAAGACATAGGTACAAGCAATGAAGTCGGCAGTGAATTGTAGCTGAATTTTTTATTAATCCTTGAATGTGCAGTTCATTCACACATGAACTTAATGGGGAGCTTGTTTGCAAGTCTGTAATAAGCCTTCTAAAGCCTGGGCCAGATTGCAGAATAATCAGGTCAGTTTTTTTTGAAGTTCAGAAGAAGATTTCAAGTTTCTCCTCAACTATTTTATGTTTTACATGATTATGACCTTAACTGTGTAAAAAAAAAAATACAAAAAAATCTTAAAATCTTGACATCATGCATGTGAGCCCAGCTGTCATGTGTTTCTGATCTGAAGACACATTTGTTCACGAATAATTCTAAGAGATCCCAATATAAACTGGTGTTACTTTTTTCCCCGCATTTCTTTCAAAACCATGTATGGTACCATATGCTGTGATTTACCATGAAATCTCCTTCCATGACATGAAAATTGCTAGGGGGAAGTGTTAGACATGTTAATGCCACAGAGCGGAGATTGTATTTATTTATTTATTTATTTATTTATTTTCCTATTTCACTTAATTACGTTTACTTTTCTCAAAGATCTGTGATAATGTATTAAATAAGATATTTTCATGATAACAAAATGTATTACATAGGAAATACATACTAAAATAGAATTACACTTGTCCCTGCTCACTGTCCACTACATGTGTCTCAAAAATTGTCCCTGCTGCCTGATGCACTATACACAATATGGTTGCTTCATTACAAGTAATTAATGACACAGAAAATGTTAGTGGCCCAAGTTTTTTCAATTGATTTTGTTGTATAGGTAGATTTTACTGGTGTAAACTCACATTGGCACAAAAGAAAGCACAGATACATATTATCACGTTTTTATGGTTGTTTCTGGTTCTTTCTATGACAAAAAAAAAAAATAATATAAGCATTTTTGAGATCTACATTTTTGCAACGTTGTTCTCATATTCTGGTAGTGTTTTTTTTTTATTTTTTAAATCAAACATAATAGAACTGTTTCATGCATCATGTCCACTGAGACTATTGCTTAAACCCAATGATCACTGCTTGTGGCTACATTGCACTAAAAGTATTGCATTAATTTTACTGCACTAAACCTAGACAATCCATCCATCCATTCATCCCTCCCTCCCTCCCTCCCTCCCTCCCTCTATCCATCCAAGCCAACACTGCTAAATGATGGTTGGCCACAATGACTATTTCTTCATGCCAGTAGTCATTTTCTTTTGCAGATTTAATCTATTGTGTAAACCAGCCCTAATAATATTCAAGACTGTTGTTGTGCTGGTTTTGGTGGTCCGGTGGTCTTGCCCTCACTGAAAAGGTTATTTTGGCATTTGAAAGCTTTATTCTCCTATACATTATACATTATTGTGTGACTGTGCATGTATGATTGAGAGGGCTCCAATATGATACTGATTGTTTTTCCAGCTTTTCTACCGAGTCTCAAGACTTCTGCTATGTTTTTTTTATGGAAAATAATCATTGTCATGGTCCCAGAAGTAGTAAATAGACAGACAGCATTGTTGAAAAAATGTAAAGACTTTCCTATTTTTATAAAATCATGCTGCTACGTTAGACATTTAATATTAAATTTGACTAGACACAGAATAGGAAAAAATATCTTATAATAATAAGAAGAAAACACTTTCTAAACAATGTCCAGGCAGTGTCATAATTAGAATGAATAAATATATCCATACATACAAAATTACTGATTACTACTGTTGATAAAAAAAATACTGTTGGGCAAGTATTACTATTGCATTCCTTCATACTTATAGTGTAGGAAGTTGTTGAATACTTTATATAATTTGGCTTTTTTAAAATTTATTTATTTTTACATTTTTCTGGGATTTACATGCCTCTAAGAAATCAATATAAAAAATATGTTTTTTTTTATTTTTATAATACAAGCAGCCTGCTATTGCTTCTTTTCTCTACTTGGTCAAAAGCGTTCTACTGGCTATGTTAAGCTCTCGTAGAATGCAAACAAATAACTTTTAATTTCATCAGTTAGAGGTGTGCAATTTGACATTTGTAACAAAATTGTAATAGACGGGTGCTTAACGTGGCCATTTTTATTAAGGCTTTTTTTTTTTTTGCAAATGACAAATTTGCTCAGAGGATTAAAACCTTAAGATGGAGGTAATTAAATTGATTTAAGATGAGATGCTTTCATCGTTTTGCTCGAACTGAGATTCAGAGAACGACTTTTACTGACTAAATCCTCCTATTAAATTTTAGGCAAAGGCTTTTAACCTGAGCCAAGGATTTGGTACTTTATTTCCATATGCTATTAGCTTTTTTTTTGAAGTGGTATGGGGGGCGTGGGGGTTTAATGGAAAGTGTACCGGGAACTGAAAGCGCATATGTAAATAAAAATACGAATAAAACAATATTCCACTTTTAAAGTGAAAACAGACAAAGAAAGAACATTGGGACCCTTTTCACTCTAGGACAAAAAAGAGAAAGGACTGTCAGTTCCTTTAAAAGAACTTCGGGCGTTCTCTAGGCTTTCCATGTCTTTTTTCTACATTTATTTCTCCCTGTCAATGGTGAGTCTTTGGAATGTTTTGAGAGATTGAGCTTTCCTTCTGTGCTGAATGAAGGTTATTGATGAAGAAGCACATATGATTTTATCTGCGACAGACAGAATATTGTGTTGGCCATGAATGCAGCCTGCAAACTGACTTTGCTGGCCTATCATCACTTAAAGATGAAAAAGGTGACTTATTAAAATGGAATAAAAAAAACCCATTGCGCTTGTTGAAAACCTATGGGAATATTCTGAATGATTATGAATATGACTACTGTATTATTTTAAAGACATTTGGACGATGCTTATCATCCTTCTGTTCCTTTCCCACAAAAGGAAACAGTACGAGTTAAAGAATTTACTGCTTATTTATCCAAATGTAAGTTCTCTACTTTAACACCCCTTAACACACATGCTAGTCCTTGCCAGCTTTATACACACACATCTTTCACAACAGTACAAAGCATCAGTGTTCTGAAAGCACTAACACAACGAACTGCTCCTACTTTCTTCTTTAAACCATCTATCAGAGTATTGTTGTATCTCCCAGATCCCCCCTATATTTCTGTCGCTCCACTCTCTGTTTCAGTCCCCAGCTGATGAAGGAGGCTAATGAGCATGAGGCTCTGCTGGTTCCTCCGTGCATTGTTCTCTTTCCTCCGGACTGCCTTTGGCTTCGTGTCACATCCTGTGGGTGTTTCACATGCGTGCACACACACACACACACACACACACCTGCTTATATCATTTGTAGCCGCCATGCTACCAGTGGTGCAAAAAGAAGTACAACAATGACATTTTGCTAAAGTTACAGTCAGACACCATTTTTTTTTATCTTAGCCACAGGATTTCATTTGCCACATGTTCTCTGATAACTTCATTTAACTTAGTCTACTATAATGGTCTAACAGGTGGCCTATTATAGCTCCCTTTTAGCTATGAAGATGCTTAGAGGATATTGTTTTTAGGACTTACATCCAGCAAGGATGACCTCTTCCCTATTTCATTTTTTGCCCACTAAGTTGTATTATCAACATAGTTATTAATCAATAATACACCGCACACTCACACTGCACATTGTGGGACATGGTATTCCACTTGTTTTCATCATTTTTGGAACTGACATTAAAAAAAATCATTGAGCATCTGATAAAGTATTGTAGTGACATTGGGCAAAAGTCCCATTTAAAGACATCATTAAAAGATTCTATGATTTTAAAATATTCAGCCTGATCCTCAAATTTAAGGGCAGAATGAACATTTGAAACTTATAAAACTTTTTTCTCATTTTCAGTCGCTTGTAAATGACATATTTATTACATGTCAAAAATTAAATGGAATTAAACTAGATTTTTTGGAGGTTTGTACAATTTGATTTACACATCATGCTAACAATGTTGAATGTGCACAATGTTTTTATTGTGATCCAAACAATAATTAAGACAGTCAAATAAAAATTGACTCGCCCCCTTTGCTACAAAGCCCCTAAATGAGATGTGGTCCAACCAATAAACTCCTATAAAGTCCTATAATTAGTTGCTTAATCTGTGTGCAATCAGTATCACATGATCTGTTACATAAGGTCAGTACAAATACACTTGGTCTGAAAGGTCCATGAGTTTGCAATACTACTATGCAAGCAACTTAAAGACCAAGGAGCTCTCTAAACACAACAGAGACAAAGTTTGTGGAGAAGTATAGATCTGGGTTGGGTTATGAAAAATCCCAAACTTTAACCATCCCATGGAGCACCATTAAATTCATTGTAAATAATATGGCACCACTACAAATCTGACAAGGAAAAGTCGCCCTCCCAAACTCTCAGACCGGGTAAGATGGCATTAATCAGAGATGCAAGAAAGCCCCCAAATCTAACAATAAAGGAGTTGCAAAGATCCACAGCAGAGATGGGGGTATCTGTCAATAGGACCACTTTAAGCCGTGCACTCCCCGGAGCCGGGCTTTATGAAAGAGTTGCCAGAAAAAAAAGCCGTTGCTTAAAGGCAAACATAGGAAAACACGTTTGGAGTTTGCCAAACAGCATGTTGCCGACTCCCCAAGCGCTTGGAAGGAAGTTCTCTGGTCAGATGAGACTTTAATTGAATGTTTTGGCCATCATGGAAAATGCTATGGGTGGCACAAACCCAAACAGTTCCTATCACCCTGAGAACATCATCCACTGTGATGCATGGTGGTGGCAGCCTCATGTTGTGGGGATGCTTTTCAATTTTCAAGAACCAAAAACTGTTTTAAAATTTAAGTAAAATACAGGGCAATTCTTCAAGAAAATCTGTTTTAATCTGCCCTAAATTTAGAAAGGAACGGAGGATTACTTTAAAGCAGGACAGGAACTGAAGCAGTTTGGCATTGAAGAATGAGCAAAAGTCCAAGTGACTAGATGTGCTAAGTTAATACACATAAGAGACTTGCAGCTGTACTTGTAGCAAAAGGTGTCTCTGCAAAGTATCGACTTTTGGGTGTGAATACTTATGCACCCTAGAGATTTCTGTGCAAATCAAAAGGTACAAACCTTCAAATCCACTTTAATTCCAAGTTGTAATGCAGCAAAATGGGACAAACGCCAAGGGGGTGAATACTTTCAGAAGGCACTGTAAATGTATATATACAGATATATGAATATATACAGATCAGCCATAACTTTAAAACCATCAACCATCAACTTAAAACCATCAAAAACCAACTAGGTTTTAGGTTCTCCTTATGCCTCCTCAGGGCATCACTGGTCCATCAGGGCGTGCCACCATGGGATCTCTGGGGTGTGCTGTGGTCAGGGGTTATAGTGGGACAGAATGGTTCAGAATAGTACCTTTAATAAATAAATAAAAGATTTTAATGGCAGTTCAGACCAAATATTCTAAAGCACTGTGCTCTATGATCTTATACTAATGCTAAGCAATTTACTAAATTAACTTTTCATGAGCTTGGCTTTCTTTCAGGTTCATACCATTAAGATACTTGCTCAAAAAATTAGAATGTTATATATGGCTTCACATTGCTACCAAAAGTCACATGAGTGGATAAACCACAGCATGCACACTTTACTCTCCAAACTCTGTTAATCTGAGCTACTTTAAATTGAGTAATTTTCCCGGTGCACCACTACACTGGGTTCCCGCACCTGCCAAATCCTACTTTAACCCCTGGTTTAAGAGTTTGGCACTGAGATGTTAGCAGCAGATCCTTTGGGTGCTGTGGGTTGCGTGGCAGGGCCTCCAAGGATTGGGCTTGTTTGTCCAGCTCATACCATGGATGCTTGATCAGATTGGGATCTGGGGAATTTGGAGGCTGGGTCAACAACCTTCGCCTGCTAAGCCCTGTATGTGTTTGTGCTGCATTAGCTTTTCTGTTTGGCAGGCTGGCCTTTGGTCCCCACCGGCATAGATGGGGCTTGGGTGCCCATGATCCTGTCACCAGTTTACTAATATATAATTGATCATTAATATTATTAAATTCACCTGACGGTTGTGTTAATGTTATGGCTGACAGTAAATCTCAATGGTCCCAATGTCCCCCTGTTTAAAGGAGACTGGTGAAGAGCAAGTGTAACATCCTTGTGAGATTTCTTAAGATGGATTTCTGGCTACGGAACTAAAAATATCACGCTGTTTCCTGTTGCACAAGGAGCCCTGGGTTCTACTCAGCATGTGGTCATATACACTACTAAGCATACTATTACAGTCTTACACTTTCGTGGCTTTAGCTATGTATTGCATAAATTATGACTATTATTTTTGGTTTATGTTTTAAAGACAGGATACCTATGTAGTGTGACCTACATAATCCTATAACAACCTTTCATTATTTAAAATAAGGTGTAAATAGTCATCATCTGGCTTTTATAATAAAAACATTTTCTGTGCAGTAATATCAGAATGCAGAAATATCCTACTGGTTTATGATATAACCTGTTGCAGTGTTTGGCTGGTGATTGTTGTTAAACCTCACAGGTAGGCTGCACTGTCCTACTGTTTGCCATAACACTCGGAAAAGTCATGCAGTATCAATTATCATATGAGATCAAGTGTGTCTAAGTGAATTTAAAGAGAATACCTTCTTAACGTGAGCCTCCTCCCTCACTCCCACCTAGTGATGGAAGAATAGCCAGCTGGTCCACAATTTTACATTTTATTACAGTAGCAGAAATTACAAGCTACCATTTACAAAAGATATCATATTTATTATTAGGTTCTTAACCACTATTTGGCCCTATTTGGCCTCTTAAATTAATGATTAACCCCCTGGACCAAACCGTAACAACTTAAAAACTTTGCAGTCTATACATAATTTCAATTTGGACCCAATATTAGCTTTAACTTTCTGTGGGTGAAAAAAAAAAAAAAACAGGAATAATAAGATTTCTGACTCAAAAAAAAAAAAAAGATCCAGATTTTTACAGTACACATTGGAATAATATATTTAATATTTGAGTAGCTGGATTTTGTTAATTAAATTAATCTATACTGCTGTAGTGTATGGAATTCATTTTGCAATTTAAAGAGTCCCTGACATGATGATATACTAATGTGATTAGAAACAATATGTATAATATATTATATATTATATATAGATATACTGTAGAAAAAAAGTATTATTAGTGAAGCAACATGCAATGAGAGAAAAGGGAAAACTGTATTTTGGTTACCATATTGCGCTTAAAAACACCCTGCACCTAACGCTGTTGGTGTTTGCCGTTGGTGGGCATGCAAAGCTATCCTGACTGAATAATATAACTGCCAGGGGGAAAAAAAGTCTTTTAGCATTTTCAATTATGGCAGCTCAAAGCGGCTTCCGATCTAAACCTGTCAGGGCATGGTCATTTTAAATTATTCATAAAGATTATATGGATTTTTTTTTCTCAAATGGATAATATGAGTCAGCTGGGCTTCATGGTGCTGGGTTCGCTGTTCTATACTTGTTGCAGCTTTTCAGAGTTATTATGAAGATTTATGACTAAACATTTAAACATATACATTCGCAAGTGACAGCTTAAATTGTTGAGTCAACATTTTATTTTTTTTATTCAAAATGCTTATATAAGATGTGTTGATCACACCAAGTATCAGCTCATCCATACAGGTTAAACGCATGGGTTACATTTGTCTGCAGGAGCTAACTTGTTTATTCCATAATTTTGTACACTGTAAATGTCCACTCGTTCATTTTATTCAGTCATTGTGTTGATGCCATTTCGCATTTAGAACACAATATGCAAGCTGTAAATGGTGTTACAGGCTCACAGTTGTTCTATATTTATATAATTTCCAAAACATTCCAAAACAGATTAAACTGCACCATTCCTTGTCATTGAGGTGGTACATCTTTTCTACATTTAGCATTATCTAAAAATGTGCATATAGTGTACCTTGACTAATCTTGACTACTAGGGTACAAATACGAACATTAAAAATTCACAATAAAGATTTACAACATACACAATTTCATGTGAAAGAGACATATGTCTATATGTCCATTACAAAAGTTAGAGAGATGAGGATACCACACCAGTGACAAAGAAAGGTACAGAGTTTTTTTTTAATGAGTAGAGGGTGTAACAGTTGGACAATGGATTGTTGTATCAAAAAGCCAGGGACTGAAATAAATTAGGGCAACAATTACAAACTGATTATTACTTACTATCTTTGATATGTAAATTGATTATTTAAAAAATACCTGATATGTAAATAACTACATATTTTTTAAACTGATATTAATAATTTGGTATGTTAGCAAGGTGATTTGCCTGAAATGAGGATACTTTTAAAATAATTATTCGCTACATCATCATCATCATCCTTAACCAAAGGTGGTTACATATCAAATCATTTGAAATCCTGCTGTTGTGATATCATCAAATATCAAATTTAAATCTATATTTAAATCATAAGGTACCCAGTGAATGCCTAAGGCTGACACCCCTAGTGTATAAACACACACTAGTCAGTATAGTCTTAAATGCTACACACTGCATAATAATAATAATAATAAGGTAGTAATAATAATTATAATAATAGTAGTGATAATAATAATAATAATAATAATAATAATAATAATAATTATTATTATTATTATTATTTTGCCACGTTTCCACTGACTGGACTTTTGAGACAGAAAAGCAAAAAAAGAAATTTCTTGACGTTGGTGGTGGACTACCGCCGGAAGCGTGTGTGTCAATCGGCCATGCTTTGCTGGCCAAGGACAAATCCTCATTGTCAGACTTGGTGTGTTTCTAAAGAAACATCCATCTCTCTGCAGCAGTTATTACTGTGTAGGGAAGAGCACCGGGTTACACAATCACAATGATTAGAAAATTTTTAAAAAAGAGAGAGAGAGAAAGAGAGAAAAGAAAACAAGGCCTTTTTATGATTTCTGTGTGTTTTTAGCAAATACTCACTAGATATTTGTCCTTCTAATAATTTACTTATATAAACACTTTTTTTTCAGGCTAGAGAAAATAAAATCAAAGTGCTGCATTTGCCAGTGTGTGTAACGAAGCAGATCAGTATCCTTCACTGATTATTGTACATTTCTGACATCACAGTGATTAGGCACTGCAATACTGCTATTTACTAAATAAATCAGATCTCCAAGTTAATGCAGTAATACGTCATGTATAACTATTGTATAGTAATGTGTATATTAAATATTATGTATTATTATTTTATAATACATGTTTTTTTATTTTACAACACAAGATGCATGCATTAAAAAATATTATTCTATTGTGATCATGCTGGACTAAACACAAGCATTTAGTTCAGTGGTCCTAAACGTCAGCGTTTTAGCCACTAAATATGAATAAAATGTTGTTGTTTTTTTAGAACGCTAGTCAACATCTGAAAAATAGAAAAAGAAGGAAAAAATACTCCAGACTCAGAAGACAACCTGGAAAATGAGATTAGGTCCAGAAATGAACAGTAAACTAGACTGCAAGCACAGCTTGTGTGTTTTCCGCACAGACCTTCCTAGTTGATCCAATTCTCCCATTTTTTTCCCCTTAAGCATAAATGCTCGCGTTAATCCGCCTAGTGATTCGTAGTTGGCGTCCTGGTTCTCCCCCGAGTCGGTGCCATGCTATTACATTAACGACAATCCTACCATGTGCCGCTTTTTAACAATATAAATAGGACTATTTCCCCGGTTTTGCCGAGGCGGCTTCACTTCACGCCTGACACAAATGACTCCTGGGCCATGAGGGCCCGCCTTTCTGGGCGCCTTGAAACGTTCCTCTCTTATCTTTCTTCATCTAACTCCGGGGCGCCTTGAAACCGTATAGCCAGTTATTGCTTTTTTTTTTCTTTCAGACAGCCCAATGCGGACTGGACAGCAGCCAATCAGATCCTTGTTTACACTCTGTGAGTGACAATGCCTTGGCGTCGTGCCAGCCAATCAAATCCTGCTCTAAATGGTGCACTTTTTTTTAAAGAATCAAAGAAAGAAACCAGCTCACCTAGCCTAGTCGTTTCCTGACGAAAATAGCAAAAAGTCTATCAAAAAGCCTATCTATGCAAATATTTAATTCAATATTTATTTATTTGATTGTTTCTTTAAATGTTATATT
>JAOVVA010000026.1:15443884-15455867 GCA_028565275.1 Leiocassis micropogon
TAACATTAGAACTTTATTAATCTCACTGCTTGATTTTCTCCTGAATATAATAATATATTTGAAATAACCATTTTGTTATAAAATAAATATCCATCCAGGAACCTCTGTAGTCCAACTAGGGACTGTGGAGGCCAATGTTGACCATTGTATTTATTCCCATTTTTATAACCGTGGTAGGATCTCTGGTCAATATTCACACACTATGGGCAATTTGTTGGAACACCAATTACCTTTATCTGCATGTCTTTGGACTCTGGGAGGAAACCAGAGTACCCCAAAGAAACCCCACGGGGAGAACATGCAAGCTCCATGCACACATGCAGACCCCGAGGCCGGAATCGAACCCAGATCCTGGAGGTGCAAGGCAACAGTGCTAACCCCTAAGCTACCCTGCTACCAAAAAAATATATATACATTAAAAATTATATATAAAATCCACACCCACAATTTCACTCTCTCACCTTCTATCCCGCTTTATCCTGTATTCAGGGTCGCGGGGACTTGTAGCCTATCCCAGGAGGCTTAGGGCGCGAGGAAGGGTACACCCTGGACAGAGTGCCAATCCATCGCAGGGCCCACACACATACACACTCACACACCCATTCACACACTACGGGCAATTTGGGAACGCCAGTTAGCCTAACCTGCATATTTTTGGACTGTGGGAGGAAACCGGAGTACCCAGAGGAAACCCGCAAAGCGCGGGGAGAACATGCAAACTCCATGCACACAGAGACGGGAATCGAGCCTGGCCGGGAATAGAACTCGGACCCTGGAGGTGCAAGGCGACAGTGCTAACCACCCACAATCAGCCCATCTAAAATATTATTTACTGTGAATATCAGAAACTTGATAGCTGTTTGATATGATCTATAAAATAAATAATATTTGGTAGAATAAATGACTGTATAATAATAAACTATTATTTATTTATTATTGTATAATTTATAAACGAATCATCTATAAAAGTTTATTGATCAGGCCCGACTTTATAATCTGTGTTAGATTTTATTATTATTTTTTTTTATTTGTCCATTTAGTTTCAGTAACAAAATAGCCAATATAAGGAAACATTTCAGCTGTACATGTAAGAAAAGAAGTGTGCTTAGAGTAAACCATGAATCATATGAAAGTGTTTCAGAGAGACCCTGCGCTCATGATCAGAACAGTTACCGGGTCAGTGTACACACTGTAGATTAATGTTTGAATAAATAAAAAAAAAACCCTGTTAGTATAAAAGTATCTGGAATAAAACCCGTGTTTATCTTAAATTTGGCGCTGCTCGACGTGCCTTCTACATCCTGCTTTTCCATTGGCAAAAAATGCGGACCAATCAGAGCTTCGAGTGAGTCTCGGAAAGCAGCACGCGCTCACTGACACACACGGGTTTGACCAATGGGAGAGCGTGTTTACTCTCCGTGGGTTGCGAGGCACGAGCTGCGCTGGGAGAGAGGATCGCCGCTCCGAGCCTCGGGTCTGAACTCAGCGGCCTGCACCGGCGCTTTGGCAGATCGAGACTCTACAACACACACACGCAAGCACACACACACACATATACGCACACGCGCGCGCCTGCGGAATACGAGGATTACCTTTGAAATGTGATTTTTGAAATATGATCAGCGACATTCTTGATCTATTTTTTTTCTCTACTTCTAATTAATTGTATTTATTGTCATGCAAGGATTTAACAAACCAGTAAGTAACCGGATCTATACATTTTTATCTACAATGCCGTAAATTGCAAATGCATTTTAAAGAAAAGGAAAATTCTATGTTGCTTAATATTTTGGATTAACAATGCTCATTTAATTGTACATAAACTCGGAGCTGGAATAAAAAATTTGCTCATGTGAAAGATAATTTAATATCCGTCTATGCGAATTTTTTTTTAATAATATTCATGTAACGTCTCATACAAATAACTTGCATTTATTTTTCCTGCCTAAAAGGTTTAATTTTTTTTTTTAAATAATAGGTTGGTTTAAATATTTTATAACTCACTGCACGACTAGAATAAAAATTTCAGTACCTTCAATATTTTCAACCATTTTATTTTTTTATATTTACATTCGAAAGCAATTTGCAATTCGGAAAGCGTTAAGAAATAAATAAATAAAGAAATAGTTTGAACCTTATTTGTTCGTTTATTTTTAGATGGCTTGTTTTTTTTAATCGCTCTTGATCATTTTGGCGTATTGAGTATTAATCCTGTACATAGTCTGTAATCACAAATTGTAATTCGTTCTACGTTTCTACGTGACGTCGGGTATTCTCAGCATAAATATTTAGTCTTTAACTATAGGATGTTTGTATATTAGCTGAGAATGTTTTATTTCCCCTGTGTGTGTTTTATGTAAGTCCCTGATCTTATGGGCGAGGCCGGGCTACAGACCGGAACCTTGTTCGCTCAGTGTCCGGACAGCGTGCGCTTCCACCCGGACAGCGTTTCCGCGGGCGCTCGCTCTATCGCGCTGCTCGGTTAAAAACCTATGGAACGGCTTTTTGTCTTTCTTCTGTCTCGTTTATCTGACTACACCTTAAAATATATGTATTAAAAATGCTGGTGTTGGCTTATTCTCCGTTTTTATTACAAAAAAAAAAATATATCGTACATTTCGTATGAGCCATTGTTAGACGAGAAAACAAAACGGCTTCCTTCGTTGCCTTGGAGTTAAACAGATCCCGTGCGCTCAGTATTCGCTCTATAAGAAATATAACGAGTCTCTGGGTTGTGGTGTGTTTTTCTGCCGAGAGTTGGTGTGTTTGTTAGGGGGATTTGTGCTCGGTACTGAGTAGTAATGTTAATGGCTGACAGACTGCACGGAGACAAAGGCAGCTCCTTCACAACGCCTGGAATATCGTAGATTCTCCTGAAATGACATCAAGCAAACACAGAAACACAACTACACTCTGACTCCGGATTCCTCGAACAGTGTTTTACATTTTGCGAATGCCACGTATGGAAATTTGCTCTGATACATTGGATAAAAATATTGAATTCTGTCTTGTCCTGACTGGCATGTTGTCTCCTGCTGTAGGCTGGACATCTGTCTATTAGTTTAAGCAAACAGAAATACCCATAAAAATCACGCGCTCCGTATATCACTGGTACATGTAAGAATTAAGAAATACAGAGTCATGTCAGATGTCTCTCTTTCACACACACACACACACACACATTTTGTTGCCTGCTTTTACAGGCCTTGTATTCTGTCGCGTGGCGATTGAAGCTGTTTTGCATGCATCGATCACGGAGATTTCGGTAAATCCTTTCCCCGTGCTGATGGGCTGTTTAATTTAAGACCAATTACAGCCTAATTAATCATCATTTTACGTCCATGGACTTTATGAGAAGCTAAACATGATTTATGCCTAAATGTCAGTTTTTTTTGTCACTGAAACATTCACGAGCGTTTATTTTGCAATCCCCAAACACGACCACGTACAAAATCAGAATCCCGTCATGCACCACGTTAAGGGGTCGAGCCCTGGCTGCAGCTCTTACCCCATCCATGCAAATGGCACAAGTGTGTGTGTGTGTGTGCGCGCGCGCGTCTGTTTTGAGTGAATTGTTGAATTAATTGCATTACTATGAAAAGTTGTAACGCGTAATTTTTGTGTGTGGTTTAAATAACAATGGACATTCAAATGCAGTTTAGAATAGAGCCCAGGATGCGTTGAACCGCCTTTGCATATCGTGCTGTGTATTGTATGTTGGAAGAAAAAAATATTCCAGTGTGTCTTGTTTCATTTTACACTAAATAACCCATGTGTTGTTATGAGGCCTAGTATACTAATAAATATGTATATTAATACTAATATATGTAGCTTGATCATTGCTTCATTGTGTGTGTGTGTGTGTGTGTGTGTGTGTATATATATATATATATATATATATATATACACACACACACACACACACACACTAAGCATATACAACAGTACAACATATACATTGTATATATACAATGAAACAATGCAGCAATGGTCAAAGATGACATGTAAAGGCGTCTGAACACATCTTGAGCATTACTGTGTTACTGTGTATCGGATGCCCATTGTTTCTCCCTTAGCTGTTGTACTGATATACATGTGAAAAAGTAAGCACGCAGTCGTCTTGCACTGAATCCATGTGCACACGAGCTGATTCCCAGTGAACACTCCTGCACGCCAGTCAAACCGTATCTTTCCCCCCTTTTTTATTTATTTATTTTTGTCTTCTTTTTTTTTTTGTTGTTGCAGAAAACATGATCGGGATCCGCGCCGCCAGTCGGAGAGGCGAGACTTCCTCAGAAAGCGACACCGACTCCCAGCGAGAGGGATTATAAATATATGGCTTTGGTTTGATCGCCGTGGTCTCCTCCGCCGGAATATTTGGGATTATAACGCGCTACGCAGCGGTTATGGAGAGCCGGGATTTCGGCGCTCCGGCGCACCTCCTGTCCGAGCGGGGCGCTTTGGTTCACCGCGCCGCCTCGCGGATCACCCCGAGCGGCCACAGCTCCGTGCAGCACGCCGCTGCCTTCCCGCCGGGCAAATACTACCCCTCTCATCTGCCCATGGCCACACACTCAGGTCTGTCTCTGTCTGCTCGTCAGTCTATAGCATGCTTTGCAGAAAGAAAGAAAAAAACCGAGTTATTATGGCTTTTACCAGTTCATGCAAGTACGATCAACGTCCAAATATTTTATAAACCCAGGAGCTGGATGCATCATGTGTACATGGATTTGTGTATGTTTACAAGCAGCCTGGGCATGCAGTTCAGCAACATGCTTTGTGTTTGGTAATGTACAAAGAAATGCAATTCAGATTCATAAATTATATAGTTAAACAAACAAGCAAAAAAAAAAAAAAAACTAACACACAACAGGCAAATTTAAGAACATAGAATTAGAATAATTATTTTTTAAAATTAATTTACACATAAATCTTTATATGCATACATATAGATACGTTGATGGATCGATTCATAGATAAATACAATAGTAGATGGTTTCCTAACAAACAAACAAACAAAAAATATATATACACACAGGCGCATCATACACAGACTTTAATTTAATAACACTGTGTATAATATAACATAAAAATTTCATAATAGATGTTTTAGTATTTATTTATTTAATTGTTGTTGACAGGATATAATGCCTGACATGATATAATAAATTCCCTAGTACACACGAGTGTCATATTATTTCGCCCTGGTATTTTTGTGCAGTAGGCGTTGTGTCCAGAAGAACATGTCATGGTCATAAGTTGAAGCCTGCAAAAACTGAAAACCTCCCTTGCATATTGAGTATTTAAGCTTTAAGCATTTCTACAACTGTTAATGTAGAGTAGACATGTTGGGGGGGGAAAATGTTTTGAAGCTGCCTCGGTTGTCCGTTAGATGTTCAGTCTTGGTGCGTGCTGCCAGGTCAATTTGCAATCGTCTGACACTTAAGGAGGAATTATTGCTTCTGGGTAAACTGATTCGTCGGTGCATGTCCTATTGTGGATGTAGTGGGCGTCTGAATTTTACCATCCTAACTATTTACCAGCTTAGGACGGGTGATATGTAAAGAGAAACGTTTTTATATTCCAAGCAAATGCAGCTTGAGTGTGATAATCGGTTGTGCTGATGTGGTGTGTTCCATTCAGGAAATGGAAAATGTTTTTATGGTTTTATGACATTTAATAAAGTGAGCGCGTAGTCTGTTATATTTGATTTATTCTTTATAAATTAATTCATGGACATTGTTTTTTCATATGAAAATTTTTCAAACTGCAAATGAAAGATACACGCTCCACCAAATATTAGCGATGTTAAAACACTTTACTGTATGCCATAGGTGACTGGGAGTGTTACAGCATGCTGCTGAATGCATATGTAGTGTAATAATGCTGAAGTCTTGATTATAATCTTGCTGAATATTCCATTTGGCGAAGAGATAAACTTGGTTTTTATCGAGGGTGATAAATATAGAAGAATAAAAATAGCAAAAAAAAAAAAAAAGCTGAAAAAGCTGTAAGTTAGTCGTTAATTAACCTAGAAACATCATCGTGTCATCATTATTAATGTGACACGCCAAGCATATCGATTACATGAATGATTAATGCAGACTCATTTTGCACTTGAGTAAAAATTGCATTACTACATTTTTAATGTTTTTCCACATTATTATTATTATTATTATTATTATTATTATTATTATTATTATTATCCATGCACACATTTATATATACATTTATAAAAAAAATAAATAAATAAGGTCAGATGCTGAGCATCAGATGCATGGGAAAAAAAACACACACAGACACAAAACAGAGATATTTTTAGATTTAGCTGCTTGTCTTTGTTCTTGCAGATGTTGCGACAGAGAGCGTTTAGGATAATGCTAGCTAAAGGGTACAGGTGCGTCACTAACAGGATGTGTCATGTCTTTTGTAGGTCTCCCATGGCCCATGCCACCACACACACACACACACACACACACACACACACACACACACACACACACACACACACACACAAATGCACATATACAGAAACACACACACACACACACACACACACACAAAGAGAGATAAACACCTTACTTCACATGCTGTCTGTGTTCATGGAGTGAAATAAATGGGGTATTGTTCTTGAGGATGAAACAATGCCTATGGCGGTACAGTACAGACTGTAAGTGATTGGTCAGCATTACAGATTCTGCTGATACAGTTGTGTTCTTCAGTACATTGGATCTGAAATGGGGGGAGAATGATAGTGAGGTTGAATTGCACAATGTCAGCATTATTTCAAGGAAATTTGAATCGATATTGGTAAACTGTGTTTTTATTATTATTATTATTATTATTATTATTATTACATATACACCAGGGATCAAAATATGTTGCATGTATGACCACAAGCTTAAATGTTCGGTGTAGACATTTGTGTCCAGTAGACTTCACCAGATCCTGGGTATCAGCTCTGTTCCACAAGGCCTGTAACATCACCAAGCTTTCACTCCTATTCCTGCTCGAATGAACGATCTTTCCTCTCCCTTTTACACACCGGTGTAGTACGATTTCAATCCATCTGTAAAATCTTGCCCTTGAACTCTCAAAAGACATATTGGAGAGTTCTTCTTCTTATGCTTTGTGCTGGTTCTCCTGATCGTACTGTTTTTTTAATAAATTTTTTTTTCATGGCTTGATGATTTGCACTAACAATATCTTTGATCCTCATGTTGCGACACATCAGCAGCTGACTCCAGTGGGGGGAAAAAAGACGAAAAAAAACCCACCACGTCTCGGATCTATGCTAGATTTGAGAACTGGCGTATGAATCAGTTACGGCGAATAAAATCTGACTAGCCAATTTTCCAATTTCGGTGACCTAAAATGAATAGACTTTAAAAAGCAAGCTGTGATTCCTCCACGGTTTACCCAGTGCAGATGTCAAATTAAAGCTCGGATTTTCCAACATCGGCCTTTTATTTTTTCTTTGCAAAACCGATGTGCTGGATATTCCAGAGATATAATGGCACAAATTGTTCAATGATTTTTTTAGATCTAGGTCGCCAAGCCTTGTAGCTTATATGGAAGCGAATGGCAAATGTAGACTGTGACCCAAATCTGGGATTTACAGACATTCAAATCATCAAGTCATATAAGCTGTTGTTCTTTTTAAACATTGCGCATTGGGGGTACTCTTTAATACTTTGGTGTTTTTTTTGCACTTCTGTATAAATCCATCCCATTCCAGGATGTTACCGCAGCACACCCACTGGTTCAGTTAAATTCTTTGGAAACAAAAAAAACAACAAAAAAAGATGCATATTACAGGACTGGATGTAGAAACCCCAATTCCCTAAATATCAAAGTTGCAAAGACTGAGGCTTCTCTGGCAGCAGCACGCTCGTGTCTCCACCACGCCACTGTCGCCTCAGAGAATTATGAAATAGCAGCTCGTTTCTGGGGAAGTGGCTAGCTTTCACTTCTCCCAGCTGCGGTGTTTCTGTCGTTCCTCTCGGTGAAACATGCCTCGCCCAGCAGGCTGGGCCGCTCGCAGATGGACCGACGGCTTGCTGAGATTCCCTGACAGTTCCTCATAAATATCACGCTGCATATAATAGCCATTATCTACCTGCAGCAGCATGCCATCTGACATTTCATCCATGTGAAGGATGCCACCCGGGGGGTAGGTGGGCAGTGCAGGTGTCTTTGTGCTCATATGTACATGTACATGGGCACGTTTTAACAGAGGAAGCTGCACTCTAATGAGCAAAACTTTCTTTTATGATTTCAGATGACGCTCACTCTCGCAGATCTCTTAGACGAAAAAAAATAAAATAATCATCTCTGTCTTTCAACAAGCTTCAATTATAGATTATAAGCTACTTAGTAGGCTGAAGTTATGGTTATTGATCAGAGGGTTTTTCCTTACATTATGTGTTGTGCTTCTTCTAATTGTAGTACACGCCTGCTAATAGGTTTGCGTCATTAGAGGACGTGTGTATGCAGGCTTGTTTCGCCTGATCTAACAGACGTGCATGCACACACCTTTCATCAGGGAAGTCTGCATCATTATTAGCCAAGCCAGAGCCATTTCCTGTCATCTCCCCCTACCTTAGGGCCATTGTTACAGCTTTGTGTGTGTGTCTGTGTGTGTGTGCATGTGTTTTTATAGTGTGCTGTTTAAAGATAAAAAAAAAAAAAAAAACACACACCCTCCATCCTCTTTTATTGTGTCTGAGGTAAGACATCCCTATTACTCCCCTGGTTTCCGTATCCTGCCTGGATATCCCAGCAGGCTTGTGACCCGCATGCTTTACTTAAAAATTATCACGAGTTTTTTTTTTTTTTTTTTTTTTTTTGGTCAAAGTGAAATAAAAACCTTACCTCTGCACTTTGTATTGAATGGCTCTTTCCCTAGGGTTAAGTGTTATGCAAAAGCTGGTCATCAAAGACAAACCCAGGTGTTTGTTGGCATTTAAAAAAAAGTGTGTGTCCCGTTTTTACGACCTGTTGTATTTGTTAGCTATTTTACCACCGAAGTGCCATGCAATTTTTATAACCTTCGTAGCTTTGCCTCGTTGCTGAGGTAGCGCCTATTTATTTTTTAAATCCTATTCATATGAAGTCGCATTGTCTCGTGATGTGCTGTTATTGGAAAATATTCAGCGTGACACAGTTTTTTTTTTATTCCTTAAATATAGGAAACCTTTTTTTAAACTTTGAAACTGTTTCTTTGGTTTTATCCTTCATTCTTTACATGACGTTTCGAGCAGTACATGCTGGCAGAGACGTTTGAGACATACGAATAATCCGACGAGCAGTCGCGAGAGTTGGATAATGATGCTAGGATTTGTAGTTGGTTAACGACGACCCTCCTGTAGTACCTGGTGTAGCGTCTCCAAAACTGTGTTTTGTATATTAAAATAAGAAACATCCTGTTAAGTTCTACACGATTACCGGAAGCTTTTGTTTGTTCTACGTGTAGGAATCCACTCAGAGATGGTGTGAATGTCTGCCTGTCACTCTACCTGCTAGATTGGTAGAACTATTAAGATTGAAGGTTATATGTTGATGGTGTCAGCGGTGCATGGCATCATCGGGGGTGAGCGTCTGTCTGAGGTGTGTGTGTGTGTGTGTGTGTGTGTGAGTCGTTGATGCATATGTGCACTAAGCGAGTGCCAAGTGCCCTAGAGTCTATGAGCGTGGCTCACCCTTCCCACAATGTGGACCAGGCAGGTCAAACACAAAGGAGACGAGCAGGCCGGGCAACACCTTCCTGTATCGCATTACCAGTCTTTCATTTCAAAGCGCCACTGTCTATTTTTACACTTCAGCTGAGTAAGCGCCATTCAGCATAGAGAGAGAGAGAGAGAGAGATGCCAAGGCAACCAGAACAAAGAGATGTTTAGAAAACTTGGAAGCAGGTGAAGTGGATTTTTTCTTTTCTTCCTTTCGTTTCTTCTTTCTTTTTTCTTTCTTTCTTTCATTCTTTTCTTTCTTTCCTTCCGTCCTTACTTCCTTGCTTCCTTTCATTACTTCCTTTATTATTTTCTTCCTTCCATCCATCCATCAAAAGTGTAATTGCTAAAAGACCTGAGGCATTATATATAAAGTTCTGCAAGGATTTAAATCCATACTAAAAAAAAAAAGAAAAGAAAATCACAATACAAAAATAAAACAGAAAATAACCCAAAGATTCACTGTCTTGCTTGGAAATGAAATGGGGAGGGGATGGTTAAAGTAAACCATTTGAAAAGAAAAAAAAATACATTGACTATAAGATGCAATACTGTGCAAAAGTCTTGAGCCATCTCTCAATTCTTCCTCTCAATTAAATTAAGTAAAACGATTTTGATTAAATTAAAGAAACTGGAACAAATATTTTACTGCGACATGCTGCAAAGATCCTAAAGAACTGTTAAAACAATTGTTTATTATTTCTGTAACAACCTCAGCAGCAACCTCATTTCCCCTCTCGTCTGTTCCAACCATTTAGCATTCAGCATCACCAGTACACTAATTATCAGTCATCATCTGTCATCATCTGCACCTGTTTCTCACTGGTTTATGCCTTAGGTTAGATGGTTTTAGGCTCGAGTGATTCATACGTCACGCTGTGGCTTAACAAACAAAAACATTCTTTTGAAACTGGTCAGGTACAGGGACTGGACTGAAAGTGAAGGGAAGACTTTTGCACAGTACTGTACATACATTGTTTGTTATATCCATCACAAACTATCACTCTATACAAAGAAATAAGAAATATAATGGCATATCTTTAAAACGTTTCATTTGTTAAATTCCAAAATATTTGCACAAAATTCTTACTATTACATGTAGTAATTATGCTGTTTCCTCTTGTGGCATACATTTCACATCTATTTTGAATCTAAGGAATATGAAAGAAGAGTCATTGGCGTCTGGGTGTCCAGGATGAGTCATTGTAAGCAAAAAAAGTCAAATTTTAATGAACATTTCCTGGACTAAAGCGCATGAGAGGGCATTTGATATCATTGTTGTTTGTGTTGTTTTACACAGGCAGTATAAAGAACTAAGTCTTATCTTACAAACCAGACAGCAAGCATGCACAACTCCAACCTGCAGTCTGTTTCCAATACTTTCCCTCAGAATGCAACATTCATCATTGATAAGAAGTGAAAATTCTTCTTCCTGCTGACATAAGCAAATTCAGTCCTTTATTGCATTGTAAAAGCATCCGGTTGCATGTATATCCTGATATTGCAATATTCAGATGGTTTCACTATTTTTGAAATGTCGTCAATCAACTTTTCGTATGGAAAAGCTGTAAGAAACGGACTTGCACAGCCTTTTTGTGTGTTTCAAACGATTATACATAAGTCTTCTGGACATCTTTAGATAACTTGGAGCGGTGTGTAGCTGCTAATAATTATTTACCTTATACTGTATATTCATGATGCAAAACTCAGATGTGGAATGTTTTTAATTATAGAAGATTTTTGAGAAACCATGGATTTTGTTTGATTGATTCTTACGAACTGGGTTCAACATCACAAAGCCTTAGTTTCTAACAAAGCATGTTTTTGTCACATTTTTCTTGAGAACAGTCTTATGTTTGATTATCCTTTTTTTTTTTTATTAATTTTTTTTTTTTTTGGAGGGAATCTCCAGGGTCAGCGCTGTAACAGTGGTGCAGCTGTAACTTTATGTTTTCTAGACAGAGGGTTATCCGGCCTCTCGGTAACATGACAAGCTGCATATTTTTGTCTTATTAGCTTCAAAAGAGAGAAGAAAAGTGCCGATGACGGAGCAACCGTTTTAAAAGCTGCTTTAACAGGTGTGATAACAGGAACTACACTGACGACATTCCAGAACATCCGGTGATAAAAATACCACATGTTAAGGTTGCATTCCACCAACCTGTCATTGATTAATTTCCAATTATAGCAAGTGTCGCATTCCAGGCATGTTTATATCATAGATATAGACAGGCATAGCAAGAGAAATATATATA
>JAOVVA010000026.1:15464241-15487002 GCA_028565275.1 Leiocassis micropogon
AATAAAAATAAATATTGTTTATGATGAAAAATTAGACGAAACTAATTTTATTATAAAATAAACAATATAAAAGTATATGTGTTGTGTGTATATATGTTGTATCTGAAAAAAAATATATTTATATTTTTCATATACAACATATTTATTTTTATATTTCTTATTTTATTTTGTTGTCTCATGCAATTTGTAATTTTTAAACCATTAACCTATGAATTTATGTTGAATTTATGTACCTAATGAATTATGCTCGTAATCCAAGGTTCCACTGTATATATTTGGCAGATGTAAAGCATACATGTCTATGTTTTTTGCGTTAGTCCATTTTTATTTTATTTTATTATTACTTATTTTATATTAGATTATATTATATTATCTTATATTATTATTATAACAGCTCAAGGAAAAACATGTTTGTGCGCTTTCTAAAGATTTTAGTTCTGTTTTAAATAAAGGGTTGGAAAGGAATGATTTTCTCAGCCCTCCCCCCCATCCGATTAATCGATTAATCAGGGAAAAAATTAATCGCGAGATTAATCGGGGGAAAAATAATCGCCAGATTAATCGATTATTAAAATAATCGTTAGTTGCAGCCCTAAATCAAATTATTAATTAATTAATTTATATGAAGTTTACGTAGTTTACCATGGATCCGTATAGACAGAACTGTGTATACACTACCTTCAGCGGCTTGCTCTGATCGTCATAGTGACCTAAGTGTTCAGTACATATCAGGCTCCATCTTTTGCACACTTTTCTAAATAAATATATTCTCACAATACACTTTTCTGAGATTTGATTTAATTTGGGAGTAGAATTAGATGAAAATGAAAAATCCCCTATGTGGCACAATGAGCTTTTGGAATAATTGACATGACACCATAGCTATGAACTGGGAGTGTGAAGGTTACTACCTGTTTTCTCTGAGACATGTGAAGCCGGCCCAGACGTCTTATCAGTTGCTGCTCATATTCCATCCCAGGGCAACTGAACACACTTAAAGGAGTCAGCACTAACTGCCCTCTGAGCTTGCCCTGTGTTGCCTTTTTGAACTCCTTGCCATAGATGGCTGTGATGCTCGATGCTGTAACATGGACATTTTTTTTTTCAAATCCAATTTAAATCATTGTAATTAGAAGCATCAATCTTAAGTATTTAAATTGGATGCTAATCAGATAAGATCAGAAAGAGGCATTTTAATCAGAATGGAACTTTTCTGACATATGCAAGCAAGTTTTATTTTGCCAAATAGAAAAGGATGTGAAAAAAGTTTATTTGGAAAATTCAATTCATTGAATAGACGATGATGACCATGATGGACTCAAGGGAGCAGTATTTGTGTTGGTGCTAGAGGACATCAAAAACTTGTCGAACGCTAAACTTGGAAACTCATCATGTCATTTAATGTTACCAACTCATACCAACATGTTTAGAAAGAATAGATATATTCCAATAAAAGAAAAAACGATCATATCAAGCTGTACTAATATTTGATTCTAGAATGGATTATCAAAGGTTTACACCACCACTTTGACTATTATACTAATTATTAGTGGAATATTAGGGTCTGTGTACAGTAAATGCCACCAGTTTCTGCATCGTCTCCTTGTGAACAATTTTCTGGTGGAAACCCATATATTAAAGTTATGTGAGATTTTTTTTTCACAGCAGTTTTTCTGCGTGTTTGTTGAGCTCTGTGGTTGGATACGTACCTTGTCAGTCAGATCGGCTATTTCTATAAAAGTCTGTTCATTTCGGCCATGTTTAGTGATGAAACGCACTAGATTTTTACCAAGCCTGGCTTGCGAAATCAGGCCATGAATGACTAGCCTGCTTGTTTTCTGCAGTAAAATATAGTAAGTCAAACATCCTGTCAGAGATTTCCTTATACAGGAGAAGCGTCTCCAACCTCATACTGTTGACACTTCCATTAAAAAAAAGAGAAAAAAACGCTGTGCAGCCGCTGGCGGTCTCGCAGAAACTAGGCCTGTCCAGTCCTGTTTGATTATGTGCCCGTAAACTGTAAGAGCAGTTGTTCTAGTGTGTGCTTAGATACGTAAGCGTATCAGAATGCGACAGGTGTCCCTCTCACACGTGTGACTGTTACTTCTGACTGTACGCGAGTGTTTTATATGATAGCATGTGCGAGAGTGTGTGTGCAGTCTTTAAAAGAGGCCAGTTTAAAGATGCGCTGCTTTGAAGCGTGGCGTCGCTTTAATTCTTGACTGATTTTATGGGCTTGCCTTCGTGCCAGCTCACTGCCGCCCGGTGCGTCTGGACGCCATTCCTGCACATGCCATCTGCACAGGGTGTGTGTGTGTGTGTGTGTGTGTGTGTGTATGTATGTGTAAATCAGTGTGTTTACATAAGGGTGAGGGTGTGAGTGGTCTGTCAGTGTTTGTGTGTATATGACCGTGTCTATTAATGCGTTCGGATGGTATGTACTGTATGCTGTGAGACACATAGAATAGTGGTTAGGGTGCTGTGCTTGAGTGAGAGAGAGAGAGAGAGAGAGAGAGAGAGAGAGAGAGAAAGATAGTGAGACAGGGAGGCCTTGTCCTGCTCTTGGCTCTCTTGATTTATGAGCCTGGGAAGGAAATCTTTCATTTGTTGCCTTTCATCTCTTTCATCCATCCTCTCCCCCTTCCTTTTACTGCTTCAATAGAATCCAGCCTGGTCTCTGTGTCCCACACATTGCCATAATGCAGTGACAATGGAACAGAAGAAAGAGAAAGAGAGAGACAGCGAGAGTGTGATAGAGAGAAATATGGCGAGAGAAAGAGAGGCCGACAGGAGTATGGGTAGATGAATGAGGACGATGAAGCGCTGTTTTCAGTGCCTTATTAAATTCTTCTACAGAAAGCTTGGTAGAGGTACATTTTAAGAGTGTGTGTGTGTGTGTGCGTGTTTGTGTGTGTGGACATGAGTCATTAAGCAGGCTATACCCTAATCTGTGAATAATTCACTGAACCCGTTGTTATGGCGCCTGCATGGTGTTGCTGCTCTCTGGATCGCTGTTTCTCTAAGAATCAGAGCAGTAGAAAAAAAAGAAAAGGCAAAAAAAAAACGACAAAGCAGCGAGGAAGAGAAGAAGATAGAAAAGAAGTATTCCGTTTCTCTTCTTCTCCTTTTGCCGACTCTCAGTTCAAACCGAGGTCAGGCCTCTGACAGAGTGCACTTAGGTGCTAACTGTAAATACACCTTAACTTTCACCACATGTAAACACTGCAGCGTTCACACAGGCAGGTCTGTGGACACACACTCACATACACATACACACGACTGGCAGAAACCCGTCCGGCAGAAATGTGGACCCCGTTTAAGATGCGAAAATGGGAAACCGGCAGCCCGTTCATCCAATACGCACACTTTCCCTGCTGTCTCACCGAGTCAGCGCTACATTCTTCACCTCTGTGTGAACCTTTGTGTCAAGTCGAAACTCCTTGAACTGAATCAAAACTGTTTTAATTGCAAATCTCAATGTTAAATGTTTTGTCAAAAATCTGATCACAGGTAATGGGCTTGTATGTTCAACGCTAATGTGTAAAGCAGAAATGTGTTACTGGAGGGGGCGCTGTTCAGATTACAGGAAAATCACAAGCCCATGAAGCGTTCAAATACATTTCTCCAGTGAAGGGCTAGGGTGAGGAGTCCGACACGCTTGCCCTGGTGACACCTTGATGTTTCATGCATCTTATAATAACGCGTATTCCGACTTAAATGAGGTGTGCAGTCATTCCGATCGAATTCTCTTTGCTTGAAGTGAAACAATTCCATGTGGCAGTTTAATATCCTTAACAGCACATGTGACTTGAGAAATTTAAAAGGCTTTTTGTTGTTAATGTAGCTCGCAGAGAATGCATATAAACTTGTCTGTCATGGCTAAGATGCATCGTAAAATAAGAGGTGACAATAAATATGGTTGAGCTGTAGCTAAAGTATTTTTCGCAATATTGGACAAAAGTAGCCTTTTTAGGTGAAACAGGGATATCATAAGCCTTGGACTTGGGAGCCAATAGAAACCAACTGGAGGAGACTGTAGATTCTTTGGCTTATTTTGAAATATATTTATATATACATATAAAAAGACTTTCATCTTTCATCATATAGTCTCAGAAGCATATTGCTTGCACAGTCTTACACCAGACCTCACTCCTATAACACTGGTTGGTGGTTTGGGTCAGTGGGTTTATGTTTATGTAACATTTATTTTTTCTTTTTGTATATGGGAAATACTTGATACTATGATACATTTCTTGTTGCCAAACGCAAGCTATGTTCACATAACATATTTACAAGTAACCTTTATCTGACTCTAATGTGGACGGTTTGTCCTCCGAAATGGCACGCACATTGATCCGTCTTTCCTCGCGCCATCTGGGTACAAAACACGTCATGAGTTTGTGCGACCGCTCATTCATTTCAAACAGTGGATGAAATTTCAGCAAAAATATGCTTGGATTTTGTTCTGAAGGATTGCAAGCACTTAGTCGACTGTATTTATTGAGGTCCAGCAGAAGGAGGAAAGCCAGACCCCTTGCTTTAGCTCTTTTATTTTTCTCTATTGCTAGAGAAATCCCCGCAATGCAGGACCTGACTGACGGCACCGAGCTCCCCACGCATGGACAGAGGCCAAAAAAGAGTTCCGATCTGCCCGTTCTTGTTCAAGTCACATGACCGTGTATCAGATATGTATCCGATCTGGACCGCATATGGAAGGATCTCAGATCCAATCTGAAAAACATCAGATTTGTGTGTTTACTTCATGCTGGTTATGTGGACGTAGCCATAAACTCAGTTTCCTTCCATTTTTTCATTTTGAAGACATTTTTGTTGCAGGAAAAAAAAAAAAACATCTTAATAATATTAAAAAAATTTTTTTATTTTAATCAAGCAAATAAGATTGGATGCTCATGATATAACAGGTGTCTTTTTTTTTTTTTTTTTACTTTTTGGTGTCTTTTCAGCTACTTCCATTAGGGTTTGCTACAGCAGGTGGTCCAGGTTTTATGGCAGATGCACTTCCTGATGCAATAAACAGTGCGATTTATCCAATTATGCATTTTAAGCGATCTTTTGTTGATCAGTTTTTGACTCAGAAATGATTTACACTTTTTATAATATTTATGTAAACTTCCTAATGTTTAATGGTTTAAACCTGACAAATTTAGAGAAAATATCTTTTGGAGAAAATAGAAACCGCTTTTAATACTTTAAAAACCTCTGAGAAATATAGCTGCTTGAATCAAATCAGAAAGTAAATGAAACAAAAATCATAATGCCCAAAAATGCAATTAAATCAACCGTTGACCTATGATTCACAGCTCTAGGATACAATCCACTCCGGTTCATCCGGGCTTGGGGACCCAAGGGTCGGGGTTAGAATCCCTGACTCGGAATCGAACCGGGCCACGGAAGTTAAAACTCAGACTGCTATCCACAAGTGTACCAGGGAACCTAGCGCTGATGTTATATACTGTATATGTATTCATTTCTGGATCTTATCGAAAGAGTGTCAGAGACTAAGAAAATCTCAGACTCCCCTTACGGTCATCTGTTTAATGGCCATTTGACATCTGCATAGCTGTTGACATTAATGGTTTTTGCTGGTTATATTATGAAGTGTGACTCTAATTAACTCTTTTAATTTCTTAATTCTTAATTTCTTTTCCAAAAGAAACTCTTGATTGGGAGCTGGAAGCTTCATTTTTTTTGTGGGCTGAGATGACTGACATGAGGAGGTGTTGAGAGGTCGAAGTCATGATTGAGAGGCATTTTTTTAAATCATCAATTTTATATATTTTTTCCATGTTATGCCTTTTTTTGCCATATTCCTTAGTGTTTTCTTGGTATGTCTCTTCACACATACACACTCCCACACACCCATACACTTTAATGTCATTCATATTCAATGTGAGCAAGTACGAATATAAGAGGAACGTTCTGCTAGAGATTATACAATGCACAGTAACATGGTTTTAATAATAATAATAATAATAATAATATTATCTGTCTGTCTATCTTTCATGCTCTTGCTCGCTCACTTACACACACACACTCACTCTCACTGTGGCACTCTGACACTCTGTCTCTCTCTCTTCCTTTTTCTCGTCCCCCCTGTAATCCATAAAGCATCCCCAAATCCACACTTGCACTCACCCCTACCTCCCACACATTACCCACCACAGCTGTGCTGACATGGTTTATAGCAGCTCAAGCTCCATATATACAGTTAAAGGGGGGAAAAAAGACGGTACTTTACGAGTTTCGCCAGACCACGCCATCGCAAGTCGGTGGTTAATGGCTGTGGAGGGATAAAGAGTTTCCATTTTAGATAAAACTGTGCCAGTGACGTGGGAACTCATCTGGAAAAACTTTATTGGAGTATGTGTGCAATGTTTTATACCCAGAGTGAGCGAATTAAAGAAACGGTTTCCGGTCCGAGCTAGCGCCTCTGAGTGTGACGGGGTGAAAGAAAAATGGGAGCCGGACTAAGTGGATGTGTGCCGGTCACTTTGAGGAGCATTTACATTATGACTATATCAACCTGCTATGTAGCTGCTGCTCCAGCCACTGTTTTATTCCAAGTCTGCCATACTGCCCTGACCCTCCCTTTTCTATCCCTGTAATCAGATACCACAGGCTTTTGTGAGTGTGTGTGTGTGTGTGAGTGTGCACAGTGCTTAATGCCCTACAGCATTTGATGCCCTGATTGCAGTTTTAGCTGCTGGCCTAGAACGTAGATCCCAGCTGTAGTGCATCAGTGTACATGTTGACATCTCCCTGACTCCCTCTTTTTTCTCTATTTCACTGTCTCTCTCTTTCTCCATCCTCTTCCTCTGTTCACTTACTAGACATAAAGCAGAAGCCCAGCAATGAATGCTTTACAAACACTGATAAATGTGCTGAAAAGAAGAACAAAGTATAATACTAAACACAGCAATCCAGGTTAGAGTGAGAGACCTATAGAGTGAAAGTGAGAGTGAGAAGAGAGAGAGAGAGAGAGAGAGAGAAAATCCCAAGGCAATCTTTCCTGCTTCTCTTTGACCTTGGGACTGTTCTGATATTTTTTTTGGCATTTAAATTAGCCTAACTGAGAGTAAAAAAAGCCCTCATGTCTGATGAGCCAACTCTCTTCATGTCTCACCTCATCTGCTCTTTTGCCCGTAAATCTGATCTTTCATGCCAGGGCCGGGTCATCGGAAATGCTCCCAATTTTACTCATCCAATCCCCCAGATGTTGAGCAGGCCGTGTCCCGGCATTCCTCGGATGACCAGCACTGGCGAATGGAAAGCATAACTCATGTTTAAGGCCCTGGATTTGCTGGACACGAAAACAGCAAGCTTGGGACTTATGGAGACGAGGAGGAGAGCAAGGAACCGTAGTACACAATATTTTCAGTCAGCTCCCCAATGGTTGTGAGCACACTCGGTCCCCATGCATCGTCAAATGTCTTATGAAGTCTTACTTTGTACTTGACTTTTGTTTTCTCAGGATTTCTTTACCATTGTCTTTGTGTGTTCTTCTCATAGAGATTGTTTACGCTGTAGTTCTAAAGCTGTACTTCTAAAGATTGACCAGAATCATACGCTTGGTCATGTATCCTCATATAATTCAGTGTGTGTGCATTCATATCTGCATGTGTGTTTGCAGAGGACACAGTGGGATCTTGTAGAGGACATGAAGGACACATAAAAGCAGGACATTCCAGCTTTGTGCCAGTTGCATGCTGGGATGCTGATTTATGTGCCCTTTGGATAGAGGGAAGAGTGGGTCTGTGCCTGGCTGTGAAGACGTGGCCTTTGTTGGCATCTCTGACAAAATTCATGTAGAGAAATAGAGCCAGAAAGTACAGGAAAGAAGAAGAGAGGGGCAGCTTTGTATGTTGGTTGGAGAGTAGAGGGAGGACAAGAATATGGGAATGACTGAGAGATAGAGGGGAGAGATCGGATGAAGAGTGGGGGACTGAGCTGCGAAACCGAGAAGAAGAATGAGTGATTGAGACAGTGAACCAAAGTGGCAGAATGGATGGAGGGGGAAGGCAGACAGACTTTGTAGAGTAAATCAACCCTGAAGACTCCAAAGGCACACAGTGGATTTATGCACCGTTGCTCCGTGGATCATCCATTTTTCATAGAATAGCTTCTCTGGAGATACTTAGTCTTGCTCCTAAGTCGTGTGGCTGTAAAGTTGCTTATGTAAATTCTTCAGTCCTGGCAAAGTGTTTGTGTAGTGTATCCTGTCGAGCCACATAGGCTGAGCTCAGTCATCTGGTTACCTGCATATTCACCATTATTAGCCTGGAAAGGACCACCCAGCTCTTGATTGCGGGGGGTTTACTTTGATGTGGAATGGCCGCATGTGGGGAGCATGAATACAAACCCCTCTTAAAACACACTCGTACACTTTAACAGGCTTCTGTGTGGCGTCGGCGTGCGTACTCAAAGACTTGTGTAACATACATCCACCCATGCACACCCAGTCTCTCAGTGTTCCTTACCCACGCCAGGCTCTTGTGGCCACCCAAATGCTAGGAGAATCTACAGAGCATAGCATTCTCTAATTTCCTCTATTAAGTTATAGACCTGTAAGAAAATGCAACATGTATACAGTTTCCACGGACTTACCATGATGCCTTCATGTTTTAGTATCGCTTAACCGTTTGACCAAGACTTCCTGCCTATTTGGCTTTAACACGTAACATGTTTAATACTGCTGTTCAACTCTGTCTTCACTGGGAAACCACGTGGATTGGGCAACAGCAATCCTGAAACAAACCAGAGCTGTAAAATTCCCCGACTCCCCGCCAGTGGAACGAGCAAGCCATGTGAAATTGTGTTGGGGAGATATCAGAGCTGTGGGAGCCGCTTTGTTAGCTGCACTATGACTCAAGCCCAGCTCAGCTCAAACAGATGGCGGCTCTTAAAGATGGAGCAAAGCAAGAGCGTGGTGTTCTGGGAACAGCGGAGAACGGCCCACTCCGCCTACACTGGAGCTGATCTGCATGCTGTTTGATGAGTACCAGTTGGGTTAGACTTTTGAAGGAGCAGTTTGCGAATCCAGTACGATGTCCATCAACACCACAGGACATCAGTGGGACTGGTTCATCTGTTTAGTTAATGACAGACACCAATGGCTTTCATCGCAATGTCATATGCTTCACTTTTTCTATTTGCTAGCATGAAAAGTGAGGTCTAGCACGTAAGAATAGTCTCACTTCGTGTTGAATTATGCATTAATAAACTTTTTATTTTATTCCAATAGACTGGTAAGACCGGTGGTGATCCTGATTTTCATCAGTTACAAGAAAGAATTGATTTAAAGAAGTGCTTAATATACAGAAGGGGTTGTATCTTCTTAGCAAGTTAATGGGGATCTTTAGCCTAGCCCACTCTGTCCTCCCCAGTGGGCTTTATGATGGTGGGAAAAAGGAGTGTGTCATTATTGAATAGGACCAAAACAATTTTTATGGCCCTGAACAGCACATATCAGCTCTGCTGTATGGGCCCCATGGGTGGCTAGATCAGATTTTCCCCTACTGTACAACTGGGAACAGCATGAGAACGCAAGCAGATTGGATGGACTGTAACTGTGTCAGAACTTAGATATAGTTTCAGATAATTAGTGGCAATGGTACAGTACAAGCTGCAAAATCAAAAAACAGTTTGAGATGATTGATGATAGTATTGAGTACCTAATATAGCCTGTTTATTATGATCACTATCAATTTTTAAATGTTTTTTTGGAAAATGTGCTATCTAGAGCTCTAACAAAAAGAAATTCTGTTGTATCCTGTAGTATGACCCTACAGTAATACCCTATATTGTTTGACTTCAGAGCAGAGAAACGAAACATCGTAGCATCTTAGCTTCCCTTGTCCAAGCTAGCCTTCAATGCACAGAATGTCTTTCCTTACAAAACAAAACGAAACAAAGTGTTGTTTAATACCGCTGCATTAATTCCATAAGTGAATTCAACGCAGAGGCACATGCTTGCATAGTATATATCATTAACTTCAATTTTATAATAAACTTGTTGAATTTATTTACCATTTAAACTTCAGTTTTGCAAACATTTATGAATTTGTTCAATTCTGGCCTCAGGTCTGTGTGTGTGTGTGTGTGGAGTTACATTTTCTCCTCGGGCTTGGTGGGTTGTCATGGCCAGCATTGACTTTTGTCTGAAATTTGCATTGCATTTGCTTCGTTGTGGGATCAGATTGGAATGGCTGGCCTTTTGTACCTGTGGGCACGTGTGAGCCTTGGGTGTCCATGCTTCTGTCACCAGTTTACTGGTATAGAATCAATAATCAATGTTAATGTGTTAATTTTATGGCTGATCGGTGTACGTCAACACATGACAAATTCCTTAAAAATATAGCACAGCTTATGCAGAAAATAGAAATTGCTTTTATCTTCCCTAAATACTCACATTTTCTCAGTATTGTTTCTTCTTCTTCTTTTTGAGTTTCATCAGTGGTTGTTGCGCTACCGCCGCCTACTGGACTGGAGTGTGGAGCAGAAAAACAATGGCATGGAAAAAAGATTATCGCATTTTGTGAAAGATGATATTTAAACAGCCAACAACACAAATTCCGGAGCGTGTAAATGTGTATTAGATAACTTTAGTAGTTTTTATACTCTTAAAATGTGTAATAGTAAAGTGGAATCTGTTGAGTCGAATCGAAAATCAAAAATCGTATCAAATCAAATCGACAGTCTACCTGTGATTCAGAGCTATAGATATAGGCTATAAAATTGGTGAAAATGAAGCAAAATACAATCTAATTAAAATCGGACTCAACAGCCATTAGGAGTTTAACAGTGACTCCTAATATGCTCCTAAATCATACCTAGCTTAGCAACTCCTATTTGTATCCACGTTTTAAAATATACCTGCATGGGAAACTTGACTCTGTGTGTGTGTGTGTGTGTGCGTGTGTGCGTGTGTGCGCGTGTGCGCGTGTGCGCGTGTGCGTGCGTGTGCGTGCGTGTGCAAACATAGGCATTCGTTCCATACAGAAATCCTATGCTTACAGGGGTTCTTTTGGTACATATTCCTTAATGGGACTTTAGCTCGCTATTGCCAATATGTTTTACTGCTTTCATATTGCTTAAATTGAGTGCTTAATATCTTTCAGAGAATGTTCTTTCTTTGAGTGGCTTAATCAGCGTTGGAGTTATTAAGTAAATGTGCTGCTTGAGAATATTGTGATGTATATGTTAGGAAGAGCAGGATCACTGAGATCTCATGCAATAACTGTATCCAGCCCTATGCCCCAATTTGAGATAGGTGCAGATGAAGCTGACGGGTGACTTAAATGTGTTGTTTTAAATCTCTATCAGCCAATCGCTTCTCTCCATTCAGTGAAAATCCTTTCATGTGAGCACCAAAAGGTGAAAAAAAGAGGCAGAACAGGAAAGAAAAAGGAGAATTTAATAAAGTGAGTGTGGGATGAAAGAACAACACGGGGTGTTTTTAGAGAAAACAGAGCTGACGGAGCTAGGTCCAAGCCAAACGGCAGTAGTCTGGAGTGTTATGGTCTTCCTGTGATGTGAGGTATGAAGTAGTGGTGGGAGCGCAAGAGCATGCTGTGATGACTTTCACTCACCATCTCTGAACATGTTTCCAGAAACTGGCCGTTGTTGCAGCGTTACGGTCCAATCTTGACTCACTATGGCATGTGTGTGCGGGTGTGTGTGTGTGTGTGTGTGTGTGAGTGTATGTGTATAACAGGACTAGAATTACACCACTGCTGTCCAGACTTTCTCCTGTCATTCTTTCCACCATGAACCTCCATCTCCTGACAACAGGCCGTGACTCAGCACTTGCTCGCTTTTGTTTCAACTCTGTCTTATGTCTCTTGCTTGTTCTCATTCTGTGGCTTTTTTTTTTTTTTTCTGTGTCCCTCACACCACAGCTCAGACCCCCTTCAGGCAGCGTGTCCATGTGAAAGCATTCATTGTCCTTGAGACGCCATACTTCCTGCCTGTATCCTCCTCTGCAAATGTCTTTCCCTATCCAATTCTGATATTTACCGTGCCCATAAAATGTGTCTCCTGCAGCTCTCTGCCTCCAGACATCAGTCGGTTTGCCCAAGTCTGCCCCTGACTGCTGGCACAGAGAGCAACGCTTGAGCCTCTGTCAATGAGAAAGCTGTTTCTAGAGACAGGCCCCTATAAATGATTAATCGCCGAAAAGCTTTGCTCGGTGTCCCTGGGGAACGAGGCTGGCGCAGTAGGTAGAGGCCTGCTGCATGTGTTCCCTTTGCTCTGCTCTTCAGTGCTACAGATGTGTCCCTCCTCCTTTGCTTGCATTTCACGCACAGGCGATAACTCTTGCACATTCGCATTCGTGTGTTCACCCGCAGCTTGCATGAGCCTGTCTGGCTTGGCCGGCTCCATAGTTATTGGCATGATTAAGTTTTGAAGACCTAACTGTCTGGCTGGCTCGAGCCATTTCACAGTTACCTTAACTGCCTCCAATAAAGCTTTAATTTGAGCCACTTGGTTTTAAAGAGGTTCCTGAATAGTTTTTGTCTTGATTTGTTGTGGTTGAAGAGGCTTATCTCTATTATGTCAACTTCAACTTATGTCATGTAAACAGCAAATGTGAGGAGAAAAAAAAAATCTTCTTTTGACCTTCTGCTCCCATTTTATTTACATTAGACTGCAAAGTCGCAGAATGCTCTTCACCCCACCCTCTTTGATTTGAGCTGGAGTGGCTAACCACCAAGCCACTGCACAAACACTGGCTGCCAACCCTGAAGCGAATGGCCACAATTCTCCCTTTCTCTTTCTCTTTCACTCAGGCTTTTTTACACTCTCCCTCTCTCCACTTCGTCCTACCTACGGTTTCTAACACACCCTTCTTCCCACACATCTCCTTACCACCCCCAGACCAACCACATCTACCAAACTCACTCCACAAGCATGCACAGAGGCGAGTGTTGGAGGCGTGTGCTTGCCCTCCTTTGGTCTCTTCCTACTCAAGCCCTGGAAAAACTCCAACTCTGCTTACTCTGGTTCTGATCAGACCAAACCCGCCAGCCCCCACGATACACACACCCACACACAACCTCGAGGGGGTCCACCTACACTTAGCTGTCCTCCCACAGCGTCCTGAAAACAGCGTGTCCGTTTCCAGTTGCCTCTAGACCAGCAGGAATGTTTGGCTACCAATCCATTTAATGTTTTCAAGATGATTTTGACCGTTATAAGGAAATCCCCCCATTTGAGTAGCCATTTGAAATTCCTTCTGCTTTTTTACAGCACGGAAGTGTGCTCTGAGTCACTGGGTGAAAAGCGTAAGCTGGCTGTTCTGTCTAGTCTACAGAGCCGTAACTGGCGTACCAGTGAGTACAGTAGTGCCTGAGCTTCTCGTCTTCGGGCCAGGCATCGTCCTCTCAGGAGTGTAAAGTGCCGTGATTTTCCGATCCGTTTTTCAAACCATACATTTAGCACCTGTTTTTGTGGAAGAAAGCCAAGTGTGACAAAGGAGTCCTGTGCCCCTGACGACGCTACAGGGATGTTTTTGCTGGGTGAGTCTGTCAGCCTTGCTGTCATTTTGCTCTTCTTTTTTTTTTTGCCACCTCCTGAGTAGATTTCTCCCTGTGCTTCATTTCACCGGGAGCCTGTGTGGCTGGATTTGTGTGCCAAGATTGTGGAACCAAGACAATTGTTTCTCTTGGATCATGCCAGCATGATGAGAGCTTCCCAAAGCCTCCACCACATGTTAGTGACTGAGAGCTGACGAGGCCATATGTACACATTTTCCTCTGTACTCACTATTTGAAAATCTTAAATTGCATGTCTTCTACGTCGGGGAGAGTTGTGTGAGACAAAGTGTGCCTGTGTGCTAGGAGTAGAGAGGAATTAACTGGCGGGTCCAACCGTCACATCTGTCATTTATCTGCATAGCTGTTTGTGTGGCATTCTTACTGGCTCCTTCTGGTTCTCATTGATGCCAAGGTGGGTTTCCACTGGAGTAATCAAGGCTGATATTTAGTTCCCTGTATTAGACTAGGTGCTTTTTTTTGCGAAGCAGGGACTAGGGTAGAGCCAACTACAGTGAACATTGCCGATTGTTTAAACACAAGCTTGACAGAACAACAAACCCACTTACCCACATGCATTTAGCTAACAAGAGATTATTGAAAGTTGTAGAATTTTAGCAGGGGCGTGGCAGGTCTGACAACGTGGAATAGTTCAGTCACCCATACTGTAAGTGCTGCCTGCCGGTGGCAGTTGTTTAGATAGCTACATCGATGTTAACCTCATATTTATACAACAAAGCAAAACTGTTTCAATAGTCGCACGTTTAAAATCCACATGTTCTCTTGAACTCTCATGAAATATGGCACAGATTATGATTACTAATTAAAATCTGAATTGTATTTTTCCTTTTAATGTCTGGTATGAATTTATTTACCACAGATGAGAACAGATGTATGATTCCTCACACACATGGTTTGTTACTGCTCCTTTAAGTTAACTGCTTATGCCTCACCCAAAAAGCATCTCCACTTTTAAAAAGATCTCAAAACTGGTCTCAGATCAGAATAAAATGGTGCCAATGGGATCAATATTGTGTTTTCATGTGCTTGTTGACGTATTAGTCATTTTTTGTCCTTCCTGTCCTCTGACACTTTTTTTTCGGCACGAAAACACGTGTGAGCCCAGCTGTGTTTATAGTAAACAAGAACATTTGAAAATGCATATTAATTGTAACTGTATACATTCGTGTATAGAGGTACGCAAAAGCAAATGCTAAACCCTTAATTATATAAAAAGATCTCAGTTACAGGCACGTGATTCGCGTTTCCTAAGTGTCCACAGAAACGTTCTCTGGCACCGATGAGGGCCGTATGCCAAAGCTGAAAATAAATGCAGGAGAGAGGGAGAGAACGCAGTGGAGGGGAAAAAACAGGCAGTTATGATCACTGGCTTAGCCACAGCGAGCTTGCCGAAGCCCATGTCATCCTTTTAATAAGCTGCTAAGCAAACAGTGGCGTGGGCCCCATTCGTGTTCTCGCACCCTAGACCTTCACTTCATTCGGCTGCTTTCCTTGGCAGCAGACCCTAACCTGCTACTTTTGCTCCACTTTGGTCTGTGTGGGTGTGATCAAATTATTAAAGCAAGAGAACTAGCACAGGCAGGAAGCGGGAGAGTAATGTGGAGGGAGGACGTGATGATGTGGCTGCTTAGAACACCTGTTCACTGCAGGACACGCTCTAGGTTAAGTGTGTGCATGTTTGTGACTGGGGGAGAGGAAGAGTGAGCCAGAGTAAAGCAGATGCAGGGAAGACAAAAGGAAAAAGTTGAAGGTGGTTAAAAACAGTGTAAGAGAAAGTTGCTGGACTGATTTTCACACTCGTCAAAAAAACAAAACAAAAAAAAGAGATGTTGGTGTGTGCTAATGTCTGTGAAGTGAATGTCCTTGAAGAGGTGTACTCAGTGAGGATGTTTTGGCAGTGATCCATCACTACAGTCACAGCTATATAGCAGAAGGTGCTCTAAGAGTCATTCAGCCACAATAATTGCTCTCTGCAATTATAGTCACATTGCAAAAAACACCATGCCATTTTGGGTAAAATTTAAGTTCTTTAAATAAATAAAGACATCGAAATGATACAGTTTATGCCGAATGTTAAACTTTAGGCACAGAACTAGAATGCAACATTGCATGACAGTTCACCAAGCGGTTAGTGAAGGAAAAGCTTTGGTGCAATACCACAGTGTTTGTATATTTGAAGGCAAAAAAAGCCACATTAGAACACTTTCGGTCGTACAAGCTGAACGTTCGAGGGTCATATCGAGTCAACCAAAATAATGCTTTTTTCCCCTATTTTTTAAGGAAGTTATATACATGACCCTAAATTCTTCCAAAAAATTTAATTTTATTTGCATAGTCACTTTTAACAACCATAATTATCACAGAGCAGCCTTATAGATAAAAAATAGATTTAAAAAAATGTAAGGAGAAAGATATAAATTATCATTATCTGTTTGTTCCTGAAGAGCAAGATGGGGACGACGGTAGCAAAGGAAAAACTTCCTGAGATGACAATAGAAAGAATCCTTGAGATGAACCAGACTCAGCATGGAACCCATCCTCATTTTAGTGAGACCAGAATATACAGTATATAGCAGGGATAGATTTGCAGTCATACAGTGTGCTATGAGGCTGAAAGGCTACACAATAAATTTAGCTGCATGCAAATTTAAATCACGAGGTGTTTAAAGTTGCACATAAACTGTCTGTGAAATCTTGCTGTGAACATCACTGTCTATTTCTTTCTTCAATCCAAGTACACTGTCTGGACAAAAAAAAAAAAAAAAGAGTTAAGGGAAGGCTCTGCATCAAGCAAAGAAAACGACAAGAAAAGGAGATTTGTAAGGACTGGAATCAGGTGAAGGACACACTATGAAAACCTTAAAGGATTGTGCTGGGCAATCAACTTTGAGGCAAAAAAAAAAAAAAACCCTGTGATTAGAGATCCCTTAAACTCTTGGTGAAGTTGCTTTAGGAAATAATCATCAGTAGAAATCAATGCTATGTTTAATAGTCAAAGTAAAAGCATTTCCATGTGCACATGTGACGAATGTAATGAGAATTTATAGGATTTCGAAAAAAATAGCAGTTTCTCCAAAAGAAGTCTAGTTGTTGGTGCGACTAATCTCAAGAAGGCATAAATTTGCTAGGGAGCATAAAGATTGGACTTCAGTCATTGGAAAAAGGTCATGTGGTTTGATGAGTTTAGATTCACCCTATTTCCAGGGTGATTGGCACATCATTTTATGCGCTTCCCTTCCTACTTTGGAAATAGAGTTCATAGTGTTCACTGTACAAGCCCCTGAAGGCAGCAGTGCTATGATCTGGGCTTGCTTCAGTTATATACGTTATATATCGGAACGTTATATATCAGCTGACCACCTGAATGCAAGGCAATTATGGCAGAAATCGACTATTTTAGTCAATACTGAGATCACAAATATTTAATATGATAACTGTATAATGTGATGGATTTCGAACACAAAATGAGAACATCAGTGTGAAAAAGGAATGCAGCACGATGATCATTTAATCTCAATTATCTTGTTTTCCTAATCGTAAGGAGCCGCAATTGCGATTCAAATTGAAATTCAATTAATTGCTCAGCCCTACCTGAATGTACCGGATGACCAGATTATCACATCAGCATATTTTTCCAGGCATACAGTATTCCAGGACTCAAATTGTGAAAGCCTGGTTCTGGGAGCATGAGGAATCATTTTCACACATGAATTTCACACCACATTTCAGGCCATAATCAAAGCTAAAGGCGGTTGAATGAAATATTTGTGTGCGACATTTTTTTTTCTTCTTCTTTTTTTTTTTTTTTGGCAAAGCTGTATACAATTAACCAGTAACAGATTGCTGTAGGAAAGGGGACTGTTCAGAGAACTGATTGAAACCATGGTTGAACATGTCTTAGTAAGGATCTTCAGCTTATTTTCTGCAAGAGAATAAAAAAGAAGAAGGAGAAGAAAAAAATCAAAACTACACATTATTGTCCTGTATGCATTGGGGTTATGTTAGCTAAATGTTGGCACTTTCTGTACGTAAGAGGCAGTTTAACACTTTCTGCAAAAATATTGCAAAAAAAAAAAATCCCTGTGACATGCTTCAGAAAAATAAGTGTCTGATTCATAATAGATTCATGTTTTTTTCCTTTGAACAACTTCCTGATTGGAACGAAGAAAATAAGCTAAAAATACCTCTTTAAAACGTGCTAGAATAGAAATTACTACTTGCCGTGTTTTAAATCACAGCATTTTGAATAATAACCCCGTCCACTACTAAATGGCTGAATGCATTATGCTGTGAATGAGCGGATGCACAGTCTCAGCATCTGTAATTTATGTGTTCATAGTTTATGTAAACACGGCACATATATGTTCATGCATATTCATGCACTACGTTAGGGATTTAGCGTTGGGAAATTGATCCCAGGCATAGAGCCTACCAGGGTAAGGGGAGAACAGTTTAAGCCTTGCTTATTTGGAATGTTTTTTTTTGGTCCTCATAATACATAATGGACAATCAGAGGGCAGTTGACAGAGGTGCTGTTCTGAATGGTCAATTACTCATCATTGTCTACTTAAACATACTGGAGTGGGTGTGGAACAGATTGCAGCACTGCTACATTTATTACAGGGCTGAGGCAAACAGAAACCCTTGGAGAGTGGAGTGAGTGCTCTCTGAGCCTCTGGGTAATGTAGTCTATACATCTTAGTGTCATTCCGTATAATTAAGACAAAGTGTTTACCTGCCTGAAATTGAGGCTGCATGATTACGTTTGTCTTGACTGCTGGTGTGCTGCTCAAAATGTTAGGTCAAAGCATGACAAGATTGTACCTGTCGAGTGTCAATCAGTTGCTTTGTTTTCTTAAAAGAATACTTTTGTTCATTAAATGTGCAGGGATGAGAAAGTGAGAAAGCGAGTGCTGGGGAGAGAGGAGTTGGATGGAAAATTCCAGAAGGACAACGAATGGCATGGCAGAGGAGAAGATAAGAAGTAGAGAAATGGAGCAGGGTTCAGGGAGAGATTGAGGGCGTGAGAATGAGAGATTGAAAAAAGAAAAAAACCCAAGATAATGGACGGAGAGCAAGAGAGGGAGAGAAATGGGGGATTAGAAAGGGAACACAAGGGAGTATATGAGAGGGAAGGAGACCGCGAGTGTGCATTCAGCTGTAAGATGAGATGTCTGTCCAGTCGGGTGTGAGGAAACCAGGCTTGGCCAATATGTCTTTGATATAGCGATGTATACATATACTGTATTTATATGTATGTATATGTGCATTGAAATGTGTCATTTATGATCATTTCAAAAAATATTTAGAATTTTCACTAAAACATACCTGAATGAACACCAGAAACTGGGTCATTCATTCATTCATTCATTCATTTATTCAATGCAGTGGATCTGGAGCAAATCCTGAAAACACTAAGGATAATGCAGGAATAAATCCATGGCGCCAAGTGCACACATACCCACACATTCATTCACACCTAGAAGCGATGTAGTATAGCCAAGTCCCCTTTGGCATGTTCTTGGAGGTGGGAGAAAACTGGAAAACTGAGAGGAAACCACGTAAAATTTCACCCATGCAATACCCTGAGCTCAGGATTGAACCAGGGACCTTGACGCTGTGAGACACCAGTGATACCAGCTGTGACATTGTGCCCCCTGTGCTGAAAACAGATTTTTAATATAAAAGATGCCATAGCATATACGTATGTGTCCCAGTCTCTTCTTAACATTTTGGTGGTGCTCTTTTGATCTTGCGTTATCCTTTTTTGAATATTAGTATAACTGGAGTTAATGGAAGTATTTCCTAATTATTTAACCATTCTTTAGTAAGAGCCTAATCCTGGTCATGATTATGGTGGATACCAAACCCTGCTGCATGGAAGCACAGATTGTAAGGAAAAAGAACACCATGATTGAATTGGTAATCCATCACAGGGCACCACATATCACAAACCAGCTCATACATCACATCTAGTCTACCTGCTGGCACGTTTTGGAGAATTGGGAAAAAGGGGAAAGCCAGAAATTCATAGGAAAAAAAATATCTCCACCCACAGCTCATGATTTATCCCTAGACCCTGAGCTTAGCACTAACATTGCCTGCTGTGTCACTGTACTGCCCATCTCTTTTTAGCAAAATTCCCCTAAATTTTGCTAAATATCTGCATGGTTGGATTAGTGTTAGTAGAATAAGTTAACCAGATGTTCCTGCAAGGTCTATAGTCAGCAAGAGAATTAGAGCAGTATGCCAGGTGTTGTTGCAGATGAAAAACCAATCAGAAAATTAATCCATATGCCCAGACTTGTCCACCATTACTATAGCTGCCCAAATCTCATAGTCCTAAACCTTGTTTTTTTTCTGTCTCCTCCCCGCTTCCCCCTCTTTGCTTTATTTCCTTGTGTGGATGCAGGCAGCGGACTGATGGGCAACTCCTCTGCCTCGTTTATGGGGACTTTTCTGGCCAGCAGCCTGGGTTCCTCTCCCTCACACCCACCTCACCCCTCCAGACCTCCGTCCTCCCCCTCTTCTCCCCCATGTCGTGGAGGGCCACACTCCACTGCCTCCCAGATCTGGTTCCCACACTCACATGAAGGTAAGCCGATCTACTCCCCCTGTGCATGCATGTATACCACTATATGTATGTTTATATGTTTGTGTGTGAAAGAGAATGAGACAGGGAGTTTATGTGTTTGGAAAGAGTGTATGCCTGCTGGTTTTCTCATTGAGTTTACAGTCCAAGTAGGACTTTCTGGTTCCCACTGTCTTCAAGGACCCACCCTAGTGGTTTTCCAGATTGTGACAAGAGGGCAAAAGTTCAGCTAAAGAATCTTGTGGTCGTTTGTACACGTCAGCAAGAATGCCATTTCTGCTCAAACACACACATATACAGACACACATGCAAACATACACACACCCCTCAGGCAGTAAAATGTTACACAGTCCACAGTGGTTGCAGCTGTCATCTGAATGATAGTCTGCCTTTTCCCATCATGCTATGTCTCCCACTCCTGACCCCAAGCTTTTCCCAGCCAATACTCTGCTAAACCTGCGATCCCTTTTTTCCCTCACTTCACTCTGAGTTTGTCCACCATTACTTGCAAAGACAGGTGACAGGAAAAAACTACTGGAAGAACTGCCAAGAAAGATGAAGCATTTGTCCAGACAAACCGGGGTGCTGGTCAAACCTGGACCAGAGACAGACAGGGTGGAGACAGCTGCATTACAGTGTGCAAAATGCTCATAAACTATTTGGATCGCATCCCTTTGTCATTTGTATAATTATGATCATCATAGTTGTCAAACCTTGGAGTTATGTTAACAACCTACTTGCATAAAAGCATCTCCATCAAGTAGAACTCCTTTTTGGAAGCTTAAAATTCATAACTATACAAAGAACCATTGAGGTTTCACCAGTTTTCAAGTCAGAATGGTCATAGCTTACTGCCATTCTAGAAGTGACCACCAATAAAAAGAGTTTGCCTTCAGATTGGATAATGGACATTAGCTTTAGGGATATCGCTGTGTCAGCTAAAGTGTCGCAAGCATTGGAGACATCCTCTGTAAGAATTCTTTGTTAGTGTTTTAAAAAATGGTAGCATATCTCACTGGAAGACTTGCGGATGCCCTCAACTTGCTAGGACGACATGGGTAAAAAAACAGTCGCCCTATCAGTGTCAGTCATCTTCTCTGAAGAAATGGCATGTTAATAAAAAAGGCGATGATAGTAGGGACGTTACTAAAAGTAATAAGGATGATTATGAGCAGGATTATTATGATGGGCTATTATCTCTATTGCAGTTTAATTGTGTAGAACACCGAGGGAGCATGATTGAATCCCAGCCCGTCATCAGCTGTGTTCGACTCTCTCCCTCTTTAAGTTAATTGCATATTGTCTTTTCTCCGGTTTCCATCGAAAGCGAGTCATCAAAACGAGGGGCACAATTACCCAGGCTGTCCTCTGCTCCATGGGTGCCTACAGTCTCCCGCCAGCAGCATTGGTGTATGAGTGTGTGTAATTGTCTTTGCCTATTGCCTTTGTAAGGTTTTTTTTTGAGATGTGAAAGTTCCTTTAAATAGTCCTTTTCTTACATCAATCTTGCATCAGTTTTTTGCTTTGTCACAAATATAAAATTCAGTAATGATATACTAAATATACAAAATCTAATCTGAGATGTAGATAAAAGCAATATCACACAAAAGAGAGTGCTGTTGTACTGAATATTAGCACAGTTAGTGACCGACAGGTAGCCAAAAGGTGAGGCGAAAAAACATGGAGGTGGTGGACAATCCTGAGGAACTACCAGATTCCCACTTGTTCTCCTTTAGGATATCAGCTAACTTTGGGGGTTCCGGGTTTAAATACCATATAGAGTAAATTGGAAAGCTAGTGTGCTATGTAGGGTGTACAATCCCTTGTTCCACACAGCAAATAGTGCCCTTGGACAGGGGTTAGAGAGGAATTTGGGATTCAAACGTGTGTTACAAGCTGGTTAACTTTGAAGCTTGCATTAGCTGTGAACAAAACACGGATGGTTAAGAGGCATTTGGGGATGACTTAGAAGCAATTTGTAGGGAGACAAAGTCATGATAATTATAGAATGTGTTTTATTGCTGGAAATGATGTTGTGACTGGTTTTGAATGTGGGTTTTGGCAGGCAGCTGCTCTCCCCGCTCTCCAGTACTGCGGCCCGAACCAACCTACTCTGTGCACCAGTTTTCCACCAATGCTGCAACCGACAGCTTGTATAATTAACGATTATTAGAACATCTATGATGTGGAATGCTCCATATAACTAAACATCCCAATGGTGTTCAGGGCTCGCAAAATTTCAAAATCCCTGGTAGCCCTTTGGGCAGGCACTCCCGTTTTTGGTAGCCCAAAATAAATTTAAGTAGCCCAAATAAAAAAGAGATTATTTTTAATGTATAATATTGTAAAGCAAACAAAAAATCAATAAAAAAATTGTTAAAACACAAATTACAACAACTTTATAAAAATTTTTTAAAAATGTTTTAAGTTTGCAAAGACTGCTAAATTTTGCCAATGGTAGTTTACTCTTTGCAACATACTGTAGTACGCTGTTCTAAACTGCTTTTTCAGGACTTTCTTGTGCTTGATTTATTTTCAGTATGTTTTTTGCAATTGGTGTTTGTTCTGGGAAAGATGCTGCAGACTGAGCACCAA
>JAOVVA010000026.1:15492080-15528886 GCA_028565275.1 Leiocassis micropogon
TTTGGATTTTTACAACATTATTGTTGAAATACACAGTCCTGAAAAAGGGGCGTTTCTTTTTTTGCTGAGTATATATCACACCCTTTGACTTCACTGTTGGTTTTAATATTACAGTTGATCAGCTTATTTTGGCACTACATGAAAGTTTCTTCTTGGGTTTCCACTGTACTTGAATAACTCAGAGGTAAAATGCATACTGCTAAATGTAAACTTACTAGAAGCTAATTCTCTTTCTTTGCTAAGAAGTTTTTGAAAACTTTATTAATACATTGGTGGTTATGTGAACTATGAACATTTTTACATTTCTGTTTTTTATTAGAGTTTGTTGAGTAGTGGTACTTTTAGGCCCTTAAAATGTATATTGGTGAAAAGAATGATATCAGTTAAACTCCTAAGTGCAAATATCTCCACTTTGGCCATCCACTGCAATATTAAAACTCCTGATTATCATCATATAGTATGACTGTCCATAGTTTTTAGTTCAGTAAGTTCTTCTCTCTCCCCAGCTGTGGCAAGGTTTACTTTGTCTGTCGATTCTCTTTCTTGCTGACTGGTGTTGGGGCAAAAAAACCTTAGGATTCCATAAATTCCCTCCACAGGTGCTGGGTAGTCTGAATAGGACAGCAAACCTGCTGAAGTCTCTTTTACTGTCTAAAAAACCCTCTCTTCTTTAATCAAGCATGCCAGCTGGCATTGCATTACCAGAGTTAGTGTCAGCATCCGGCAGTAAATATATCCAACATCAGGTGGACTGCAGCTACCTTCTATTCTTGCAGCTCAATTAACAGTTGAATGAGCCTCTTTGCCACCCCAAAGCTGCCCACACTCTCTATGCAGTGATGCCCCTGTCCAGCATTGAGCAGCTTCTTGCTATCGGTCAGAGCCAGACTGCAGTGTGAAATTCAGATTACTACCCAAAGTAAGGGAGAAAACACATGCACACACTCAGCAGGGCGTGCTACATTCTATCATGCCTCTTGCGAAAACTTAATTGAAGTCATGTTTAAACAAATATAACCCCCCCACCCCCTTATTTTTTTAAGTCCTAAACAAATTCTCTTTATTGGCAGTGCTCTTTAATGTTGCCAGGCTTTAAGCGAGAAAAAGAAAATCGAATCTAAATCTAATAATCATATGTGGCAGTTCCATTTTCAACCCAGGACTAATTAGCACTGACAAATTCTTTAATGTATCTTTTTTTAATCTCTACTTAAGAGAATTAAACATCTAAAAAAAAATCATCAAAATAAGTCATGTCAGATGTCATGAATACCTTCTTGACATTTTCTTGGTTTCATCTAACCGCTGAGACCATGGTGCACAAAGAGATTAAAAAGCATGGACAGAATTTTATTGGGATTTAATTTGAAGGTTAACAATGTGGAGTGAAGTACAAACAAACTTCCAAAACATTAAATGTGCCATGGAACACCATAAAGGCCATTATTACCAAAAAAAAAAAAACAGGGCTCCATAGTGACATTAGTAGGAATGGTAATGATCATCAAATAATGATGGAAGAACAAGATAAAAATGTATCAGGGAGGCTGCTAGAAAATCTACAGCAGTGTTAAAGGAGCTGCTTTATATAGGACAAGTACTGTTCACGCCCTATGTGCCAGTCCTCTCTAATGTCTTCAGCTAGGACTGGGGCTGTAGTCAAGACACAGGCAATCATCAGTAGCTCCAAATACCAACCTATTGTGTTACAAAATCTAAATGTCTTTTTTTATGTAGCTGAAAAAAATAAATCACCTTTCAACATCATAATGACCAAAAAAGCAACCTGATTTGAACAAAGGAATGGCGTGAGATGTTGGTCAATGTTTTGTAACATCTCGGTCGGATCCCAGATATAAATCCTATTGAAAAACTGTAGAATAAATGAATGTGGGTTGCGTAAAGGAGAGCAAATGCAAATGTCATCAATCTGGAAAATTTTGCAAAAGAAAAGGGCGATAAAATTGCAAAAGACACATCAAGATGTGGTAAGTTGGTAAACACCAAATGTCGTCTTGGAAGCAAAACTTGCTTTAACACAGTATCAGCTAAGGGATTTGCATAGTTTCTTAACCAGGGTTTTGCAAAATAACATTAACAACAAGGGGAAAATTACCTTATATTTTACTTTCTATTGCAGTAAACTTCATCTCTGTACTTACAGAGTCGGTATATATGGCTAGTAGCTTTCAAACAGAAATAAGAAAAATGTATCATCCCAACTGGATTTGACAGCAATTGCTATCCAATAAAATGGCATTAAACAAAGATATGCATTAATTAAAAACTGTATTGTAAAAAGTATTTTAAATTATATCACATAATAGTGTATTCACTGATGTTTCTGGCAGGCGATCCAATCATGGCTCCGGCATACTGGGAAAACCTTCTACATTGATGGTATCCAAGCACTAGTGAAATGCAGGGATAAGTTCATTAGTGTAGCAGGGGATTATAAAGAGAAATTAAGGTAGTTTCAACTCTAATGGCTGTATTCTATTATTCTGCACAATCAAAAGTCCCACTTTGACTTGAACACCCCTTGCGTTCTAAATTATCAACGTTATGTTGGAGGATAAAGGTATAATGAACATTCTTTCTGTTCTTTTTCCCTTCCACTTGGTATTCTTCATGCAATAACAGTGAATATGAGGTACTGCTGTCTTGGCCAAAGCTATTTTTGGACCTAATGGGTGATGGAGATTTATGGCGGAATGGATTAACTGGGTTAATTATCTGCCTTTGTCACGCATCTGGTGAATTAGAAATCGTCTGCTTTTAAAATTCTGCCTCAGTTTGCAATATAATTGATCTGAAATACAGTAAGATCAGATTGTACAGACTTCTCAAATTTTTCTACTCAAATGATGGCATTTGACATTGAATGGTACCTGCAGAATGTGAACATTATTTTTTATTTGTGAATGATTTTACGGAAGCCATGTTTCTTTCTTCTTTAAATGTTTAAGTATGCTTTGAAGCAGAGCTCGGTGCGATTTTGCTCTAAATGCTGTATACATGGATTTTTTGTTGTACACCGGTTGAAAAATCCAGTGACCTACCTTGTTTAACTCTTTCTTTTGGCTTCTTAGAAAGCTGATGCGTTCCCAAAGGCTGTTTTCATTGATTTATTTTATTTTATCTTATTTTATTTAGCTTTCCTAGTTCTCTATTGGTTGTCTGAGTGCATTTAACAGAACTGATTTCACTGTCCAGCATCAAACAAGAGGTTCATTGTCCCACATTTTAAACACATGCAAAGTGAAAGCGAGCAGCAGTGTCGATGGTTTTGTGCCTGGAGTTTAAATGTTCTCCCTGTGCTTAGTGGGTTTCCTCCTGGTTCTCCGGTTACCTCCCACAGTCCAAAGACATGCAGAGTGAGCTAACTGGCATTTTCAAATTTCCTGTAGTGTGTGTGTGTGTGTGTGTGTGTGCATGCTTTTGCCCTGCAATGGGTTGGCACTCTATCCAGGGTGTACCCTGCCTTGTGCCCCAAGTCCCCGGGGATAGATTCCAGGCCTCCCCGCGACCCTGTATGCAATATGTGGTACAGAAAATGTTTACGTGAGAATACAGAGTGAAAACAAAGACGTGAGAGACAGACACAAGCTTTATTAAATGACCAAAGATTATGGCGCTCAACACCGCAGGTTTTGCAAAGCTGTGATTAGATACTTGGCATAAATAGATTCAAACATTTTGTCTGTTGACAACTTCATTATCTTCTCCATCAATAGTGAGTCAGAGAGAAGTATGTGTTTGGGACATACTTCCAGTAAGATATTTTCTTATGTTTTTTGCATTAAAAAAACAAGGAATGGAAAATATGACATCTGATATTTGTAGGTAAGTTTGTATGAATCACACTTGCTGTAATAAATGAATAAAAGGATTCAATTATGACCAGAATTAAGCAGCTAATGGAAAGCATACACTGTCTATTTTTTTCCTTTTATGCCCAGTAATCTTTGTTTACATTTTCTTCCTTGATCTGCTTGACTTACTCTTTCTTTATCTCTTTCTGTTGTCTCTTTTTGCTCTCGGTTCTTTCCACTCTTCTTACTTTTCTCTTAGCAGCCCCAGGGTACCCACGCTTTTCAGGAAGTCTGGCCCACACATTCCTTCCTATAAGTCATTTGGATCACCATGCCAACAGTGGGGTTCTCTATGGTCAACACCATTTCTATGAAACCCAAAAAGGTGTGTAAAGCATTTTTATTGTAGCATATTCTTCATTTGTTGTTTATCTACCCTTCTGTTTTTACTTCCAAATATATATATCAATTCTTAATCATCGGAACCAATGAAATACTATTTTAGCACGGTGATGGCCTGAATTATTGACTATCCTGTTTTATCATTCTCCTAGAAAACTTCTACTTAAGAAGCCTTCCATCCCAACCCCCACTTATTTCAGCCAATCACAGCATTCCACCTATGTCAAGGACAGAGCCCGGGAATACACAGGGCTCTTGCAGTATGGACACAAGAAGTGTTGTGAACTTACACAAGGGTCTTAAGGAAGCCAGTATAGACAAAGGTATGGTCTCAGGTACAAAGGACAAAGAAAGGCCCAGCAGTAAGCATGAATCTAAAGATCGCCACTCCCACCACCAACATCCGCAGCCCCAGCATCTCCACTCACACCAGCCTCAACACCATTCTCAGCACCCTGCCAGTATGGACAACATAAATGGCATGGAGAGGCATAAGGCATCCTTACTTATGGAGTACAAGGACCATTCTCAGAGCATGGGGAAGCCTCTAAGTGCCTGTCTACTCAATGGGAAGTTGCAGAATGCAGACTCTCGGGCTGGCTCCAAAGGATCCATGGCCAGCTGTGGAGGAGAGAGCATGGGTAGGGGTACTGGAGATTCAACAAATGCACAAGCTAGACACATGAGTAACAGCAGTACTGGGCGCTGCACAAAAGAAGCTGTGAGTGGGGAGATGAGGATCAGTGAGCAGCCTCCTCTCGACTGTGTGGAGAGGGGTCAGGTGCTACACCAGTCTTTATCTTACTCTGTGCCTCCTCCTTTGCCTGTGGGTTCAGCAACTAGTGGGGGACATCCAGGCAGCTTTCACTGTTTACAAATACATCCTAGCCATCCACATCACACCCAACACCCACACCACAGCCACCATTCCCACCATCACTCAGATTTTTTCTGCCCTCCCCCTCCTCAACCGATAACTAATTCTTCCTTACATGAAAAAAGAGTTGGCAGTGGTGGATCAAGAGAACCCAAAGCAACCAGACCCACATTTGTACCATCTGTAGGCCACCTTGGGGAGAAAGCTGGAGGCCTCTTTCAAATGGGAAATCCTGAATGCCAGGTGGTGACTGGTGGGGGAAACAGTACCAAAGAAAAGGCCATGGAAAAAGTAGCTGGGGGTCTGGGACATCCAGGGAACTGGCAAGGAACAGGAAAACAACAGGAGCACCAACAGCAACAGCAGCAACCTCCACCGCAAAAGCAGCATCCCTACAGAAAAGCAGAAAAAGCCCCTGACTGGATGCACAACAGTGATCATCACTTACAACAACAGCAGCAACAGAATCATCCTCAGCAGCATCAGACTGTGCGCTCTCATAGTGCAGACTGCATCAATGGCATGGACACAGAGGTCTTTAGATCTACTCTGACACAGGAGCCCAAAAATGGCCATCTGTTAACTCATCTTAGTAATGTTAACGCACAGTCCTATAGGGATTGCTCACATTCTGGGTCAACACCTAGCTCCTCACCCCTAGCTAAGACTGTGTCTCAGCAAGGGCCTGGTTCTGGAGGTGGGAGCTGCTCAATGCAGAGAGAAGGTCAAAAGGTTGCCCGTATCCGCCACCAGCAGCATGGTAGAACAGGTTCAGGTGGTCCCTCAGCAGAGCTGAGCCAGACCAATAGCAGTCAAGAGATAAAGCGGAAAATGGACATGTCTCCATACGGTTATAATAATGGACATCACCATTCACATCAGCAATCACCTGTGCCACCATGGGCAATGCACCCCCATCATGTCCATCTGGAAGATGATCAGCACAGGGCTTATATGGAGTCTGTCAGTGGAAATGCCAATGGTAGGCAGCAGCCCCATCAACACCAGTCAGCTAGAATCGGCCCCCCACCGGCTCCTGCACAGAACCAGCAGGAGGTTTTGGGGCCACAGGGAGAGGGTAGTGCCATGAAAAATCTTCTAAAGTATAGTAACCAGCAACAGCCTCTTCTTCTGTCCCAGAAAACCCCATTTGGAGGATTGGGAAACCTCAAAACGGGACCAAACAGCACCAACTGCACCTTGCAGACGGGCAAAACAACCCTGCCTCCAAGGAAGGTCATAACGAATGAAAATGAACGGCATGATTGTGGAGGACGGAGCAGGGAGATGGGGGAAGTGGCTCATGGGGAGGGGGAAGTGCGGCAACCACCGGTGGGTATCGCAGTTGCTGTGGCACGGCAGAAAGAACCAACCTGCAGACCTCCTGACAACCATCCAAGCAGCTGCCAGGGGCGGGTCCACTCTGGCATGAAGGGTAAGCACAACTTTTAACCTCTTAGGCACTAAATAAACAAATAGAAAATCAAGCATTCCTGCTTGTTTGTGTGTGACCTCTGGAAGACCTTTCTGCTGAAAAATAAACAACATGCCTTTCAAGGCCTAAAGTGGAAACAGTTTTTCCTGCTGCTTGTTGAAATGCTTGGACAGGGAAAGAGAACGCATACAGAGGCTGCTGTGCAGCTGTTACTTAACAGACTGTTTTGATTATTGAAAAGACACCATCTCAGCTATCTCAGTTAGAGAAAGAGCCCTGAAATAAAATGCACATTTTTTTAGGTCCTTCACGACCCATGTATGTCCCAGACTCTTCCAGAGAGGATGACAGGAAGAGAATGAGTGGGGAGCACCTAGGGGTTACTGGGGGTCATCCATGCCTGGACAGAGAGCGTGAAACATTTATCAGGTAAATTATCTGTTACACAAGGTCTCTTGCACACAATATACACTATTTGAAATGAACACTTTTTCTGTTCACCTGTATTTCAAGGGACAACAAGGAAAGGGTAGAATTTGCAAGGATCCATCCCTCCAACAGTTGCCGCAATGACCTCCCCTCACATCTAATGGTGCCTGGTGGCACTTCCCTTCAATCGGGCCAGTTGGGAGACCCTGCTGCACATGCCCACTCTGCACACCACCACTGGATGCCCCGCACAGCAAGTCCATCCCTTTGGATGACAGGTCATTCCTATGGTGTGTAATAGAAATAAATAGTTGTAGGAATCAGGAAGGGAAATTAGACATGAACTTCCATGAAAGTTTTAATTCTTATTATTATAATTTTTATTATTATTATGATTTCATTAATTGCAATTAATTGTAATGTTAATTCTGAGAGCTCTATAAGAATAAATACAGTACATTGTGTACTGTGCCCTATGGTGCCATGTCTGTATTTGACATTGTAAATAATAATAATGGAATTTAGTGTACTGCGTATTAAAATCTTTCTCTATTATTTCTATTACTCAGGTATAAGTCACTCCAGTCTCCACCAGAATCTTCCCCCAGGCTTCTCTGCAACTATGCCTGCACCCCTCCAGCCTGTACTACCCCTGCCCCAGGACCCTTCTGCCCAGCTGGTGGTATTACCCACTGAGCATACTGCCCATCCAGCCACCCATCACTTAGGTATGCTGAAGTTTGTCTGCATTTTACTAATTTTTCTCTGTTTCGCTTTATTCCCTGTTTTTCCACTATCATTTGTCTGTTTTATTTTTGGCTACTACACTGCAGTTTTTCTGGGCTCGGCCCAGAGACTAATTTAGGTTGAAAGACACCTAGAGATTGACTGTAGACAACTGTAATTCACAAAAGAAGTTATGTAGCTATGTACGTGAATGTGGCCAATAGGCAAAACAATTGTGCATGATTCTCTAAAATCCAGCTATTTCCTATAGGCTTACCACCCCCATCTGCACAGGGTTGGCCTGCTGCTTTGTCAGGATGCTCTTCCTGTTCCCAGGTCTATACATAGAGACTGCTTCTGTGATAGCACACATAAAGTTTCTCTAGGCCTTCTAGTCCACATGTGCCCCTTTGCTGCAAACAGGCTGTGAAATTTAATTAGCTCTTCATCCTTGACAGAGCTTGCTTCCTTCCTCTCTCTGTTGGAGTCTAAGCAAAGTCGGGAAGCGCATCCACCAAAGTCTTCCCTTGAGTAACATTAGCCAAGCCGGGTTAACATTTCAGAACAAGGTCCATGGTGCACCAGGGAGGGTGAGGATTGGGGGTGGAGGTCTTGAGCTGAAAGGGTTAGCCTGAATGTGTAAGATTTTATAAGAGCTGTGTGAAATATGGGAAAGGAAGATCAACAACAGGCCTTGAGAGCTATAAAGTTTGTCTTAGTAAGCCATGCTCAGCTGTTGCTGACCCGCAGCATGCACACTAGCTAAGTTTCTCAGTTCTCAGCAGAACTGCTCTAGCAGCAGTACAAACATGGGAACTGGGAGATTTTTTGCGTTATACAGTATGCTTCCATAAAGACCCACCATGGATCTTGGCAGGAGGATATTTTTAAGGAACACACCTGTTTTCTTAGACTAGCCAAGTTAATGCTAAATCTCAGGCTGGTCTGAAGCAAATGTTTCCATGCTGTGCATCATCATCAATCATCAGCACTATTATCAAAAAAAATAGCATGTTTCTCAAAGATTCTAAAAACAGATTTGTAGCAAGGTGTATTATATATATATGTGTCAGCATGTATGTGCGAGAGAATGTAGGAGTATTCTGTTTGGTTTAACAGTCTTGCTGCAGTGCCCTTAATGTAGGCTGTGCTACAATAAGAGAGCACTGTATTTGTGTTTGTGTCTCTGTGAGCAGGTACTTGTATAAATGAATTTGACATTGTTGATTGATTTCTGTATATACCAAAATAAAATTATTGCAAAAATTTTTACTCCCCCTTTCTTTCGTGTCTATTAGATGTGATGGAGCAGCCAGGTCTGTGGCCCCCAGTGTACAGGGCCCGGGGGCCTCCCTCCCACATGCAGCATCCTGCTGTGTACTCTCGCTCCCAGTTTCTACGGCAACAAGAACTGTATGCACTCCAGCAACATCAGCAGCTGCAGCATCAGCAACATCCCGGCCATCAGCAGCCGACTCAACCACCGCAGCAACACAGAGGAGCACACAGTATAGAGCCTCAGCACAGAAATTCTCATAACCAGGCATGTTTTTACAGGTTTACCATGTGCATAGCAAATGGGCAAAAGTGAAATGTATGATAATATATAAAACGTTTTTTATTTTTCACAAACATTTCTGTCGCTTCATTTAATGGAAAATGGACTCTTCACAATTGCTATGCTAATACAACATAGGATAAGTTCATCATCATATGCTGCAAATTGTGGGTAGGATACTGTGAGATGAATGTTTCAAAAATGCACAATTTTAATGTATTTCCCAATAGAAAGAATGTTAAACTAGCTCAATAGACAACCAAGTACAGTACATTTCCATGGCTTTTTGGCCAATTTGTCCATATTTGTTTACCATTTGGATAGAGTGGTAGATCTAAAATCGGTGTATGGCTTCACTTTACCTGAATTTGCAACTGTTTATTTAAGATGCAGAAGAAACCTGAGGACCATGGAGCATGTGGTATGGAGTTGCAGGACATCCTGTCTGAGCCCAGGAACCCCAAAACTACCAAGTCTTATACCTATGGTTCTTCAAATCGAGCTTCATCACCTCCCAGGGCCTCTACTGCGCACATGTCACCCTGCTGTCAGTCACCATGTATGCATCCTCATCCGAAAAGCACACCCTCCACCCCCTGCCATGTCCCGAGTCCTGCCGCTACTGTGCCCTGCTCTCCTGCTATCAGTCCTGCCCCATCACAATTACCCAATATTACAGAACCTCAGGACAAACGAGCAAAGGGACAACCGCCTCAAGACTACCCTCAGTCTATGGAACCAGGTAAGACAGTCTGAATTTCATATTGTTTGATCCAGGTTTTCAACTTGAGACTATTGAACTTGACAAGTGAAGCTGACAGGATCTGGCTTCAGAACCTTTTTTGTGTGCATCTGTTGGGCCTGACTAGACTAGAGATTGTGCTGACAAGTAGTTTTGCCTGACTTGATGTCAGCCTTAGAGACCTTTTGGAATTTGTATTGTTGAATTTTAAAGAAAACACGTCAAACCATCACACCAGTCTTTGTACGCCCACCTTCATGTCTTTTCTTCTGAAGCATAAGTGACTCCAGTCGTTCACTCTACAAATCAAGAACACCATATGCAGATCGTTATCCACACTGAGCTACTCAACACTCATGCAGGAACAATCTGGCTGCTTTTAGAATCTGTGGCTCTGTGTGGGTGGCTGCATTGGCAAGCGCACGATTGATGCAAGCTGCGGAAAATGGCCGGCAGCTCGTCTTCCAAGTCTTGCCACCTTAGTAATGATGAGAATCACTTTGTCCAGAGACCCTACTTCAACTACCCCCTCTTTGTCCACAACTTTTTCATTATCATTAACACCTCACTAAAGTGCTTTAGTGTGTCAGATGATATTAACGTGCCAGAGCAGTTGAAGAAATGCAGCACGGCTCTACTTCAGAGGTTCTCCCCAGCAGCTCTGCAGATGCCTAGTGTGGCAATGATCAGCTCAGCAAATTTAAGCAGATGTCTTCCTTCCCTGGCTTCTCTCACAGCATTCAGCATGTATGATAAGCAGTGTACTCTGTTTAGAGTGATGAATTGTTGCATTTTTTTTCCCCCCTCCACAGATCTTCCACCTGAATACACCTATCCTGCAGTCACCATGGGATACAGAGGGGGGCCTTCCCCACAGGATGTACAACTAGCTGAGCCAGCTGAGCTGGAAGCCATTCCAGTTGAGCCTGTTGAGCATGCTCCAGGCCCTATGTCCAGTATTGGGGAGGGGCCTGAGTGCCATGCAATAGTAAGGCCCATTACCGAATCCCAGTTGCCAGTGGAGCAGAAGAATGAGGAAGATCTGGCACAAGAACAGGTACGAGGTGCGCTGGAGCAGAGTGTAGATCCGGATCCAGTGGACTGCTGTCTGCCTGTGGAGCATGAACAAGCACAGGAAGAAGCCACAATGCTCATTTGCCACCCTAAAGAGGTGTCGACCTGTGAAGCAGCACCTTGTCCTGGTGTCTGGTTAGTAGAGGAACCAATACATAAGGACTCTACTATAATTAGTCAGGTGGAAGGTGGCCTTCTTGACCAGGACAGTATTGTTTCTGAGCTGAAACCCCTGACAGCACCAGCTTTAGAGCATCCATGTGGTTCAGTTAATCCAGCTGACCTCCAAGCCAGCACAGCCCCTGAGGTAGTGGCAGAAGAAAACAAAAAAGAAGCTCAGGAGGAAGACTGTATGCAGATCCTCTCTTCTCCTTCATCTCCTATCAGTGCCGCTCCCTTCCCACAGCCAATTGTGCCAAGTTACTGGAGCCTGGAGCTCCTGATTGCTGCTGCCTTCTGCGGAGACTGCCCTCCCCCCTCCCCACCTGCTTCCACCACTTCTCAGGGCTGTTCTGGCCCCTTCTATGCCAGTACATATGGCATGGAGCTCCTTAGTGAGCTGGCTGATCTGAAACGCCAACAGGAACACCACAGTGCAGACAAAAGTGAAGGTGAGCTCTAGCAAGCAAAAAGTCGAGCTATAAAACAAGCTAGTAATGTACCTTACTAAAAGTCCAAAAATAAACCACCTGAGGAAAAGAGAAACAAGAGGGTTGTTTAGGGGGCAGGGTTACATTTCTTGTTCTTAAGGGCTTAAAGTCCCAGGAGAGAGCTGAAACAGGCTGGGTTACTGCTGCTACCTTTTGTCCTTAGGAAAAAACTTCTATGCCTTTTGTTTCTGCAAACTAATTTGATCCATAACACTTAGAAAAAAAATAAAGCAAATCTGTTCTTTGTTTCCCATTTCTGACATTGCTTAAACCTGCTAACATTGTTATGGCTAATCAGCCAATTAGCAAATTGGTCTAAAATGCTTTAAAGCTATTGAAATACTTATTTAATCACTTGATTTAGATACAGACATATGCATAATACTCCTACTCTTGCAAATCAAACTTTAAATGTAACCATCTGCTGCTTCATTAAACAATGAAATGAACCCAGCTCCTGACTCACATAGCAAACCCCATTGTTTGGAGGTTTAGGACCCCAGTTTCCTTAGAACTTAATAGTAAGTATCCTTTTCCTTTCCTGACACAGGACAAGAACAGCCAATATTTGACCTCCATAGTCTCGCTACTTTGGCAGTGGCTCGAGCCCTGGAGTTTGACTCCAAGGCAAACAGTATGACAGATCCTGAGAAGCACTGTCCAGCTAAAAGGATCCTCAACCTCCGGCGGAAATGCAATTGGACCCCTCGCCATGAGCCCGTAATTAACATTGTCCATATACCTGTTAATTCATGCTTGTGCACTTTTTTTTGTTGTTGTTGCATTGATGCTTTATTTAGCATTGTGCACTTGACTTAGTATTGATGTACTGCTGCTCTCTAGGTGTGCCCTGTGAAGGGTTCTATGGATGTTATAGACAGTCAGGAACTGGCGATGCGTGTGAGGCTGGCAGATTTGCAACGGCGCTATAAAGAGAAGCAGAAGGAGTTAGTCAAGCTGCAGAGGAAGCACGACCACCAGTAAGGATTTGCAGTCCAACCAATTCTCTTAAAGGAATTTACAGTCACATAACCAAGCAGTGTTCACATAGAATCCAGCCATTTTTTTGGTTGAATAAAATGCTTGACCACACATTGCCTTTGTCTTTTTCAATAGGAAAGAGGAAACTCCTCGAAGTCCTGCACGTCGGGGCCCTGGCCGACCAAGAAAGCGGAAGTCGACAGGTCTAGGTCCCGTGGCTCCCCCTGAGCCACAAAAGAAAGTCAGGTAAGCAATCTCTCAACCTACATCCATAGCATATGCACACTTTTAGATAAGCCCCTCATCTTGTAGACCCCATCTCATACTGTAAACAGGAAACAGAGGAGCTCATCTGACCTTTTTGAGGAAGTCCATTTCAGTCTTATCATAGCCAGTGAAGACTATGTTTTACATCATCAGCAGGCTGCCCTGCGTGTTGTGGGGGTTTAAAGTAAATAAGTAAGCTTTCTGTCGTTTTTCCGATTCATTTTTTTTTTTACTCATAATAAGATTATAATAGGACCCTGGCTTTCTAAATCCAGCAATGTGGTAGAACCCTGATCCTTAGCAGGGTCCATGGATTCTGACTATAATACATGCTCCTGGTTTCTGTTTACAGTGCATGTTCTAAAAGCAGAACTTCTCTTTAATCTGATGCAGATATTTCAAAATCCTTATATAGGTAGTAATGTGTGGATAGACTCTTGCTGCATATTTTATTTATACCTGTGAACTGGAGATCATAAAAGGCCACAGTGCCCATAGTGGAACCTTGTTTTTAGACATCCGCTGTGTCTGTGGCTTATTGGCTTACTAGTCTTTCTGTCTCTCTCTCTCTCTCTCTCTCTCTCTCTCTCTCTGTCATTCTGTCTCTCTAGCTCTTGCTCTTGGTCAGTCTTGCTCTTTCTCTGTGGACCTCTGGGCACTCTTCCATTGTGTTCCCAGCTGTCCTGCTGCTGTGTCACCTCCGTTCTGTTTCCGCACTTGTAGTCATGTCCCCACGCTGGCCGCGACATGATGCTGCATGACAGTGGCACTCAGATGCATGGGCAGCTAGCCAGAATCCCTTTAGCACATGCTAGGAAAGTGTGTGTGTGTGTGTGTGTGTGTATGTGTGTGTGTGTGTGTGTGTGTGTGTATGTGTGTATGACTGGCATGTCTTGCTTCAGTCAACAGACAAACAGCCAGAATCTTGAACATGAAACTACATTTGTAAAATTGTTCGTATCACACACTGTTCCTTAATGTTATCACTTTTTCACGAAATTCCTTTAAGGTGGTAACTTACATAATGATTACTTTTCCCCTATCTTTCTCCTGAACATAATACAAAATCTGATTTTGTATATTATGATACAGGAAAGTAGAGTATGCGTAGAGAGTGTGTAGAAGCATCAGCTGCATCATCTGTGTGTGTGTGCATGTGTGTGTATGTTATTTCTTTCACCAACAGACACCTTCTCTCCAAAGATCTGTGTGTGCGTATGTGTGTGTATGTGTTTGAGAGAGAGAGAGCGAGAGAGAGAAGAATGAGTGCAACTCCCTGATAATCAGTTCTGTTTAATTAGATGCTGGGAGAGCTCCCAATAGGGAGGGGCTCTGTCACATCATGTTTGTCATCGCGTTGTGCAGCAAAACTTGCCTCATGGGGAAAACACACACCATTGCAGCTTCTGTCCCTAGCTTGTCAATCATGCTGCACCAGGGCACAGTATCACATACGCAACCACGCATAGACACACACGCACAGACGTTTAGCACAAATACGAATGGACACAAAGACAGTACGCTGCAAAAAAACACACTTGCTCTAATTCTGTTATGTAAGAATCAGGACATGGGGGAGAAAAATGTCAATGAGGTTTCCCTCTTTTGCACCAAGGGCTCCGCTTGCGCTTCACATTAAGCTCCCAGTAACAAATGGCACAGCCAAGGGAGGAGGGAGGTTAATCTCTTTGTTTGAGTGCAGCCTGCCACACGTTTGTGTGCTTCTTTGGGCATGTTGCCAGGGAAATGCAAGGGCATTCTCTCTCTGTAAGACAGAAGTGCCATGGCGCTGATATGGAAATGCAGCCCAGATGCTGTAATGCTCAGAGGCAGAATAGTACAATTGTCACATTTATTCACCCAGTGTGCAAATGTTGTGTTATTAAAACCTGTGGCAATGTTTAAATGACAGGACCGTGGGGGTGGTGCTGCTGACAGAGGAGTCGGGAAGAGGAGGCGGGGATTTGATGAAGAAGAAGAGGCTGTCCAATCGGAGCTTTGGCCGCCTTGGAGCTGTTCAGGTTACTGTCCCTTGCTCAGTGGCTTCATCATGTCATTTATCCGTTACTGATCTTTATTCCTGCATGCCTCAGGCACTTCCTTAAGCGAATATGGCTCACTTAACATTATGTACCTGCATGTCTTTTTAAAAAAAAATTTTTTTATCTTTCAGGTGAAGATGCAATCCGCTCAGAAGACCAGCCTCCATGAGCATCATATGGCACAGCTGAAGTCCAAACCTGCTGTCAATAGAACCATGCAGGACAGTGAAACCTTGGGGTCTGTTCACTTGTACACTTCTCAGCGCAGCCCAAAAGCGGATTCCCGACACTCTAACATGGCGGCCAACGAGTCTGAAGGCCAAAGTGACACAGGTCAAACACAGTCACTTTCAAAATGCTGCTTATACGCGTGAATTTGGTGATAGTTGCCATATTTCTCACTGAGTCGTTGTGTACAGGCAGCGGAGACAGCGGCACTCAGGAGAGCTGGAAGGGCCTGAGAAATAGTAAGAAGAAGTGTGAGGTGGCTTTAAATCGAGCATCAGCCAGTGTGCAGCAGCCCCGGGCCAGGGGACAGGATGCGACAGAGGACGGGGAAACGTTTGCAGAGGATACAGAGTCCTCAGAGCAAGGTGAGTCTGACCTATTTAAACATCAGTCTTTTGATAAAAAAAAAAAAACCCGGGAATATCCTTTTTACACAAGCTGGTGTGAAAAAGTTGATATTTTATTCAATCTGATTATTTTCTATGGATCAGCACAGACATTGAAGCATTAATGATCTGAATTGTGAAAACCAAGTCTCAGTAATGTGCAGGCATTTAAGAAATTCTCTGAGTTAGTGTGCCCCCGGTGGTCATGTGAGGAGATGTTAATTTGTTAATGCTGACAAGTGAAAGACAAGAGTGTGTGAGATTGTATGCGCAGAGGTGAGTGAGAGGGTGTTGATGAATGGCTTGTAAATGACAAGAGTGTCTGGGGGTGTGCGGACACCTGACACCTCTCACTCCAGCCTCTCGCTGGCAGACACGCAGCTACAGCTGCAGCCTGCTGTCTCATACGACAGCTCAGCAGCTGACTGAGCATTAACACCTACTGCTACACGCACACACACATCAACACATTTACAAACACACACACACACATACAGATACAGCGCACAGACTACACATAATTAATGCGGAGAGGTTGATGACTCCTGTGTCAAAAAATGTCTGAAGCTCTGTGAAACTACAGTCTCATTGTGACTCACCTTCTGCTGCTATGGATCCCATATGGATGCACTAAAAATTGGCACTTCATGGAAACTTTTTTGTTAAATATGCCATTGCTTTAAATGGATCTCAACTGGTTAGTGTAGATTTGTACATTCTAAGAACTCCTTCTGCAATCATAAAAACAGTCTTATGGATACTTATTCACTGTCGCATCTGGCTAACTTATAAAGGATTCGGATTTCTGCCGTGCTGCTTTGTGACAGGATCTAATATCACATTTGCCATAGAAATGAAATTGGACTGCATATGACTAGATTGAGTTTGGAGTCATGTGAAAAATATGATGCATCATGTTTTTGTAAAACTGCTTGCAAATTCATGCTTTCGTTGCTGTTTATTCTACAGAAGAGGAGGAAGCAGAGGGCAGTTACAACACCGATGCATGCCATTCCATCAAAATCCCACCCTCCAAGGAGCTCCCATCTAGCTCCATCCTAAAAGACCCCTCCCCTTCCTCTGTTGTAAAACTCGAGGTCAATCAGAAGGCGAAGAATAAAAGAGAACGGCAGGAGCTGTACGGTGAGTGCAAAACCCCCCAAAAACATAGTTTACTTATTCTTTGTATTTTGCGTTCCTCTAATTAGTGGGCTCCTGCAGGTTCCCAGCTACGGTCAAATACAGAAGGTGAGGTGAAAATAAAAAAGAAAAGGCCCCACTGCAGGTCAGCACCAAACAATTCAGCTAAGACCTTGGGCGTGAGGAGGAGACCAGGTCGTCCCAGACTGCAGGAAAAGCTGTGGGCTGGTCACTATCGTAAACCTGCAGGCCTCTTGTCTTTCTCCACCACCAGCGAGAGGCTGAGGAGAGCCACGCGGAAGAGCTCCATGCTCCGTGGAGTGCTTGGCAAGGTGAGCACAGAATAGAAAGTCCATTCATGATGAAGTTACATATCGATGAGCCAAGTCTTGTCCTGCCAATATACCTGGTGAAAAAATGTATATGAAATAAAAAGCTCTCTAAAGCATGTTTTAAACATTGAGTCATTTACTGGCTGATAATACTGTGTTTCTCTAAACTGTCTCTACTGTGAATCAAAGGTGTACACAAGCTTTTATAGAGCTAACATCTGCTCTTGGACATCAAACAGGTTTTCCATCACTATGAGCAAACAGTGATAGTATCTGTTTATTGTTTCACATATCTGTATTAATATTCAAATTTTAGTGGGAGTGGCTTAAGTGCTTTCCTTTTAGAGAATTATGATGAAACCCATCACTGTGCCCCTGGAAACACTGGAAAACCTAGGAATAACTCGTATCTGTACTCAAGAACTGTGATAAACAGGCTGCTTAACTTTAGTGACTGGGGTCTTCCTTTTTTTTCATCACTTTCTCTAATTCTGCAGACGAAAAGTTGTTGGTCAGCTGTGGTCCAGTCTGCTCAGAGTGATGACAACTGTAAACGGAGGACCAGGTTTAGACAGGTACATACATACAAGATATAATATTCCTAAATCCAAACGCTTCTCCCAGTGAAACAAGATATTTCTTTATTTATTGTGGTAAACGTACTGCTTTTTTTCAGCAGTAGTGACTTGTTATTACTAAAACCCAAGACAGCTCGTGTGCACAGTAAAAACTGACATGAGACTCATTGTTGTAATTATGATGCATTGATTTCAAAGATGTGAATTTGACATTGTCTGTTCCCCCTTAGTTTGTGGTTCACTGTATTTGTGTGTGTGGTTTTCTTTTTTTTTCTTTGGTCTGTGTGGTGTAGTCTAAAGGGCGCGCAGTCAGTCGTCTATTGGAGAGCTTTGCAGCAGACGATGGTTTCCAGCTGGGTGGAGACAGCAGCTTCTCGGATGAGGATGAGGAGAACTCTTCATCAAGTACCAGAAGTTCTCCAGGTAACTTACACCCTGCAAAAAAAATAATAGAAATAAAAAAATTGCACCAGTTAAACCCTTAAAAGACTGACTGGCTGATTTCCATCGATTAAACATATGTGTGAGATTTGCTCAGGGCGTAGACACCAGGTGTCGGTACACACCTACAACATGGGAAGAAATCCCTCACAAAACAAAGAACAACATTTACTAATAGCTGCCTTATTGTATTTTTTCCACCATCTGTATACTGACAAATTCCTCCACCTGTGCTGGGATTGGGCGTCTTACTCAAAAGCAGCCTTCTTGGACAGTTAAAGACTGTCTCAATAAATTTCAACTTTTTCTTTTTTTTCTTCTGTATTTAGATGTTGTAACAGTAGAACCATATCATTGGTACCAATAGATTGAATCCAGAATCTACAGAATGTACAATGACTATATGTTTTTTAATAGAAATGCCTTAGATAGTGTCTGCATCTTCTGCTTTCAGCTCCTCCAAACTGTCTACTGACTAAAGACCTGCTGACTGAAGGGCTCAAAATTCTCATCAGTAAAGAAGACGAACTCCTGTACGCCGCCCGCGTGAGAACTCTAGATCTGACAGACATGTAAGCACGACGCAAACACACTGTGTGTGTGTGTGTGAGAAACACTTTATTGTTCGATACTAAAACCTAATGTCAACCCTCATGTATGAATATGTACATACTCTGTATCGAGATATTTCCGAATCCCCTTGAGCATAGTGGTTTCAGACTGGTTTAAAAAAAAGGGCAGCGTGCAGCAGAGGGTCAGTCACAGAAAGCGAGTGAGAGAAGTGGAGCCGGACACGGGAAGTCAAGCATTGCACACACACAGCTGAAAATAACTCAGTTGTACTCTCTCCTCCTCCCTCTCTCTGTTTCTCTCAGCTACAGCATTGTTATCGATGGAGAGAGAGGAAACCGCCCCAGAATCTACTCCCTGGAGCAGCTCTTGCAGGAAGCAGTGAGTTCTTGTTCAAATTGCAGCACAAGCCTGTCTGTTCTCTGGGCTTCAGCCTCTCAGGACTATCCTCTTACACACACATACACATGTGCTCACACCCTTTTCCTCCAGAGCTACCATTTAAATCACCCCCCCCACTACTTTCACCACATCCTACTTAATATCCCCTTCCATCAGAGCCCCACACTCAGCCGTATCCTCTTCCACAAAGGTCTCTCATCAGAAACCATTTCTCTTGTGTCGCCCACTTCATCCAACACCAGATCCCAGGAAAAGCCCTCTCTCAGCTCACACCTCCTCATTAAATGTAATATCCATTAGCCTAATGAGCACCTTCCTTCTCCTATTCCTGTAATGACCATTATGAAACTGCTCCAGTCCAGTCTCTTTAGAGCCTCTTCCTCTTCATAAAACATGCCGCCCTTCCATTAGAACCTCATCCCTAAGAACCAGCACTTTCAGCCCACAGCTCACAGCTTAGCTATACTGTATTTGAGGAGCCCCACCCTTTTAAACCACCCCTGTCTCTTACTCCTTATCAGTATACTGTACCTAGCAGCTTCTGTCCTCTTCCTGTTCCTATTCCTGGTCCAATAAGCATGTTAGCATTTCACTTAGCTTCCTCTGGCTTGAAGTGTTAGATAGAGGAATGTGTCAAGTTCTTCTTCTTTGTATGTTCAGAGCTGAACTTATGAGGTTATGCTAACATTACTGTTTATCTAAGCCATCAGTGTAATGGCCTCTAATGATACACTGTAAACCGCAGCGTGTTCTTGGCTAGCGGTCATGTCCCCCCCCCCCCACACACACTTTGCGTCTCCTTGTTTCTGTGGGGGTGGGGGGCTTTTTGCTGACTATTGTTTTGAAAAGTTATCGAATTCTGGTCACATGCCGTTGGCAAACGTTGGCGTAATCTCAGTACAATGGAAATTCATTTCTGAACTGTGGAGAACGTGTCAACAGCTAGACCTGACACGACTATTCGGAATGATTATGTAAACAGTTACATCATTCTGTCACGTTCTGTTTACTTACATATCTAATTCATGTAACCTTGAAAGTGCTTGTTCCCTTAAAACTATTTGGGTTTATGGCTGCCCCTACCAACAACACTTCAGAGGCATGACAAGACATGTTTAATTGTCTCTCATAGTCCGTTTAATTCTCTCTTACACCCATCTATAAAAACACATGCAAAAGACATGCACACCCTTTTTTTATTTATTTTATTTTTTATTTTATTTTTTATTTTTTTAAACTCTTTAGGAAAAAAAATACCACTTCATATATTTCTATCATAAACTTCTACTTTTGGTTGGTTGAATCTAGTGCAGCTCCCACACACAAACGCACTCCATGCACACATGCCATGCACACACACACACACTCGCAGTCACTCATACAGTTGTTGTGCAGCTGCTCCACTGAGTAAACAGCAGTCTCCCAGCAGCTGGATCTAATTACACATACACTTCTGCTTTCCCTACCCTTCCATGACGCCAGTAGATTTTTACCTTTGACTTAACCTATTGCCTCCCACACACGCACACACACGCGTGCGCACACGCACACGTGCACACACATGAATAGTGAGGGAAAAACTCAATCCTTCTTACTAGTCACAATCCAGCTTCACACCTCATCAGTGAAAAAATACCTGTAACCGTGGCAACCCTAATTTAAGGCAACTTGAAAAAGGGCCTTGGCAAATTGTAGATGCTGAGCCCTGTCTGCATTGTGGAAAAGGAGAAATGCTGGCAACCTGCAATCACAGCTCTCCCATTCACAGACTCTTTAGTATTACTCAGCAAGTTGGGGTTTACCACATCACAGCATCCGCTGCTTTCAGGCCTTGCTGGCATGCTGGCATGAGATAAGTGCTGCTTTCAGCACTGCCACAGTGACTGGTGTGTGTGTGTGTGTGTGTGTGTTAGTGCTTGTACTTGTTTGTAGCTGTCTGTTTTGCTATCTGACTTTTTCTCTAAGTCCAAACACTTCTTTGTCTTGGACTGGCACTGACTAACAGCGGTGTGTTTTTGTTCGCGTACCAGGTTTTGGATGTGCGTCCTGAAACAGAGGCAGTGCTGACCGAAGGAACAAGAGTGTGTGCATACTGGAGTGAGCGCTCACGATGTCTTTACCCAGGCTATGTGCGCAGGGGTGAGAAACCTAAAATTTCTCTTATCTGAGGGCATTATTATGGGGCCATGCTTTTACTGTTTTATGCTTGAGCACATGCTTTTAATATTGTGGATTCTTCGAATTTAAGGAATTTTGTGTTTTTATTTTCTAATAGGTGGCTCCAATGATGAATGTAAGCCAGGTGGAGTGATGGTAGAGTTTGATGATGGGGACAAAGGATGGATCTCTCTCCGCAACATTCGTCTCCTTCCACCTGGATACCAGATTCACTGTGAGTCCCTTATATTCTCTCATAAGCCTCATGTTCAGTATGAAAACCATTCATTAAAAATGCTAATATGGCATTACATTACTTAATTAAATACTTAATGGAAAGTTGTAAAGTTGTAATTGTCTTCCCCAACTCTGGTAGATGCTGAATCCAGTCCAACTCTGGTCTCCAGTGGTCGATCAGACAAAATAGTTTCATGTCGAGAGGAAAGAAGCTCACAGATTGACAGATCGTCTGAGAAAACAAGTAGCACAGAGGAAGTTAAAAACAAGGAAAAGACAATGAGAAAACCAGGTATGGTTTTATCACAGAAGCATGTATATCCAGTATATCCAGTATATTTTATGATAAAACATCCTCATATCTACAGTAAAGCCACAGGTTGAAATATTTAATTATTATTTTTCAGGGAGACCTAAAGGTTCAGGACTGAAGAGGTTTATTTCAGATAGTGTCTCCAAAACCTCATCTCCACCAACCTGGCCATCAATAGCTCAGCCTAGAAAGAGAGCGCCAGTCAATTTGTTTCAACTTAATGGTACAACGACCAAAAGGACCCTGAAGAACAGAGAGGCAGTGTTTCCTCATGCTTCCGTCTCTGTAACATCAGCTAAATGCATCTTCAATAGCAGATCCTTTGAGGTGGACTCATTTAGTAGTATTGCTAATGGCTACTCGTCTTTTTGCAGCCAGACCCCTGGCATGCCTGTAGAGGGCAGGAACAGCCCCTACGGGCAGTGCAGAAAGTCAGACCAATTGGACGTGCCTCGGGGAAGGAAAAACGAATTTCTGATCAAACTCGATCACGAGGGAGTAATGAATCCCAAGAACAAGAGCAGCAAGGCTTTGCTAATGCTAGGAGGGTCTGGGTTTGGTTCTAAAGGTATAGGTGCTCCACCCAAGCCTGAAGCATATTCTCACCCAGTTATGTTGGTAAAAGACAAAAGGAAAGGAGACAGTTCTCGGGCAGAGCTCCTTCCAGTCCGAAGAAAGCCATCCCCATCCCTGCTAATGGGCAAGCATGGAGACATGGGCCTTAGCTGCCACAGGGACTGCCACAGTTCTTATTCTGACATGGATGAGGAAGATGAAGAAGAAGAGGAAAGGAGGAGAACAAGTCAATCAGTTCTGGTCCCAGCCTCTGGTAACATGAGGATGGATGGTCGTTTCCTATCTCACCTCTCTGTTTCCTCATCTTCTTCAGGATCATCTAGCTCTTCTAGCTCAGGCTCTATTTCTAGCTCCAGCATCTGCTCCTCTGACAATGACTCCTCTTATAGCTCTGAGGATGATGAGAACTCCACACTACTCCTACAGAGCTGCCTAACCCCCCACCACTCCCTACTTCATACCCATAAAGCTCCTACTGGACCCCCACAACACTCATTTGTGGCCAAAGCTATGGCCGTCTCCAGTGCCAAAGGTGGGAATGTTGACAGTGCTGCCCGCAAGCCCCTGAAGAGGAAAGAGAGCCTCAGTTCTACTTCCAAACCTTCTAAAGATCTGGTCAAGAGGCAAAAAGTGATGGCTGACCATAGCAGACCTAAGGTATCTTCCTGCATGTCAGCAAGGCAACTGTGGAGATGGTCTGGGAGTCCCACCCAGGTAAGCCTTTAATCGCTAAAACATATCTTACTTCTGTATTTTGTCTGACCATCAGTTACCTTCAGTTATATCTCTTATCGCATTATCAACATTTATGTCATGTCAAAAATAATATTTCTTGTTCTTAAGAGACGTGGGCTAAAAGGGAAAGCTCGTAAGCTCTACTATAAGTCCATAATCCGTGGCAGGGACACGGTGCAAGTAGGAGACTGTGCAGTGTTTCTGTCTGCTGGCCGTCCTCACCTACCCTACGTCGGCCGCATTGAGAGCTTCTGGGAGTCATGGACCAGCAACATGGTAGTGAAGGTCAAGTGGTTCTACCATCCTGAAGAAACCAATCTTGGCAAGAGACATCATGACGGCAAGGTAAGCATGATAAAGTTTCGAACTATTACATACCTCTCATCTGACATAAAGAAAAGTAGCTTAGTTTTCTATTTAGATATGACGTTTGCAGATTTTCTGGTTATAAAAATTTCTTTCTTTCTTCCCCTCAGCATGCCCTCTATCAATCATGCCACGAGGATGAGAACGACGTGCAGACAATCTCTCATAAGTGCCAGGTTGTGAGCTGTAAGGAATATGAGCGTCTGAACCGCAACAAGAAACCTGGAACCAACCTTCAAGACCTTTACTACCTGGCTGGCACCTATGACCCCACCACTGGCCAGCTGCTTACCGCAGATGGAGTGTCTATCCTCTGTTAGCTTTGGTCTGAGGGTAATGACAATCTAGCATTTTCCTAAGTAGGGATTTGACAAGATACTAACCGAGATTGGGTATTGCAAGAATCACAGCTGTAATTATCCTGAATTCAAGAGGAATTAAGTTGTGGTGAGATGCAAGGCTACAAAGACCAGCCCCCAAAATCTCAGCCTCACAACCTGTGCTTGGTCTCCCAAAGACGAACTGCCGCTACAGGTAATTTGCCTTGTGGTCCGGCTTCTCTGTATAGTACATCCATGTATAATCTCACATCTTACAATTTAACGTCAAAAAACCAACATTGTATTTAAAGTCACCAAAGCAGAACCCTTTTTCGGTTTTGAAAGATGGCTGTCTTGTGAGAATTCTACAGCGTAGAGAAAAAAAAAGAAAAAAGAAAAAAAAAACAGTTAAGAGTGGTGTGCTTTCTCCCACACCATGTGATGATTCCAGGGATATTTAAGTAAATAATATTTAGATTTAGTATATTAAGTTTATGTATGTGTATATTTAAGGAGCTATTTACTATCAAGCCATACACTTCAGTACCTCTTACCTGTCTTCTTATTCAGGTGTATAGTGTACAGGTGCATGTGTGATCTGTTTTTCATTATTATTTTTGGTCATTGTTGTGTATATGTATATACAAAGGTATTTTATATGGTTAATGTACTGTACATATGAGGTTTATTGTCCGATGCTTGGATTGATTTATTTTTCTATGAGAAGAGATGAACTGAAGATGTATGCATTGCACTGCACATTGCCTGCTGAGAGAGAAAGAGAAGATGTTATGGATTTCAGTCATTGTTATGGCTGCACTTTGGGCATTTATTGTTATTTTTCTGTTTTGTTTTGTCTGCTCCTTTATTTCCATCTCCATTATGCTGTTTACCCAAAAAAGGAAATGAAAAAAAAAAAAAACATTAATTGATATTTAAATGAGAAAAACGTCTCTAAGAAGTTTATCCAAAAAAAAAAAAAAAAAAAAAAGGATCAGAAGAAAAATAGTGGAAAAATACAAGTGCTACAAATACGTACTTAAGATGCAGGTATAAAATACCACAGCGGTCTTGACATTGCTAAATATATCCCTTGGTGTTGTACATCCTTCTGCTATCAATGTATTTCTTAATATGTTGTGCTGACTGTTTCCTGTTTTGCTTTACTGACATTTCATACCATTTTTCCAACTTTCTACTCATCAGCGATGGTGGTAGCATATTGAGGCAGACTGTTCTACCAAGGCCAAGGCATTGTGCCATCCATAACAAGAGCTCTTAGAGAAGCTGATGAGTCGTTTGTCTTTAGAGACAATCATGTTCATAAAAGAGAGCAAGCGTGGACTGTTTGACAGGCTCACACAATCACAAGATATTTTATTAGATTTTTTTTTGTGTGTGTGTGTGTGTGTGTGCCAAAAACATCTTGTTTTTATTATGCAACCTTCACTGTATTCTCTAAGTATTGATTATTATTTTCATTTTTTTTATTACCTATTTATTGTCAGTGTTGCTGTTTCATCACAAAACCAAACAAAACTAAAAAATGTGACAGCGCTTATTTAGTTTGTGTTGAACATAGAGTCTCTTTAAATCAAAGTGCAATGGTCTGGCAAAGAGGACTTTTACAGAGAGAACACTGGACTAGTTTGCTGGTTTGTGCCTTGAATTATAGTTAGACCCTTACCTTTTGGCCCCCATTAGCAACTTTTGCAGGGGAAGTGACGTCATTCAATGACCTCTCCCTGACCGTTTATTCTTATCCTCAGTGCGTTTAAGAACAGACACCAAAATTGCATTTGTCACAACACTCGGCCTATTTGTTAGCCGCTCACCAATGACTTGAAAGTAAAAAAGGACATTTGATGATGGATCGTTTCTCTGCACAATATCCAATCTTGATTTAATGGGCCCGTTATGTTACACATTAAATAAATAATTTAAAACTTGACTTGACTAGGCTATTTATTAACTCTCTGCGTGGGTCATTCTAATTGTATTATAAATGTTTGCCTTTGTTTTACTGTCTTGATAAAGGAGGGCACTGGACTGAGTAATATGAATGTACTTAGTAGAAGTTAAGCACGGATGTCTTCTGAAGACCTGACTGAGTGGCACAAAATTCTAATCTTTTATTGTGAAGGCCAAGACGTATTAGTTTCATTGTCCTGCTTAAAATAGGCGGGGAAAAAAAAGGAATACTGTTCCATAGTCATAGGGATCAATTTCTCTTTGCAGAAGGATAGATATTAGAGATTTTTAGATGGTCTTGTCTAAGAAAGTGATCACCTATCATAATTTAAGAAAAGGTCATTTGCCCATTGATAAAAGTGCAATACTACTTTGACTCAACATTTGAATCATGGTCAGCAATTGTGGCGCTTCTAAGAAAGGCTAATGGGTAATAGGAAATGATCAGGAGGACGCAGGAACGTCTTTCCTACGAAACCGTTTTCTTTCCATTTCTACTTTGATTTGTACATGGTAAAATATGTGTACTTAATATTCTGCCTGTCACAGAATTTTTACGTTTTAACATTGATGAAAACGAAATTAAGAGTATTCTTTATTGTTGTTCGTTTTGTCAGTTTTATTTCTTTGTGCTGAAAACTGTTGTACAGATTGTAAATGTGTAAAGTCTGGTTTGGGGAGTAAACATTTTACAGAAAAAAAAAAACACTTTATGAGTATCAAGCTGTAAATGTGTTTTAGTATTAAGATTTTTTTATAGAGGGACTATGAATAAATATCTCATGCTCAAAGAACTGTGCGTTTATTGTATGATTGTTTATCTTTAAATGGATGTCCCCACCCGACCGGCTTTCTCAGTGTATTGTTGCATGTGTGTGCGTAGGGTCGCCTTAATAATCAGCCCTTTAAAATCAAGTAAAATTAAAAAGTCATGTGAAGGTCGTGTGGAAGATTTTACCCTTTGATGCTCGGCCATTTTTGACAGCTTGAACTGTCCTCCTCGATACCTGAGAAAAAAATATTCCAAGAAGCATCAGCCGTTAATGTTGTGAATTTTGAAATATGAAGTTCACGTTATTACTAAGAATATTTATACCATATTTACAGCAGAGATAATATACATATATACAATATACATAACTCACAGTGTGTTATTAAGATGTAGGGGTGCAAGAGATCACAAAATTACTGACCAGGTTGTGTCGCTTTTTTTGGTAACAGTTTGGATAATTTACTGGATTAGCAACAAAAGTATGTGTATGGGGGTGGGGGTTTATAGAACGTAAAAATAAATAAATAAAAACACTTAAAGCACGGTACTTCTTAAATGAAAACGACATTCAAAATGTCATATGTTAAAATAAAATTTTTAAATAAATTATTCAATACTCATAATTTATTTATTTATTTTTACATGATGCAGACAGGTGTTTTGTTCAGTATTCATTCAGTACTGACCTTTCCCCTTTAAATATGAATGAAATAATAATAATAATAATAATAATAATAATAATATTTTCAGAATTACTTTCAGAAAGTCTCTCCGCAGAGACTGCGTAGAGTATTGGTTGTGTGTTGACGCGCTCTTGTTGTTAGTCTGTTGTACTTTGATTAATGTCGGCCGAGTATTTTTGTGTAAAAATGTGTTTTTCTAGTCAAGCATGTTTTTCAATCTGGCCATAAATACACAGATTTAGTTCATAAAAAATTCCAAGCAGCTTTCCTGGAAACAAGAATACCGCATCGCGATACTGTGTGAGATTTAATAAATAAATACATTAAGAATAATAATTAAATAAATATTTTCCCATAACCTACTCTACGCGGCCAGAGACTTTTTAAAATCTTATTTATCATAATAAATAGGCCAGGTTTTAAATTCAAGTTCAGACAGTATTTGTCACATATACATTACTGCACAGTGAAATCCTTTATTCCTCGCATACCCCAGCTTCTTGTTAGTAGGCTGGGGTCAGAGCACAGGGTCAGAGATTATACTACGCCTCTGAAGCAGACAGGGATAAGGGTCTTGCTCAAGGGCCCAACAGCGGCAACCTGGGGCTCGAACCGCCGACCTACTGATCAGTTAATCAGAGCCTTAACACACTGAACCCGCGCCACCCCTTTGTGTGTGTGTGTGTGTGTTGTTTTAAGGAAATACAGTTATAAAAGCCAGACTCCAAAATAGGGTTTTGTAATATAAAAATAATAACTACGTAACTGAAGTTAGATTTTTACCACACAAATCAGCTTTATTGTGCAACTGTCCTAAAGTGTGTAAATGCAGTACATGTCAAGGTTATTGCCATATTTTGTTCAAAAATAATATTTCTATAATTCTGGCCAACCATATTAAATATATTTAATTAAATAAAATTAAATTTAAACAGATTTATTTATTTTAGGTTTAATTCTTTTATCTTGTTTTTAAACTCATGTTATTTCTATACATGGAAAATAAATGTACTTTATGCATGAAATTATGAAATATAAACCTGATTGACATGAATCCTGTATACTGGTAATTTGATCTTTTTTGTTTGTACTGGATAATATGATTGACAATTGACTAATATATATATATATACACACACACGGACACAGTATATTGTGTGTATGTCTCTATCATTTGTTTCTTTCTCTGAGCTTGGTTTTAACAATGCAATACAATGAGATGAAGCACGTTGCCTTTCAGCAGGGCTGATAACCAGCTCTAACTGGAGGCAGAGCCTCTTTGAAGGAACACACACACACAGACACACACACACATAGTGTGTCTCCCTCTGGTCATGCTGCTAGAGATCCATTAGGGCACTGTGGGGCTGCTGTGCAGCGAAGGTGCTCCTCAGCGCTGAAAGGTTACCTTGGGAAATTAAGGTGTACGAGTGTTTTTCCTCCTAGGATTTGTCACATAGGGGATGCCCTCTCGGCTAATGGGACGCCGAGATCTCAGGGAGTCTGCGTGTGTCCCTGGGTCTGTGTCTATCATATTAGCGTCTTTCACCTGTTAGAGCTCAATCTGCAGCCTGTAGTTCGTCGTAGCATGACAATGCCAGGACAGAGACTGACTGGCAAAAAAACAAAGTCAGTTTCCTTCCCTTTTCCTCTTGATCAGTGGGACAGCTGGGAAAGCAGCTCAGTGAAATAAATAAGCCAACTGGATCCATTTGGCTGACTTCTGTCCTGGCCATTCAGACACAAATCAGCAGATAGGGATTTCTCAGCAGCCCCGCTGAACCTAATGTTCTGTGCACTAAAGCGCAGCTAATCTGCTAATCAACGACATCATCCTCAGATTTCTGCTTTGTTCTGCTAGTGTTGGATGCAACCGAGTTGGCTGTACCACACATGGGGAAAGTTATTTCCCTGAAAGTTGAAGGGGGGGGGGTGTTTATGACTCGCAAAGCAGTAAAGCCCACTAAATTCTGTTCCTGTGTACATAGCATGCAGTCCCTGTTTACTCAGGTCTCAAAGGCTGTAAACTCAGTTTGTGTGTGTGTTTGCGTGTGTGTAGTGGCTGTGAGTGCATTGAGGACCATATTGCTTTGAACTGATGTCACATTTCTTCCTAACAAAATTCAAAAATCAGATATCCTGGGCTGTCCTGTCTACATTGTCGTCTTCTTTTCCTTCTTCTTCTTTTGCAAAGCATCTGACCACTTTCCTAGAACACAGAAACATGTTTAAAGGTCTTTCACAGCCTTCCTTAATGGCCCACCTGTTGTTCGAAAATACACTGTACTGAGTACTGTGCAGTATCGAGCATGAACTAATTAGCTGAATAGGTTTAATAAGCAAGGACTTCTTGCTGTGTACCCTTTGTGCCAGGTTTTACTGCCTATAGTGTGTGTGTGTGTGTGTGTGTGTGCGTGCGTATGTATGCTAGCAGCTGTTGCTGAGTCAGGAGGAAGGGGAACCTGAGCGAGAAGGTCACCAAGCCTCCCTAGAGACTCGAAAAACAGGGGACCTGCTATTAATCTCCAAACAATACACACTGCCTCCCTCAGGCTCAGCACGATGTGCATAGAAAAAGAACAGCAGCGCTACAAACTTCCCTTCATGTTCACATTTTTATAAGCAAAGCACATCTGATGTCTGTGTGCCAGAAAAAAAAAAAAAAAGACAGCTTTGTTTGGAGCAGTCAAGTGACTTCTCTTGTCAGAGGTAAGCAACGATGTCACATGGATCAGGAATACTGGCATCGAGTGTCTATACACAAGGGCCCTTTTACCATGCAGTCTTGGGGGCTAATCGCATTTAAGGATTTATACAATGCGCCGAAATACATTCTATATGAATTCCATATCCTGATTCAGTGATGGGAGATTGGGCAGCTCTGTCACGCTGGGTCGCTCCACCCACACACATCTGCTGCTGAATGGAGGCAGTTATACACACTGAATAGCTCATTGTGAAGAGATTCATCGATCCCTCCCCTTCCCCTTTCCTCTTGCTTTTTCTCTTCCTCAATCTCATTCACTCTCTCCATCCCCTTTCATAGTCCGTATCTGACTTTCTTCTCTTCCTCTTAAGATTCTGTGCTAGTGACCGGAAGCTTTTGAGTTCAAGTCACATGACTGCAGGAGAGCCACTGTTGCGCCCTTGAGCAGCGCTGTGCTGTGCGTTTGAGGTCAGCGTACAGCTGCTTCGCTTTGTAAGCTGTTTTGGTAATAAAGCTCTGCTCATCATCTGCCTTTGATATACAGTCGACTCCAGAATAATTGGCAGATTCAAGACAACGAAACAAAAGCATATTGACACTATCCGGTGTTAGCACAATATTTTCCCATAAAAGAGTTTGTTTTCTCTATTCTTAAAACAACTGATTTCAAAATGTCCTTTATGATGCATATCTAGTGCATTTCTATTATTATGGATTTTAAGCATTGATCAAATCTGGAGAATGAGATTCAGAAAACAATATATCAGTGTTTTGCAATGACCAGTAATCATGTTTTTTAATGCTAGAACCTCCTTGTACTTAGTTGAATTCATGGTGCTATCAACCTTCAACAGCCCCAAGGTAACAACAATCCACCACTATATTTTATCATATTTTCTTTGCTTCCATGCAGGCCCCAATTTTTGGCAAAACATGCCAGAGCTGTGCATGGACTATGACTGATTTACATCACTGGTGATATTTATTCCAATACGTTTGGAGTAGATTTTATCTGCCATTAGTAATTTCCATTAAAAAGAAGCATACCTCAACACACTTTCATTCAAGTGAGAAAAGTGTTTTTTTCTTTTAACATCCTTGCAGCGCTTCAGATAACGATTTAAATGATTACAGTCATGATGTTTTTATTTTGCAACTATTTTTTAATCCAGACAGTCGCCAGTGGCAGCTGTTCCCCACCGTTTCTCAGCTGGACTTGATCAGTGCTCAGTCATCATTATAAGTTAATGCTAGAAATGCACATCTAAGCCAGGGCTGCAGTTCAAATACGCAGAGCTACACGAGTTCACCTGCTTATGTTATGAAAAGAGTTACATTTTGGCTCCAAGAAATTTTATTTGGCTCCTAAATTTTATGTTTGTCTGGAGCCTTGCCCTTGCGTTCAACCAGAACACCCATACAGTACACACTTTTTCTTTTTTTTTTGTTGCGTATCCTACCAGGTTTTGATGCACCTGCTAGTAGATGGTCATTTCTTTATTTTTGGTATTTTCTACAATTTCAGAGTAATAATAAAGACATGTGAAATAGACTACCATTAATATATGTGGAATCAGTGACCAAAAAAACTAATCAAAGCCATTTATTAGTTTAGTCATCTTCAGCAACTGCTTTGTCCTGGCAAACGTGGAGCTAAGGACAATAGTGGGAATAATGGAATCAAGAAGGGAAAATTGTGAGGGAGGATTGTGACGATCCATGTACCTGCACATTCATATATGCATTCACACTTCCAGGGTAAATTCTTGGACAAAGAAAAGAATATATGAAATTTCAGGACATCCACTCCCTAAGTCTCCTGGGATGGGCTCCAGTCCCCCACAACCCTGTATACAGGATATAGCGGTAAATGGATGAATTGATGAGTGCTCCATGGCCAAATAACCATAAAATAAGCAGATGAATTTGATCTAAAATTTATTTTAAGTGCGACATTTGCAGTTGATGTTAACTCTCAATATAAAGTAAAAAAAACCCGCCACAAACATTGGGTTTAAAAAGAACATTGGGTTAAAAAAAAAAAAATCAAAACCCATCAGAAAGACGGCAAAAACATTAAATGTAGCAATATCAGCTAATTGGTCCATTCTTAAAATGAAAGACTATGAAGACCGTACAACTATGGTGGATGATTGAAGAATGTTTTACCCTTTACAACACTTGGTCAAATCAAGAACACCCTCCAGGAGGTAGGCTTAAAGTCAACAGTCAAGAGACTGTTGTCCAAATAATGGACCTGACTGTGTATACTTTACACATATAGGAACACCAAGTCTCTAATCAGCATATCATGTAGCAGAACCGACCACGCTGGGTTCTACTTCTGTCAGCCAATAACAGGAATCTAGTCTATCATGCGCACAGACTCACCCAAACTTGTCATCAGCTAATCTCTTTCCAGTACTTGTCATCTGCCTGGTTATTAAATCCATTATTTACATTTGTCTTAGAAGACATTCAAAAATACGTTTTAGCAAAATGACTTTCAGCCAGGGGAAAATGGAAATAGTTTGTGCCCAGATATTTGCCAGGCACAAGGTTGTGTAATGTGTATACACTGTCAGCAAGAAGCCACAACGATCTGCTGATTTTTCAGAAACTGAATTGTAGAAATTAGGAGACATTTGAGATCAATTTTCTTTCAAACAAATCCTTAAATAGGGACTTCAAGTCTGTTCCACTGAGACTCGAGTAAGAATACAAAGTCAGGCCCTTGAATACAACACAGCACTGGGAGAATATAGCAGACCGACAAGCAAAATAAAGGTCAACTGTAATCTATCTGGTGTGTATATACAACAACAATTTGTCTTTCTCGGCACTCTGAGATGAAGTACTACCCATGTACTGTAGGTGTGTTCCTCCTGTGTAGGCATGACACCAAGATATTCTCTTACTTAATTCAGTAGAATATGTGAAATATCTGCATAGATAAGGGAACAACTTACACCACACCTTTGTCAAAGTCAACATAACAGTGAATTTGGTAGGCCATTTTTCTTCTTGGGCATTGTCTCTTATCCTATGATTCACCACTTTGTGTAATCTGATCTGGAAGATCCGGCGCAGGTTTTGTGCCAGATGCCCGTCCTCTCGCAACTCCCCCCAATTTCTCTGGGCTTGGGACCAGTACTAAATCTCAGGGGTTTGGAATACATTTGCGCAGTTGTGGTTTAGAGCCTTGCTCAAGGACCCAACAGTGGTGGCCCAGTGGTGGAGGGACTCGAACCTGCAACCCTTCAAAATCAGCAACCCAGAGCCTCAATTGTCTGAGCAATGACCGATGGGCCGTAAGACTACAAATTCTATGCCTTAAATTCAGTTTCTGTAAAGAATAGCCAACTCATCCTATGTCATTCAGTCATTTGTTCAAGTAGCAGGAAAATACCTAAAACAGGAAACTTCCACTAACACTGTTCTTTTTTTTAATTTTTTTTATCTAGTGATGTACAACAATGAACTACAGAAATTTACATGAGTGAAACAGTTTGCTTTAAATGATCTTACAAAATGTCACCTCATACCTCATTTAGAATGCACAATATGATGTTATATTTGTTAAGCATGACTGGAAACATCATTTGAGAGCTATGAAAATCCAAAGGAAACAATTCTAATGTGTTTCGTTCCAGTCTTTGAACTTTTATAGTAACGCTCACTGCTGTGTATAAATGAAGCAAAAAGATAAACGAGATTGCATGAGATGAACGAGAATTACACACAATAATTAAAATTATCTACTAAATTCTTCTCACATTTTTTAAACAAAACAACAAATTTGCAAAAAATATTTACACCCCTAAACATGCTAAAAACAGACAAAAAAAACAAACAAACAAAATAAATGAGGCTAATGTGTTCAAATCCCTTTATCTTTTAACACCACAGGGAAAAAAAAAAAAAAGGGTTTTAATAACAATTAAAAAGCCTGAAACATTTAACAGCAGTTGAACATAAGCATAACGGCACACTGCACGATGAGGATAACGGTGAGGGATGATCACAGTTTCACAACTGCACAACTGTTCAATGACTTAACAAGAAAAAGTGGTTTGAAATTGCTGGAATAAAATATTATTAATTTATTCATCTTTGGTAAATGTCAGCATTACTGTGGATAGAAAGTTCATCCCGGGAACACACTGAGAACACACTACAAAGGATGTCAAAATACAGCAACTAACTACATATCCTGCACAATAGACGTTTCTGTTCATTTTCAGCACACTGGACCTGGTAATGTTTGGTTTTTGGGTACCAGGAACAATGGGGTCATGATGCAGACTTGCTACATCTACACCTACAATAAAACTGAAAAGTTGGTATATGTCTGTGCATTGAAGATATTTGCGAAAAAAGGGCGAAGAACTAATAGAAATAGAAATAGGTTTTTGGAATTTTTGTCTGTCTGTTTGTCTGCAATGTAAAAACTACTGAAGGAATTTTAATGGGGTTTTTACAGTTGTACAGTATTAGGCGGAGCTTGAGGTAACATCTACTGTATTACTTGTTTCATTGCAATCAGCCTACAGGGAAAGAATATATGTTAATTTGAAATTTAAATTGAAAACACCCTTAAAAAAAAGCTAACATGAAAATGAATTAAATGCAATTGAAATCAATTTAATAAATCTGATCTCACACCTTCATTCTGGAATGAACAAAAAATTTTACGTGTTACCGTGAATCGCACAGAATAAAGGTGTGAGATTGCATTTATTAAATTGCACACATAAGTGCGTATTAAAAAATGTACACCGCCATCTGTTAAATTTTGAAATGAACTAATGATTTTTTATCATTAAACGAACACATAACCTCTCTCTTTAAGCTCCAAAAGTATTTGGTTTGTTAATATTTATAACATTTATAATCTCCACACACTTGCACACACACACACACACGTTGGGGAAGGTGTAATTTATGAGGAGCGCAGCTGTGAGGAACCTCCTCTGATTTAGTGTGTTGCTCACGGTCTTAACGATTTTAGCCGTTTGAAGTTTAGAGGATTATGTAAGGTGATCTGCTGTCCCCCATTGGGTAACACACACCCAACCACCCCCCACCCACACACACACATACACATTAGGTTGAACATCGGCTTCCACCACCTGTACTCTGTCTTACCCTGCTTTTAGAGCAATGCGAAGCCATTAGGCTTTCTCCAATTACTCGACACAAATTTATTTATTTCATTATTTCTTTTTTGCTCGCTTGGCCCACAAGGGGCACAGTGCCACCACCTGCCCATTCATGCCTACTGCTAATATTTCAATATTAATTTCATATTCTGGGTTAACTACAGGTATGGCAATTAGATAGATATCTCTGTAGAATTTTATTTGCAGCATTTGATCATTCTTAGAAGAAAGGCTATCGCAAGAGTTGTTAACAGTCGCAGCTTTTAAAGCTGGTTTTACTTTGAAAAGAAACCCTCATATAACACAGATCCTCCCCAAACTTAAAGGCTCCAGATATAACGGCTTGAAACTTCTAGACTTTAATGAGAGGGATACTATTCCCACACAGACCTCTCATAGATTAATAAACCTTGTACAGTGTGTACAGTGTGTACACTCTTCAAACGTTTTACTGTAGATTGATAATGGTTCTGGCTTTTCTACAGGCAGGTAAAAAGCTATTTGACTGGTGTGGTTAGGGTGGGACACAGGAGTAGCGTGGAATTAAGCGATCATTGTGAGAATCCTGGAAAATGTGCCAATTTATCATCATCATCTTGATCATCAGCGGAAAGTCATTCGATCATTCCACAAAGCATCATCTTGTGAAAATGGCATTATTTTCATCAACGTCAGAGTGGCTTTCGAATGTGTGCATTGGCCAGCATTATGGAAATCACTGGAAAATAAGCATGTGCCCTAGAAAGTAATTTGCCTACTCTATAGCTGTGTGCATAGTTCAAATAATCTGTCTGAAGAGTTTTCCTAAAACCAAGTTTACTAGGATGACATTATCTCTCCTCAATACAGCGAACATTAGGAAAACATTCCATATTATGAAAACCACTTGGTTACTCATCTGATATTTGCAGATGACAGTGCCACATTCACGGAGGCTCTAGCAAACGCCACAGACCTCTTTAACAACATTGCGCATGTGACACAGGCTCGAAAAACAAGACCAAGACCAAGTCCTGGTAACTGATGGACTGAAAACCATCGTCTGCCCAAATGGAGTCCAAAATGAACAGAACAAAAAATTTTAATATGTAAGGTCCAGAAAAATTCACAGCAAACTAAGATTCACAGCAGGATCAGTCTTCACTTCCCTTACTGTACATGGAACAAAACATACATTGCCTTGCCAAAAGTTGCACATTGCAAACAAGATTTCATCCGACCGCCTTCAGCTTTGATTATTACAGTATGCGCAACATGGTGAACAAATCATGTGTGAAAATGATTCTCTCAGAGCCTCTCGTTCAAAATACCAGCGCCATCTGGGAAGAAAAACTCTATTGATTAGATAAGCTGGTCATTCACTACATTCAGGTAGTCAGCCACCTTTATTTTATTGCAACACAGTATTTCTGAGCCTAAACCTGCCGAGTTGAAGCAACCACAGATCATACTGTATCACTGCCTCCAAAGGCTTGTAGAGTGGGCACTATGCAGGATGGGTGCAAATTCAAAAAGCAATTTGTTGTTGTGAGTGATTTATGATAACGTTTCTTTTGCAAAGTTAACTTTCCAGTATTATCCTTCCAGGTTTTGATTATTTGTCGAACAAATATTCTATATAATATCAATAATATATATCTTAACTAATTTCAAATTTCTTTAGTTTGACCCTCCTGAAATGGCAAGTTTATTTTTTTTGACAAACACTCTAAATACAATTTAGATACTACTA
>JAOVVA010000026.1:15528986-15552553 GCA_028565275.1 Leiocassis micropogon
TATATATATACACTTATTTGTTGTAAATACGCTAGATCAGTGCTGCTTTATCAAGACATTGGCACTGCTCAAGTCAGACAGTCTCCCAAATGCAAATTCTGGGAGTTTCCAGGGAGGCTCACTATAGAGGCGAAATCCGTCATAGTAAGTTCTCAACTTTTGCCACATGTGCAGTGTGAATGCCAAAATCTTAGCAACTCACATGGTGGAAAGAGCAGGAATCAGCATCAAAGACGACATGGGCCAAGCAAGTTGAAAATGACCTAAGAGATCAGAGACTTGACCTCAAAGTAGTCAGGATTAATGCCTTTGATTGCCAAGCAAAAGACTGGCTCTGATGACACTGACAAGGGACCAAAAAAGGGAAATGTTTTGGGTGGGCATAGCAAAGTAATACATAATGCCAGAGAAGCACAGCATGTAATATCTGAACAAAATATATGTTTCAGTAATAACCAACATCTGGATTACATAACTTTCAAAGGCATGGGTATTATTTGATTACCACAGGATTAGAATACTATAGTTGGCATATCTGTGTGTGTGTGCGTGTGTGTGTGTGTGAGTGTGTGTGTGTGTGTAAGTGAATGACAGAGTGTTGTTGAAGTCATTACACTCATGAGGCTTAACACTTCAGCACCGGCCACTCAGGCCACTGTATTCAGGAGTTCACACTATGCCGGCCATGTATTCCTGTCTCAGGGAGCACCGGTCAAAGGTCAGAGATTCCTGCACCCCCTCTCTCCCTAGTTCCATCCTTCATTCCAAACACCTGCATAAACAACGGGAAGTGACCGATTCAATCAGTGCAGGGATTAAATATGCCCTTACTAACCTTTGACCCTAGGCCAGTGTACTTTTAACCCTTTATAGAAATGCACTCAATGCATCCCAAGAGAAAACAGGAATATTAAATGGTCTATTATACAGCAAGGTGCACTCTAAGTGGGCTTAAAATTTTGTCCATGCTAAAGATGTTTAGAGATGAGATGTAGAGAGCGAGATGTTCGGTAAATGATGTGCAGCTCCATATTGTCCTGATATTCTCAGTTTTTTTCCCCTCAAGCTCTCAACACTACCAGTAGAACCAGTAACCAAAACTACATTACTATGGTCAATGCCGAAATTGAATCTTATTTGTTTGTGTTGCTGGAAAAAAAAAGTGTATTTTTGTCAAATGGAAGTCTATAGTCACAATGTTCTATAAACACTGGTTGAATAAAAATCTTTTGGAAAAACTGAAATGATGTAACTATTGCAGCAGGACATGATTGCAGCAGCACATGATTTTTTATTGTCTTATTGTCTTAGTCATTTAATTAAAACATTTCCCTTAATTTCTTCATCCTGCAATGATCTTGATATCTATTACATGTGTTTGTATTTGCCATATGGTAAGATTAGGCATCTAGATAAACAGATCTATTCATGATAAAGCCTTCATGGGAATAATTTCTGAAATCTGCTGTAAGTAATAAGTAAGCAAGTAATTAAGGAAATAAATGGGCAAATAGGCAAGCAAACAAACCAATAAATAAATAAATAAATAAATAAATAAATAAATAAGGTTTATTGCTTTCTGTATCTTGGTCTCACTTCATATTTGTACCGGTCATATACTGGGTGCCAGTTGAATTGCTCCTGAATGAGGGTCTGGCTTATTGCAACCAATGACAGCCAGAATGATCTGCTAAATGACTTTTATGGGTCAAATGATGGATCCCAATAGGACATAAATTCGAATTACGCTGGCAAAGTTAACATCAAGCATGCTCTGCCTCAGACATGCCAGACCAACTACAAAAGGAGGGCATGCCAAGAATGTTATGTAATTCCCACCAGATAGAGGGTGCTAAAGAAAATACATTTCCCTCTTAATGGATTCAATTTTTTTTCATTTTCTACACCACTTATCCTGTACAGGGTCATGGGGACCTGGATCCTATGCCAGGAGACATTGGGCACAAGTCAGGGCACACACACTGCGGGCAACATGGGGTAGTTAACCTAATCTGCATGTTCTTGAAATGTGGGAGGAAACCCACCAAGCACGAGGAGAACAAACTCCATAAACACAAATCTGAGGCGTGAATCAAACCCTTGACCCTGGAGGTGCGCAGCTACAGTGCTAACCACTACGCTAAAGTGTCCAACCTGCATAAAACTGGCAATGTCTGAAGGGCAGATAAAATTTTAAACAAACTACCTAACCAACCAACCAACCAACCAACCAAACAAACAAACAAACAAACAAACAAACAAACAAACAAACAAACACAACTAAACAGGTATAAATTTGAATCCTTTTTTAATTAAACTATCTAACCAGTGGCATGCTTTGGGTAAGAAATTCATGTCATTCGGTGCATTTTTACATGACAGTGAAACATACTGGTGTGTGATTCTTTGAATTGGGTGCCTTTTAAGTCGCCTAGATTTTCATAAAAGTTTTTTTATGAAAGAAAACAACAAAATATCTTTTAAAGCCATCATTTAATATACTTGGTGTCTTTGGATCATAATGCAAAACAAAACACCTTTTTTTCTTTATTTTTTTTCTAAACAAAAAATTTAAATAAAAAATAATTGAACAAATAATAAATTGTCTTTGAAACAATATTGACTCTTGTTTGTTTTTAACCTGGACACATCATGCAATTTCTCCCCTTTATAAATAATGGCTCAGTCCCTGTGAGCTCAGACTTGAAGAAGTGATTAAAAAAAAATTAAAACAATTGTTTATGAGATATTGAAAAACAGTTTTCCAAAATCGTACAAATTTATAATATATAATTTTATGCCATGTGGCGCTACGATCTTAGCTAAATATGGACTTGTGGCTATTATCGACCTACTATATGCAACCTTTTTTAATTGCAACATGTTAATTGTGTGACATTATTGAATTGTATATTACAAACAATGTACATAAGTTAATTCAAGCCTTTATTTTTTACATTTTGTATATGTTACTATATAGTGTATTGTTCACCTATCCCAGGTAGAAAACTTGTGTCAGAGTGTAGGGTCACACATGACATAGAGGGTTCTGGACCTTGCTCAAGAGCCTAAAAATGGCAACCTGGTGGAGCTGGGGTTTGGACCACCAACCTTCTGATCAGTAACTTGCAGCCTTAACTGCTGAGCTACCGCTTCTGCAATAGCAAGTGGAGATGCAGGGGATTGAATCCAAGATGCTCTTCCACTGACTGAGGCACATCCCCTTCTTAGTAGATGGTACAATGTTACAGTACTGATACTACTGATACCTCCTGCCTCATTGTTCTGTGTCATTTTGAGAAACATGATTTATTTATAGCCTTTATATGTTACAGTAGAGTATGTGAAAGGAAAACTGAACACTTCTGAGGAATTAGATGTCTGTGTCTATACTTCAACCCATGGTATTACAATAGCACAGGGTGCGGTGTGTCTTGCCCGTTCACTGTTTACTCTCCTACAGTATGTGTAAATCTGTCCCTCTTTTACAGGCTCTGTGTGTGGGAATGCAATAAACCACATCACATGTCCAGCCAGGTTTAGATTGCAATACCATATATTAAACAGTGAATACAGAGAGAGAGAGAGATACTGTACAGTCACTACAAACACAGGCATGGAGACAAATTCTCTTGCAAGATGGTGGATTTATAAGAGCCAAGATGTATGAGAGAAAATATTTTCTATAGTATGGCACAGCTATTAGCATGGAGAGAGATTTGCATGAGACAGGTAGAATGCATATTTATGAAAGAGGCATAAAGGTTTTTTTTTCTAGAATTAAATAAGCATTTAGTTTTTCTTATCCTATTTCCATCCACATTCCAATTTTACTTCAGCTTCCATTAAATCTGGGGTATCAGGGTCAGATGTTCTGAGAACTGAAACAGCACAAGCCAAATTGAGAATATACAGTGCTTATATAATAAAATAATACTTTATAATAAAAAACACATTAAAATAGGCAATCTGATTTAAATTATATTAGTCAGGGGAAAAAAACAGCTTATGTTTTAAGAATTAAACAATACAGAAAATTTTATCATCTAAAAACAATAATTAAAATAATAATGAATAATAAATTATTATTATTTCTTAATGATTTTAATAAATGAAAATTTTAATAAATAAAATAAAAATAATCAAAATATTTTTTAGTGATCTTTAGTACTGTTTTATCTTGGTCAGGGTCATGACGAATCCGAAGTCAATCTCAGAAACAGAGGTCGCATGGCAGTAGAATTCACCATAGATGAGATGCCACGCCATCACATGGCACTATGGACGCATATATTCACATATATAATGAGTTGAGATAATGATATGAGATTTCATATTTTTGTGTGTTTTGTAAATTTTATCCAAGCAGTGTAGCTATAATTGTTATAATATAGTCCTGTTCAAAAGTTAGTACCCCCTCTTTTAATTGTACTGTATATGTTTTTGTGTAAAAACATAATAAAAATCATCTAATCACAACTAGTCTTAGTATTAGTCATATACAACCTTCAACCAACATGAATTCTGTACCTCTCCACTTTGTATCTATATCAATCTCTGGGACCTTGATTTCCAAATGAAATGCTAAATTTACTTTCATCTGAAAAGAGAAATTTGGACCACTGAGCAATGGTCCAGTTCTTTTTCTCATTAGCCCAGGTAAGACATTTCTGACATATCTCGTTCAGGAGTAGCTTGAGGACTAGGAATGCAACAGACAATTTCCTGAAGACATCTGTGTGTGGTGGCTCTTGATGCACTGACTCCAGCCTCACTCCACTCTTGAATTGAGTTCTCGAATTGACTTTGCTTAATAATCTTCTTAAGGCTACAGCTACCCCAGTTGCTTGTGCACCTTTTCCTGCCACACTTTTCCCTTTGAGTCAACTTGCCATAAATACGCTTCAATACAGCACTCTTTCAGCAATGACCTTGTGCATCTTACCCTTCTTGTGAAGGGTGTTACTGATCGTATTCTGGACAACTGTTAAGTCAGCAGTCTTCTCCCTTATTGTGGTTGCATGTACTGAACTAGACCAAGAGATACACCGTATTTACATTACACTTTATAAATAGTAATTTACTCAAAGTTGAAATTAAATATTCTAATATTTTGAGTTATTGATTTTTTTTAAGATACAGTATTTAATTAAAATTAAAACAAAAAGGATTGAAATATTTCACTTGATATGTAATGAATCTAGAATATATGCATTTCAGTTTTTGACCTAAATTACAAAAACAATGCAGGATAGTATTTTTATTTTTTTGTGATGCAGTGTATAGTACTAAATAATCTGCAATGGAATAAACGTTCCTAAAAGTCAAAACACCATGCACAATCTTATTGTTCCATAATAAGCTCTCACCGCATGAAAATAAAAACAGGTTTCTGACCACACTATTAAAGAAGTGACATTTACTGCTTATTATAATGACCACTTAAACTCTGTGTATCAAAGGTCCCCATTATACCACATAAACTATAACTGAGGTGCTTGTGTGTGTCTGTGAATAGATATGTGAATTTACAGGGTCAAGTGCAGACATGCTGATGAGAGAGAAATGTAGCCTCTAGTGCTGATGTCTGCACACGCTTAGTTACAAAAGCTGGTCAGAAGCTCATGTTTTCCTCCATTTCACACAGGAGGGAATCTGTTCCATCAACCCCTTATGGAAAAATCGTAAACATTCCATGTGGCAATACAGTACGTTTTCTCAAATTGTTTAATGACTTTGATTCTATAAGTATTGTGTGACAACAAGTGAAAGTGCATTTTTCACCATGCCATGCCCTAAAATATGTGACAAGTGATAAGTGATGTTATAAATACATGTAAAAAATTAATTAATCATGTTAGAATCCACATGCGAACAAATCAATTAATCATTTAGACCATATTGTGTGAAAATTTTACAGTGGAAATATGCAAACCACAACATCATGATTTATATGAATATAATCAAGCAAAAAGAATCTCAAAATAGAACCAAATGTGACACGTAACATGACATGTGAAAGAAAAATGTTAGAAATGTGAACCGAAACAGGCAAAGTGTCTAAAAAACTAATTTTACATGTGTCATCATGTAAGTATTTCCATATTTTTCTTAAGAACTGGATTTTAAACCTATTATTTAATATGGTTTCAATGCATTGTCACTGAGTCATCACATTATGATTATGTAGTGATGCACCAATTTATCTGCCATACGTTGGAATCAGCCCATAGTCACCTTAATAAGATGGCATTTACCGATGCCAGCGACCGATATTTATTTGTTGTGTCACACTGATAGCCAGCTGCATTTCCAGGAACAATCCAATTAATGGTGTTACAATACTTCCCATAAGAGAGATAACATGCACACGTGGTTGTTTTTTATTAAAATGTTGGCTATGTGGTATTTCACTTTATAGAAGAAAGATCAGCGATATGCAGTTGGTAAGGTATGTTTCAGTAACATTTCAAGACCATTACTACAAGTGAGAATTTATCATTTTGTAAAGGTTTTTTGTTGGGTTATGTAAAAACTGTAAATTCTTCCTTTTGAGTGGATAGCTGTAGGGGAAGTTTTGGAAACAGATATAGTTCAGTCATGTGAAAAAAGGTTGTATTAAAAGTTGTTGCCAAAAGTTACATGATTGAATTTGTGCTCATTCAAAGATATTGCGATTGAAGGTATAAAGAGGTCAGTTCTTTTTATATCATAAAAATATATTTGACACAATGGCGGAGGGGGGGGGGGGGGGGGAATATAAATTTTTTTTGCAGTCAATATGCTATATGCAAGTAAACTGAAAGATCATACTTACATGTATGTTTGATGGCCATCATGTCATAAAATGTATTTTAAAGGATTGTAATTGGAACAATTTGCATGACTTACAAATGTTATAGTTTAGATTGTTGGAGATTAGATTCAGGGCAAGACAACTTCATTTGTATGAAATAAACCAAAATACAATACTGTATGTGAAAAACAACAACGTGAGGCTAACTTGCAAAGATAAATGCTCTGGTATGCAATGGACATATTAAGTTACAATCAATAAATTGTGTCTTGAGCATGTCTTGTATAAGGTCTAAATGATAATATAAAGAGTAAAATTTATAGCCGTTTCAATGATAATGTAATTGAGTACAGATATTCATTTTCAAATACATCCAACTACTTTCAAATTCCTTAAAATAATAGCTTATAATATAAGTGCATAATCAGTTATGTTTAAATGATGGCAAAGTACTAATAAATGATAAAGGATAAAGTATTATTATAATCCAATGCATTTCTCCAAATCAGACTGGCTAAAGCATTTGTTTTTACCAGTATAATAAAAGCCATCTAGAGTTTGCAGTATCACACTGATATCCTTCTACTTGAGTCTAATTTTCTTAGGGGGTTATGAATCAACATAGAACGAGATTACAGAGTCCATGCGAGTGCCGGTGCTTTAATTTGTATAGTGCTTTTAACAATAGACGTTATCACTTTGAATATGCCCTCTTGTGAATTTAACAAGCTAATGGATGCAGTAGTAGGTGCTAATGGATGGCAAAACTGAAAAATGGCCTTATCTGAAAAGGTCCAAGACTGATAGAGCACATTCATCTATGTCCTGGCCAAAGGGAGAATCTTATAAAAGCTGATCAGTTCTCTGCTCTCTCTCTCTCTCTCTCTCTCTCTCTCTCTCTCTCTCTCATCAGTTCCTTCAGCTGCAAACCTTGAGAATCAGACAAAGAGATGAAGAGAAAGATAGAGGCGGATGGACTGAAAGAAGAGCAAACCTGGATTATGAGATTTAAACACCTCAGATGACTTGGCTGGATGAGAAGAGCTTGAATTGGACACGCTTATTTCCGAGTGTTTCAGTGAACATTAATGTTCAGATGCTTCGCAGCCCTCAATCTCTGCGAGACCTTTGTATGCGAAATATAAATCTGGAATAACAGCAACAAACAAACAAAGAAACAAATAAATAAATCACATCAATCAAATAAGCAATTTCCACAAAAACATAAAACACACTCTTAAACATATACTATGGAAATCAGAGCTTGAGCCATATATCAAGCTGATGGCAATGAGATGCTGCGGGCTGCCTTTGCTAATCGCGATATTCAGCGTCTGAATAAACAAGCCAAACTGTCATTTAAACAGCCACTGTCATCCATTGACATTTACGACCATTGTTCAATGTAGTGCCTAGCCCAGCAACATGACCACACCTGTCACTCAAAATAAGCTTCCTGTCAGCAGGGGCTACCGCTTCCTGTCTCTTCCATCAGTGGTATGGCTGAACATGTTGATTACCGCAGTGGGGGGTTGATACTGAGCAGGATGGGCTTTAATGTGGATAATAAGGGTGTTAAAACAGTATGAGTTCAGCATGATATGAATAGAGGAAGGGTTACTTTTACAGATATGGATGTGAATGCCATTTCAGGAAACAACACTAGTTTGACACTGAGCTGAGAATTTAGGAGGACTGGCACATTTATTCTTAGAGGCTGTGTTTGTTAAAATGAAAGGCATTTATGATTTATGAAAGGCATATACTTCAGATTAGGCTGATTGGCACTCCCAAATTGCCCGTAGAGTGTGAATAAGCATGTGACTGTATGTGCCCTGTGATGGATTGGCACTCAGTCCAGGTGTACCCCGCCTCGTGCCCTAAGTCTCCTGGGATAGGATACAGACCCCCCTGTATACAGGAAGAAGCGGTAATGGCCAATAAGTGAGTGAGCTTATGTCAGTGCATCAACTATATCTTTTTTTCATCGCCAAATGTTTTTTGGTAACTTAATCTTTTATTTCTGTTCTGCCTTGCCTCTCAATCAAAGCTTTGAACCTTTTTGTACCGAATATACTGTAGTCTCTGCTGCCACCAAGCGATACTGAGAGCTTATTTATGACAGTCAAATGGCTCCATCTGCTGATCATTGGAGGGAAGAGAGTTTTCTCAGTTTTTTTTCAAGAGCTGCTTTATCCTAGTCAGGGTTATTATTAATCTAAAAAACAACAAGCATTAGATGGGAATACACTCTGGATTATATACCATGAACACACACACACACTCACACTCTTTTACACCTAAGAGGCATTTTATTAATTTCAGCCAATCCATCGACTGCTATGTATTTTGCTATGAATTCAGTTATCTGAAATAACACTAAAATGACTTGACCAAACAGTGGTTACTGTTGGATAGCTTTAAAATTCATTAACATATTATTACTAAAATGGCAAGCTGTGATATTGATAATCATAATTATGATTCAGTAATAGCATTTTTGGTGTATTGTCCTCTGTTATATAATAGCTCTATGTACAAACTGCTAAGCCAAAAAAAAAAAAATCTTATCATGATGATCACAAGACACAACAGTACTTAAGGGATGACAGAAACAGGACTTTTATTAATGACACGCTTACAAATAAGAGGTATAGAGTGATTCCCAGGCCTGCCAGAACTCTAAATCTGCTTAGTGACAATGTCCTCTGTTAAAATGCAATAGAAAGCAAATTAATTGATTTGAATTCAAATAATACATTTACATTTAGGCAGACGCTCTTATCCAGAGCGACTTACATTTTTTATCTCATTATACATTTGAGCGTTAAGGGCCTTGCTCAAGGGCCCAACTGTGGCAGCTTGGTGGTTGTGGGGTTTGAACCTGGGATCTTCTGAACCGTAGTCCAATACCTTAACCACTGAGCTACCCCTGGCCCCAATACCCTGGAAACATTTCAAAGGTTCTTCTTCTTTTTCTCCACAATAATAATAATAATAATAATAAGAAGAACAATAAGAATAAGAATGTGGTGCATAATGTTTCAGTAGTAAGCACAGGTGCACTGCACCGCCAGGATTAGGGTTTCAAATTTGTCTCCGGGTCTGTGTGCATGTAGTTTGCATGTTCTTCCTCTTCTTGGTCGGTTTCCTTCACATTCTCTAAATTCCTCCTACAGTCCAAAGAGATGTTGTAGCAAAATTGTGTTTCTAAATTGCCCACAGTGTGCGATTGTGTATGCGCTTCCATGCCCTGAGATGGGTTGGCACCGTCCAAGATGTCCCCTGCTTTGTGCCCTGAGATCCCTGAGATCCCCTGTGCCCCTGCCCAGAAAAATGATGGAAATGGTGCAGAAAAATGAATGATGTCGATGACAACAACAACAATAAAAATAAAAATAATAATAATAAGAAGAAGAATATCACATCTCTGCAGCAACCCAGACTCTTCAAATAGGAAAAGCAACTGAAGGATTTACATGAGCAACATCAAGCCAATCACGTTAAGAAGGTGCTGTGGCTTGCCTGTTAATCATGTTGCTTGTGAATTCAGAAAGCTCTGCCTCTTGAATTAGTATTCAGGTAATCTAGGCTAAGTATACTCAGAGGGAACACTAAAGAAAGAGGCCTTTAGCTTACATCACCATAATCTCTGACTGCAAATATATTTCAATATACATGCATATATATATATATATATATATATATATATAATCCATTATTACTGTCTTAAGCTTAATTAGTTTCTTTTATTTTGTCCATTCCTATTAAAAATATATAATGTACTGTATATAATGTAATTATGGTTCTGAAGTCATTCTTTGTTTAATTACTGTGTCTTTGACAGTTAATGTTTGACTGATATTCTTTACTTTTATTTCTATTATGGATTATAGACTATATTTTCATGTTACACCCACTTTAGTTCCTGCTTTGAGCAAATATTCTGAACCACCAAATTATACCCAAAACGTAACCACCATAATCCCAAAACGGCTTCTGTGGCAGCTGACAGGATCCAAGCAGTGAAAATATAATAAATATAATAAACAGGACAATTTGAGCCTTTGGTGGGGCTATAATTGACATCTACGGGACTTCAACCTACCCCAGCCATATTGCTTAATATTATTTATTAATGCATCGTTATCTTAAAAGAGTTGAAGTTAAATAAAAATGCCTTTTCAGATGGCAGTAATTTTTGCAATTTATTTAGAAATCGAGGTCCCAGAGTCTAGAAGAAGAGTGGAGAGGCACAGAAACCAGGTTGGTTGAGGTCCAGTGTAAAGTTTCCACAGTCGGTAATGTTTGGGAGGACATGTCCTCTGATGGTGTGAGGCCACTGCGTTTTTTTTTGTTTTTTTTTTTGTCAAGTCAAAGTCAATGCTGCTGTCTGCCAGGAATTGTTTTAAACACTTTATACTTTTATCAACTGACAGGCTTTATGGAGATGCTGATTTCATTTTCAAGCAGGAATTAGCACCTGCCCGCATTGCCAAAGCTATCACTAACTGGTTGGCTGACCACAATTTTCTGCGCTCGTTTGGCTAGCCAAATCACCTGACTACAACACCATACAGAATCTGTGGGGTATTATTAAAATAATACATAATTTCAAAATGTCTGTATTATAAATCCTTTTCTGATTGACTTTAGGATATATTTTAATAATGTGAGATATTGAACTTTTGATTTTCATGAGCTGTTAACAGTAATCATTGAAATGAAAACAAAAAAGTCTGAAATATTTTACTGTATGTGTAATGAATGAAGAATACACAGTATGTAAAGTATGTCAAATTAATTTCTGAAAATAAAAGTGAGCATATTTTTTAAGTGGTATAGGTATTTAAACATTCACCAAAATAAATCACCATTACTCAAAAATGACCATTTGAGAAGGTAAATACTGGATACTGTACTGTACATAATAATGATGGATGAGGATTTTGTAAAAAAAAAAAAATCTTACACTTAAACCTTGTGGAGTGGCAATATTAAGTGAAGTCATAGGATTAGGCAAAGTTTCTACTTAAGAAATATAACCGAGACTCTTAAGCAGAACCTGCTACTTTGCAATTCAATTAGCTCTGTCTGCACTAACTCCCCACTCCTTTTCTCACTTGTGTCCTGTTCGAATATTACACACACATACCCACACCCACACACATACTCTATAGTTTCAAACACATAAATCACTATAATTTACACATAACATAATATATCGTGCATTTTTTGTGACTGTAAAGAAAACCAGGTATTTTTAAGCATTTACTCAAAATCAGTTATTGAACACAGCATGAAGACAATGTGTCACTCCTTAGACTTTTAGAGTTACCGTGAAATACCAAACTTCTTTCCATACGTTTAACCATGCAGGTAGAATCTGCAAGCACAAAACAGTTATAATTCAATTCGCTTTTATTTGTATAACGCTTTTAACAATTGGCATTGTCCCAAAGCAGCTTTACACAATCAAAAGAATCATTTAAGAAAATTGTGCTATCTTAGTGGAAAGTTGGTGTTAGGTCAGGTGAGGAGAAGGAGATGGGCTGAAGTGAAAGAGAGAGACATTGAGCCACAGCCAGCAGAAAGAGTGTAGCAACCCATTAGACACAGACAAAGGCTGGAGTGAAAGATGGGCGTGGAGTCAAAGAGGTTACTTTTTTTTTATATGAGTTCTTATAATTCAACAGTTTATGCTGTAAATTATGATGGTGTATAGTTTAAATATTTCAGTTTTGTTCCATGTGCCATTTTTGTTTAGCTTTGAACATCTGCCCCTCTAAATATCTCTGCATGGACCTGACAATCAATGTAACTCAATTCACCTGGAGGTGGTGTTAATGTTATGGATGAAATGTTATGATGAATGTAAAGCAGAGCATTTTAGCAGGACACCAGGGCTTTGTGGTTATAATTTACACTTTCATTCTCTATACCTGAGGCGACATAGAGGAGATCCAAATCTGCCCCGCGCAGACTCTCTTATGGTGTCCCACAGGGCTCAGTACTTGGTCCTCTTATGTTTTCCTTCTATACCCGGTCTCTTGGTAAGGTCATATCTTCACACGGCTTTTCACATCATTGCAATGAAGATGACATGCAACTTATTCTCTCCTTTCCTCCCTCTGATACTCAGGTTCCCTCTGGATCTTAGCATGTCTGGCAGTCACCTCATTCTGGATGACAGCTCATCAGCTGAAGCTCAATCTCAGTAAAACCGTGGGGCCTGGAGCCTATCCCAGGAGACTCTGGGCTATAGGCAGAGTACACCCTGGATTCGGCCGGTGCATCACAGGGCACAAGCATGGACACACACATTTACACTACGGACAATTTAGCATAATCTGCATGTTTTTGACTGTGGAAAGAAACCCACCAAGCACAAGGAGAACATGCAAACTTCATGCACACAGATTTGAAGGTGGTATTGGAGGTGCAAGGCTACACTGATAATCATTACACCACTGTGTCGCCAGTTATAATTTACCTTTCAACATATATTTTTTGATGCATTTCACTGCCATGAGGAATTCCTATAATAAAAACAAAAATAAAAAGCTAGTTCTTGTATCTTTTACAAGTTAGCTTCAGGGCTACATGGTAGGATTATGTGTTTGGAGCGAATTGGACTGAAATTACATTGCCTGACCAAAAGTCATTGCTGGGATTTAGTTAAGCAAATAAAATGTAGATGTAGAATAAGATAAATTTACCTAAAAAAAGGTACTGTGTTTCAGAAGGGCATTGTTGGTTTGAATCAAGTAAAAAAAAAAAAAACTGAGGAGATTGCTGAAATTACAGAAATTAAGAACTGCCTTACACATTATTAAAACCTGGAAGTATAGCTTTGAATCCAGCAAAACAGATGTGGTCAGAAAAACAATCATGAATAAGAGGTCACTTAAATGCTGGTTCAAGTTGCATCATAAAAACTGAGTAGAAACCGCAATTATGTTAATAACACAATGCGGCAAATAAATAAATGATTGTGACCAAATAGCTGTGTGGCCATAAGAAAAGTATTTGCTTCTCAGTTTAATCTTCCTAGGGAGCAAAAAAAAGTGGTCCTGGGAGCATGATCAAACAGATGTGTTTTCACATATAAATTGGCCAACGCAGAGTCCTGACCCTAACCTCATTGCAAGTTTTTGACCTGTGCTGGAAAATGCTTCATAAAGTGTTGCAGCAACAATAATAATAGATCTCAGACAAACATTTATGTAAGTCTGGATGAAAATAAAATATTGCCTAAGGATGTCAAAACTAATACAACTGAAAATGCACATGAAATCATAGCTAAAGGTGGTCTAACATATTTGGACGGTCAGCCAGTGTATATGAAGGGAATTTATATTAACATTATGCACGGCTTGTCATCTTTTCCTTCAAATATTAATATATGGTAAAAAACCTAGTCTTTACTAATTAAAAATAATGAATGGGTGCTATCATACTGACGAGAAATAGGTTAACTTAGCAGTGAACTAGTGCTAAGTTAAAAAAAAACCCTCATTAAACTATATCATTAAACACATATAAGGTTCCTTCAGGAAGTTTACAGTCGCAAAAGATTTATAAAAGCATTTTTCTTTTAGCTCAAGTGTCACTTCAAGATGCAAACACCATAGATGCTTTGTAAATAAGAATGCAAATTTTCACTTTTTTGAATCTCAGCAGTGGGGCTCAGTGAGCATCCGCAGTCAGCAGATTTGCCTGAATTTGTTCATCACCAGTCCTTTTAAAGTCCCATAATATTAAAGGATTTATTGACCTCATATGCCATGTCAGGATGGAGGAAAGCTTGGTTAGGCATACAGGGCTAGATATTGTTAGTTGTAGTGTCTTTTGCATTGTTGAGAATCTGTGTGAGACCTTTTGCTTCATTTCACTTTAATACCAAGCTGAGAAGCTGTTGAGCTGGGGATAAGCAGTGTGATCTACTGTAACACAACTCAAAACATACATAACTAGAATAAACGTTTTATTTTAAGGAAAACCTTGGCTTATTAAATAATTACTTGTGTTTATTTCGCAAATGCCTTTATCCAAAGCAACTTACAAATAGGAAAGAATGCATAGGTAGAATGAAAAAAGCTATGCTCAATTAGTGCCATGGAGGCTCCTGGCAGATGTAGAAATTTAATTTGATCATTATGATTTTAGAAAAAAAAAAAGATTTTTGCAGCAGTTTTACCCATACTAACCAGCAGGGGCCATAAGAATCCCCTATATACCTACTTGTGTAAGGGCAAACCGCTGATGTTTGATGATGCACATCAGTATTTTACTTCTGATCTTTATGTCACTCTCTTTCTCCCTACAATAAGCAATGCATGTGTTAATACTACAGATTAATAAATAAATAAAAGTTAAGAATTAAGTAAGTAAAAGTTCAAGTTCAAAGCTTAAACTTGGTTTGCTGGCTTGTCAAGGCAGAGTGTTTTCTTAAGTGGAACATAAATTTGTTTTGGCTCTTGTGTCAATATTGGAGATTAAGAAGAATTCACAATTAAACTGAAGTACTTATCTATCAGATGTTGGCCAAGAAAACCCAAAGTGTTTTTAAGACTACAAGGTATGAATTGCTACTAATGAATCAATTACTTAATGTTTTTTCCTACAGACAGGGCCTAGGGATCATCCTAGGAGGGGAATCACTGTGGTAGTCTTTTTTCAGGCAAGATCCTGACATATATGGAAGAAAAAGTTGATGCTTTGAAAAAAAAAAAAAACCCTACAGGCAGTCAAACCAGATGTAAATCGACAAAATTTACATACTAACAAACTTAAGGGAGAAAGGCATGACTCATCCTTTATTTTTAACGAAACTCTTACCAAACTGACAAAATCACACACCCCACAAACACTTGTTCTACATTATAAATATCTGCCCAATGAAATCAGAGAGCAAGTGGCCAAAAAAAAGTCAGAAAAATGTTTCTCCTGATAAATTATGTAATTGATTAGGATCCTGTCCCACTCACTACCTGTCCCACCAATCAAATCTAACATGGTTGAGCAGCCTGTTGGAACAAACTGTCAGGGAAAACAGGAATATGAAAAGTATAATAAAAAAAGTGGCATAGTTGTATACAGTAGGAAATTTGTGCAGAAGAAGACTAAATAAAGACAGACAAAGGGGTGGAGTCAAAGCTTTGCTGTGTGATGTCAGAAGGCTGAGGTGTGTTGTCCTGCTGAGACTAATCCAGGCTGATAAGAGAAACAAAGCAGGCACCTCTACAACTTGGGTAACAGTGGGTATAGTGAGACACCAAAGACAAGAACATCATCAGCAACAACAAGACAAAAACCATTGCCGAATGACAATAAGGAACAAGGACAGAAGGAATACATTCATGCACAGGATTATTTCAACCAAAGGAATTTGAAAAGGACTTAAATTTACTTGTTGTAGCCTTAACAAGAAGCACCCAATTTCCCTTTTATCTTAATAATCTAAAAAAAACAAACTGTAGTTATCTGGTCAAAATGTCCAATGGAATGAACAAATCTCTAAGGGTCCAATTTGGACTCATCAACTACGACAATCGCTACCTCACAGCTGAGACTTTTGGCTTCACGGTGAATGCATCAGGTACAACTATGAAGAAAAAACAACTCTGGAGCCTGGAGCAGTCTGAACAGGATGGCCAGGTGGTTTTCCTTCGCAGTCACCTTGGGCGCTACCTGTCCACAGATAAAGATGGCAAAGTATATTGTGAAACTGAAGTTCCAGACTCTGATTGTCGCTTTCTGATTATGGCTCAGGCAGATGGCCGTTGGGCCATACAGTCTGAACCTTATCAGAGATACTTTGGCGGCACTGAAGATTTCCTCACCTGCTTTGGCCAGACTATAGGAGAAACAGAGTTATGGGCCGTCCACCTGGCCCTTCACCCACAGGTTAACCTGTTCAGCATTGCCCGCAAACGCTATGCACGCTTGTCTGATTCACAGAGTGAGATTACTTTTGACAGTGATATCCCATGGGGTGTAGACTCCCTGATAACCCTGCTGTACAAGGAAGGAAAGTACAGTGTGAAAACCTGTGACAACCGCTTTCTAAGTAGCAATGGAAAGCTGGTAAATGATTTTGATCCTGAAACAGCTTTCACTTTGGATCTCACGACTGGTAAGCTGGCTTTCAAAGACAACAATGGAAAGTTCTTAGCCCCAGCGGGTCCTACGGGTACCTTGAAGTCTGGAAGAAGTACAAAGCCCGTTAAAGATGAGCTTTTTGATCTGGAGGATAGCAATCCACAGGTGGTTTTCAAGGCAGTCAACAACAGATACCTATCTATTCGTCAAGGTTTGAGTATTACATATTTTATAATGTCCAATTAATTTTGCCCTTAGGAGACCCTTGCTGTGTATAATTATTTACCTAGGAAATTAGCTAGCTAAAACTGAAGTCACAGGATTGGCCTATCTAGGTAGCATGCCAGTTTCAGATATGAGGTTATTTTGTTGCATTAAACTAGCAAAAACATGCAGACATTTGGAACAACCTAGTTGCTTTTTTTTTAGACAAATATACAGTATATTAGTAGACCAAGTTCACAAAGGTCTGCTGTGCTATTTTGCACTCATATGAATGATAAGCCAGCAACACTCATATTACTTTAATAACAGTAATGGGATAATGGGATAGAATTGTAACCTTTTAGGGCAAAATAAGCTTCTAAATGGCATTTTGTAGGATACCAGTGACTAAGAATGGAAAAGAAAGAGCTCAGTTTGAGGTTTGATGGATAAACAGAAAGGGGAAATGAGGATTCTTACTAGTTATATCATTACATTTCCATATTTGATTGAGGTTATGCTTAATTTGTGGAATTACTAGACGGTCAAAATATGTTTCAAAAAACATTTTATTGTACAGAATATTGGGCCATGCAGCGCATAAAGCTAGCATTTATATAGTCTAAACCGAGATATTTATAGTTCTTGTAGGAAGCATTAATTTGGCTATAAAATTCTCACTGGATAGACACTGCATATTTATATACTGTACAGTAGAAGGGTTCAAAAGGTTAGCTTGATTCAGAGGGATGACAGGCAGCAGAAACAGATCCAAGATGCAAAACTTTATCCAGGCATAATGTTTTCATACATTTTACAGGAACTACAGATGAATATTACTTTCTGGAAGAAGTACAAAGCCCGTTAAAGATGAGCCAGATTGATTGCTTTTAATCTCTGTCATATTGCTGGAACAGCTCCAGCAGTAAGTAATATCAGTAACATTGCATTAATATGCTTTACATACAAGTATTAGTAGTATTACTAATAGAACTATTACAATGAGTCTTTAATTGAAAGAGTTCAATAAGCAAAAATAGCACACATGACCACTGATGGTTGCCTCTTCAGAATCTATCTGGTCTCAACCAGTGGAAAAGGAAATACTGTACAGAATGTCATACAGAAAGTGAGAAAGCCATTTATATTTTCAAGCAGTGCAAGTAAAGAAAAGGTTTTTAAAACCTTTAAACAGGTAAGAAGGGGTAAAGAACATTTCTTTACATTGTATTACTTTTATTTTAGCTCCCCACTGCTTCATGCTGGTTGGAGTAAGGCACATAAAGCACCTTAGTTGGCTCTTTATTGCACATTTGCATTGCACAAAGGATATATCTCCTGCAGCAAGGAAATGAACAAGTTGGGAGGAGGGTGGAGGTGCAGGATTATTCGAGTAACAGGCTTACAGTAAGACTAGTATTTCTTAGACCTGTCATGATGTGTGTTTATGTGCTGTCTTTTTTACTTATCTTAATGCATTTAAACATAAAACCCTGTAAAGAAGGGATAACAAGCATTATATGTTTGTTAGGGGGTTGTGAGTTATCTGCATTACTTGATTTTACAATAATTCCTTAAGTGCCATTATGTAGCATTAGCATTTGGCACATTGTTTATCAAAATAAATAATTTATTATTTTAGATTTATTTAAGTACTAAGTAATTACTTTTATTAAGTAATAAAGTAGTTTTGCTAACGATTCTTCTATATACAAAATTGTTAAAGACACAGGACATTTATTTATCACAGGGTAAAGGATTATTCTCCTATTACTACTGTACGGTTGCTAATAATGAAGAAGCCAGCAGTGGGTACAAATATACAGTGGGCTCGTGCTAACTAGTCTGCAAGATATGTTCACAATTTCCACTGTTCTGGGTTAATAAATGAAAATCAGTTGCTTATTCATGCCATGAAATTCCCTGAAATCTAAAAATAAACATTACCACACTACCTGGCCAAAAAAAGTCATGTTTCAAAAGGGCTAAAGGGGTTATTGGCTTGCATCAAGCAAAGAAGCAGCTAAGGCTAGTGCTAAAATTACTGGACTTAGTTGAGAACTGTCAAACAAATTATTAATACCTGAATGTACAGTATAGTGGTAAAACGACTAGTTTGTGAAAGAAATGTGATAAAAAAAAAAAAATCTGTCATCAGAGCTCACTTGTCATTAAAAAAATCATTATTAAATCTACAGTATCATCATTTAAAAAATCTACATTAAAAGTCATGTTTAATAGTGAAAGTAAGAGCGTTTGCACATGCACACTGACAAAAAACAAACAAACAAAAAAAACAGATTACACACTTGGCCATTAGAGTTAATGTTATAGTATATAGAGTCATTAGGTTAATGAGGGTAATTTAAAAAAAGTTTAATTGGCTTGGGAGCATAAACATCATTTGTCCAGATTTACCCTTAACCAGAGCCATGGGTGCATCAGGGTCAGATGGAATGTGCATGAAGTGATGCACCCAGCTTGCGTAGTGCCCACTGTACAAGCCGCAGGAGGCAGTGTTATGATTTGTGGGTTGCTTAAATTGGTCAGGTCTAAACTCAGCAATGTTATGTGGCAATGAAGTATTTCCTTCTCTGATGGCACAGGCATATTCCAGGATGCAAATTGTAGATGAGTGCTTCTGGAAGCATGAGAGATAATTTTCATACATGTGCACTTTTTTTTTGGCCAGGCACTATATTTAGGATGCTTTCAAATGCTCTAATTTCACCTTTGCCTCCCGGGGCTTATCAAATTTAAAGGGTGACTATGGAAAAAGCCTTTTTCCCCCCCAGTCATTTAAACCACTGAACACCTTCACAAATACATACTGTACTTTTTTCCAGGTGTCAGCATCTCAGCCAATCAGGATGAGGAAACAGATCTGGAGACATTTCAGATGGAAATTGACCAAGCAACTAAGAAATGCATGTTCAGAACTAATGCAGGGACTTATTGGACTCTCGTGGTTCATGCAGGCATCCATACTACAGCCACAGAAATGTAAGGCAACGTTTGTATGTTTTTAACCGTTTCTGAAATTTGGCTTCCAGTACAGTACAGTACAGTATGTACCAAAATATACAGTACTGAAATGAAAATATTACCTTATTGTCATCTGTGAGTTTATTTCTTGTGACAGAAACTAACATACCCACTATTAGTGTGTTGATTTACCTTATTTGTATTAAATACTGTATTTGTATTAAAATGTCATATTTTTAGGGTAAATCAACAGGAACTAAAAGAGCATTCCGAGATTATTAAATTCTTTACAGAAAAAATATGAACCACACTTTCTTAAATACCGTTTTTTCCCCTAGTATTAATATAGCAAATTACAATAACAATAGGGCATGCTGGATCAAGTGCTGTTTTATAAGTGAAGACTGTATTATTAAACCTAATTTTCAGTGATTTGGTGAGATTATAACTATTCATGCAACCATATAGTGGCAATATACTATGCCTAGACTCCTATTCAAATTTTACTTACTTGTTTTCATTTGAATGTATTTACAGTATTGAATCTTTACATTTATGTATAGTATATATGCTTAGAATTCATATGTTGCCTATTCACTCTCCAACAGTGATCCCAACACAATGTTTGACATTGAATGGTTTGAGGGAAGAGTGGCTCTAAAAGCTAATAATGGAAAATATGTCTGCAACAGAAAGAATGGACAGCTTGCTGCAGTCAGTGATACAATTGGTGAGTGTGTACAAGTAATAAGATAACAGGTCATCAAATTCCATTGTTGCTATCACACTTTCAAAGCAGAACAAAGAATAAGCTTTCTCTCTTCTTGTGTGCCTTTAGGCACTGACGAGCAGTTCTTGATGAAGCTGATCAACCGTCCAATCTTAATCTTGCGAGGGGTGAACGGCTTCATTTGCCATCACAAGGTCTCTAACACACTGGATGTCAACCGCTCTAATTATGACATCTTTTCATTGGTTTACAATGATGGTGCATACTTCATAAAATGTAAGTCCATACATCAAATTTATGTATAGTGCTGTGTAGTCTCTTTAATTTTTGCAGACATTATACTATTTTGGAGACATTATATTATATGAATTTTTCTTCACCAGCTGTGTTCCAACTGTTTGGATTCCTTTATAGGTGGAAGTGGACAGTTCTGGTATGTCACTAGCAGTGACTTGGTTTGTTCGGATGGTGAAGAGCCAGAGAACTTCTTTCTAGAGTTTTTGGAACCAGGGAAAATGGCCATAAAGAGCAAAAATAGCAAATATCTGCGTGCTGACCAAGGAGGCACTCTCAAATGCGATGTTACAACTATGGAAAGCTGCTGTCTCTGGGAGTACTGAGCCATTAAAAGATGCTTTAGCACCAGCAGAGCTGCACAGGCGGATGAATATGTTAACAGATAACTAAAAAAATCTCTTGTGTTAATGGTTGACTTATTTTATGAGTTTCTTGTACAGTGGTACTTTAGCCTACACATTTAGTTCATTCTGGAGGCGAGTTTATAAGGTGAAATTTCGTACTGTAATACGTTTCTAAAACTATTAAACGTATTTCCAAAACTGTAATCATATTTTTGCATATATTCTTGCAAATCAAAACATTTAGAAAAGACATGTAAATGAAGTAAAATATGAAATAAATAGACATTAACCTCACCGGCTGCTTATCAGAACTGAAAGTGGTTCCATTTTCTTCTTGCTACCGCGCATGCTAAGATTCTTGAGACCCATGGTGCTATATCGTCACTAAATCTTGCAGAAAAATGCAACAAAAAAAAAAGTAAACTTACTTCATTTGTCTTTCACTGACACAAACAAGTTTTGAGTGGCTCCCGGACGTTCAGTTTGGCTCATTTTGTTTGTTTGTATGCTTTGTATACTGAGGAAATTTTCTTGCAAAATTTCAATTCTTAAGGCAAAAATTCTTGAGGCATGGCGTTCGTATGCCAAGGTACCACTGTATCTTTTAAATATTGTCAATGCATATGCTCAGGCCGATTCTGTAGTGCTGTCATTCTTTTTTTTATTTTTTACTATTATATATTATTATGTTATAGCTTAGCTTAACTAGCACCCAAGTAGTTCCTAAAACTGTTGTTTAAATGGGCATTTTCCTTTTACACTAACTTACTTTTTTATTTATATATACATTAATTACTAAAAAAAATAATATGGTACTCTATGAGTGCTGTTGGTGTGTCCTATCAATATGTAGGACCTTAAACAGTTCTAGGACTTCTTGTTTGACCCTTCACTGCTTCAACGATCAGTGGATTTTTGTTTTGGGTGGCAGTGAGTGTGTATTTACTTAGTAGTAGCATTTGAAAAAAAAAACTGTATTATGAATTTAATGTTTTGCATCTGCTTTATTAAAATTATAAATAAATTATAAAATTATAAATTCATTCATTGCCAATGGTTCTTTCCAATGATGAAGACCAAGAGTGGATAATTTAAATTAAGCTTAAGATAATAATTTACAGTACATACTTCACATTCAGTGGCGCAATACATTTTTAAAAAATATTATATATATTTGTATTGCTGTTTAACAATAAGAAGAACAAATCTGTAAATTAAAAACTAAATATATAAACCTGTTAAATGGGTCAGTTGGTATGGGAATGGAAATGGATTGGACTTTGATACTTTGGTCTCATTCGTTTATGTAAGTAAAAAAAAGCAGCCTTGCAGAATTAAAAAAAATATGGAAATAAATGACAAAACATTTCTATACAACAATATGTAGTATCTTGATTCTCATTTTCTTAAAAACATCTGTTTCTGCATGGCCCAAGTAATAATAATAATAATAATAATAATAATAATAATAATAATAATAATTAATAGACCTTTATGAGTATTTAGAACTTTTTGGTATTTATGAGTTTGTAGAAATGACACTTTTCAAGTTAGCTGAACAAATTTGATATTTTAAGTATCTGTAAGTACTTAAGTAACAGTAATTGTCACCTTAAAGTTCCACCAACTTAAAATCTTTCAGACTAGCGATTTTGTGTCTGACGTCATCAGGGCAATAGGTGGCTCAGTGGTAGGTGTTTCGCCCGCCATGCAAGAGGCCCAGGTTCGATTCCCAACAACTGGATGAAGTGCCTGTCTCAAGCCCAGATAAAATGGAAGTGTTGTGTCAGGAAGGGCATCTGGTGTAAAACCTGTGCCAAGCTTGTGTGCGGGCCAGATTGTCTGCTGTAGTGACCTATTGCCGGGAAGCAGCCAAAAGACCAACAACAATTTATTTGATTTGCAACAACAACAAAAAAAAAAGGTAATTGCTATTATGTCAGATCACTATCTTGTCTCAATTCAAGTCTGTTATAGTAATAATGTACGCACAGCGCCGCGCTACCGCATTAAACGTACATTCACATCAACTACCACACAGAGTTTTATCAGTATTCTCCCAGAGTTACCAACTTTGATTAGATCACCGTCTGACCCCACAGAACTC
>JAOVVA010000026.1:15634665-15646298 GCA_028565275.1 Leiocassis micropogon
ATAGACTTTCATCTTGTGCTTGAACATGAATTGCTTCTCCAAATTCATATACCACCATTCAGGAAACCCCTTTTCCTGTTCAGCCTGAGTCATCCTTTCAAGAATTCTCATGCATTCCTTTTCTCGCTGTGTGGTTTAAAAACGCACTTATGCTAAAAATATTTTTGAGCCTGAATCATAATCTCATCATTTATTCACTTTTATTCACATGAGGCTGGCTTATAACTGTGGCTCTTGGAGTCTTTGCACAAAGGAAAGAAAGATTCTGTCGGAAGGTTGCTGTTACACAACATAACTCAAAGAAATCCAATGTCTTCATCGATCCAATAATAATTAATTTGACTCGAAGTGAAATTCTTCCCAAACATATCCAAATGTCTAACTATATTTACACAAGAAGGAAACGCGAGCAAGAAAACAATAGTACAAAAAAAGTATAAACAAGCATGGGCCTCGAGTAATGACTGTAGTGATTTGCAACATGGCTGTGCAGAACAATGGCACAATGTCCTCTGCACAGCGAAACAGATGGAGTTATTATGCTCTCTGATCAGCTGATCGCGGCTCTCACCTGCTCCCCCGTCAGACTCGATCCAAATGGACTATTCCAGAGCTGCCTTTCCAACTCCTACGCATATCGAAACATTTCAAATGTTCCTTTTTTCTCAGACTACTGAGATCCTACATTGCATTAACTGCAAATTGTTTAACCTTTCATTGGCCAAGCATGCATTAGAAGCACAGGCATTACATGTCAGTCACAAAGCGAGAAAGAAATATAAAGACCAAGTCAGATTCTTTTCGGTTCTTGAGTTACCAAAATAATAAGCCTCTGCCCAAATACACACAGCCTCGTGGAACATCTTAATGATTTTCCATTATTGGTCAATACGGTTTTACAGCTGCAAATGCATTTGCCTTTAGAAAACAGGAAGTATTTTTGCCTCTTCATGGAAAGAATGAAGTCATACTGGGGCATGGACACCTTCTCAAACCACCGCAAGTCCACCCACAGCATTTTTTAGATGCTACCATGGTGGGGATGGACCACAGCCTGGGGCTGGGATGAAGAGAGATGTCCTGTAGCAGGGCCCCTGACGATGCTCTGGCACCAACGCCTAGAAATATTCATAGACCTCTAAGAGATGGCACCCCTTGATTTTTTTTTAGGTCAGACACCAGAGCAGCACATTGAGTAAAAAAGAACTTTAGAGTACAAAGGAAAAACTGGGGCATAAATTACATAATTACAGTAGGTAACTGGTGACCAACAGGTTTCCTGAAAATTAATTTTATCACTTGGAGTATTTTAGGACTCAAATTGTTTTTCTCGGAGTGAAACTCATGAGAATTACAATAATTTATGCTGTTAAACAGTCGGTTTACTGAAAGTGTTCCATGGAAATAAAGACAGCGGAAGAGAAGTAGATTGTAAGCAGGCCGACTCAATAGGGTAATCACGAAAGGACTTGCGGAGACCCAACATCTTCAAATAAGCTATAAGCAAGCTTGCGAGGATGCTGGCTAGTAAGGAAAGCTAAGCTAATGTTAAATCACAGCTCAGTGGTTGTCAATTACTGCAATTAATCAATTAACGATTAATCATTAAACTTTCTTTAAGCTTCTTTTCTTTCGTCAAGGGGTCACCACAGTGGACCATCTGATCCACACACAACAGGTTTCACGTAAAGTACCCTTCCCAACACAACCCTGCCATATCCAACCAGGCTTGGGACCAACACTGCATGTAGTGCCTGGGTAGTAGGGAGTGTTGCAGCCACCAACAGTGGGGCTCGAACCCAGAGCCTCGGATCCCCAAATCAACAACCATGCCAGCTTGAGCCACCACTCCAATAACCCACGATTAATTATTAACTTTTAGATGTTAGTTTCCTATTTGTAGTTGCCCAGTGGCCTGATAGGTTTAACCCAAAAAAGGGAATAAACAAATGATATCATTCTTTTTGTTGTTGTTAAAACTCAAGGTGCCATTTGGTACATTTAAACGTGACACGTCAGTGTTGTAGCTCTAGCAGTGTTGTAGCTCAGGCAGCTGACAGAACAACAATCTTTATCTGTGAATAATTGTACTTTATAACAACGATTCAAACTTTTCACTATTAGGAACATGCAGGTATTTTTAGACAGAATGGGACAAGAATTTATAAAAGTCACAAATATTGATGTATCATTTCCATCAGTGATCATCAGCAGGTCACTAGTTCTTCGTATGTTATTTTTCATTATGTTATTAGCTACCTTCTTTAAGCCTAATCAATTAGGTTTCCAGGCAACCACAACAGGACATTGGCGCCTTCAATTGTCCAGTAGGCTAGATAATAAATTCATAATGTAGCCATGCCTGGGTATGCTGTGTTGACTGACAGGAAAAAATAATCTAATAGAAATTGTCGGAAATGTGGAAAACAGTTACATTCTCGGTTAATCACCTCGAAATTATGATATTTTGCTTGAGTTCTAGTAAGTCACAAACGTCAACCATGTTTTGACGGAAATCCCCCAAAACATTTTTTCTCCTCCTCTTATTTCTCTTTCAGTGTGCTACATCGACAGATATCAGCACGGTGCTTACCACAAAGAAGCTCTGCTTAGAAGCTCAGATATCCTCTGTCATTGCCCTAAAAATTAAATGTTTATTAACAGTTACTGCATTTGACGCGTTCAAACCTGGCATGATTGGGTTGTTGTGAATTCAAACTCTTACTGACTACAAATACATTAGTAATGATACACAGATAAATACATTCTTCTGCTTTTAGCATTTTATAGAAAGAAGAAGCTGAAACAGACCTAAAACTTGTGTCTGTTCCAGCAGATGAGTAGCACAATATGGGACTGCCCACATATTCTCATGTAAAGCAGCAAATTCTCAAAACACAGGGTTTTTCCAATAAAAACTAACACATACACCACAAACTGCAGTAGCAAGTAAGCATTCTTGTAAGCCAGTGATGTATCCGAAATTTTAGGTATGGTAAAGGAAGGAACCATGAACCATAAAGTAATGCTTTACTAAATTATGTAAATGAAGTGATTTCCATTTTTTTATATTAAATCAATAAAAAAAATCTGGAAAACCAACTTTTCTAAAAAATAAATAAATAAATAAAACACACTGAACAAGTTTTCCAGAAACAGTGTTTAAGAAACAGTCAACACCACCAAAAAAAAACTATGGATCAGATTTCCATTTCGGAGTAATCTTTTTCAAACCAGTCTAGCAACTAAAATGTCAATAAGCTCTCATCTGTGTGATCTTTCCTTCCCCTGAGGAACCTGCTTTTACTGGACAGTCTGAACAATGATCAGCTTAAGACCATATTCTCTACAGTACACCACAGATTATTTACCCAGGGTGATTTCAAATCATTATTAATTACAGTACGTAATCTTATTCTCATGCAGACACAAAATGTTGTGATAGAAGATTATTATTTTTCTTTCTAATGATTTTTGCTCTCAACCACTTTGAGATCTTCTGCAGCATTCACTTTATCATCAATATTTTTCAAGTTTGATGCATCATTTGATTCGTTTACCAGAAACACTGCCTTGTTGCACTGCCAATCGATACAGCAATCTAAACACAGAGCTTTTAAGTCCACCCTCCTAATATTTTATTATGGATGTGACTATTGAAATTACCAAATCAGATCAGAAAGTAAGAAAGAATATAATAAATAAACAATAAAATATATTTCCGTGGAAGGTTTTTATGCTTTTTAGGTTTTTTACTTTTTTACATTGTGACCTTATATAAGATGACACCCCCCCGCCCTCCCCTTGGTTTGTTGTTTGCAGGACCTACAGGAACAAGTTAAAGAAATAGAAAAAATTTTAACCTTTAAGTCAAGAATTGAGCAGATTGGCACATGGCTCATCTGAGAATGCATTCCTAATCTTTGTTTCTTTTTTGCCCCTTCAAAAGTATAAGCTCTTATCAAGACCTGCTCCTCTCTCCACTTTCATCTTATTTCATTTGACTGCTCTTCTATCCTGATTAAGATTTCTTTGTTGATCCAATGCCATGTGCTCCATAAAATCTAGCGTCTCAGCTAATCTCCCATCCTGATGTCTTCAGTTTCCTTCAGTCTGACCCCCTCCACCTTCTGTGGTTCACCTCTCTTTTCTGGAGAGGGCAAAGAGTGGACACATCTGCCCTGCTAATGACACATGGTCATTTAAACCAGCCTCATCCATCAATTTGACTTGAGACTCGGGTCATTTTCAGAGCTGTGGATGAACTGGAGGCCAGAAAGCTGATGTACTACAGTGTGAACTTCCATGGCTTATCAGCAACTTTAGCGTTGCAGTTTTACTTAAAACAGAAATACAGAAAGATACATAATGAGCACCTTTAAGATAAAATATTGCCAAAAAATCTATTCTGTTGAGTTTATGACAGTTGTATTATTCTCTCACTTTACCTGGCAATTAAACCAAGCCAGGGTATGAGTGGTGGGAAATCCATTAAACAAAAAAATTATAGTACCTTATGTTAAATAAATAATATGAGTATTGAGGCTATAGTGCTGTTAGAAATGAAAGAAAAATCAACACCAGGAAACACATCTGTAACACATCCTAACACCACAACACAACGGTCATCCCTGCCTTTCTGTATCCTTTCTTTCAGGTCAGTCGGCTCTATGTTCTTCAGAAGACACCTTCAAGATTAAAATCCTGCCAAGAGAGACGCCTGCATCAGCGATGCAGCATAGGACTTTAAACGACCCTCACCAATAACCTCTTGCACTTGGACTGACCTGAGCCACAAACACACAAATGGTGACAGTTCAGCAGAAAACAAGGCCGTTAGGGACTCAACCTGGGCTGCGGTGGATAAGAGATCTCAGTGTTCGACATGGGAGTTGTGGGCCAAACTGGCAGGAGAACACAGAAGCAGTGGGCAGATCACAGATAGGACGAACCCACACAACCTTGACTAGCATTATTAAACTTGGTCTATTCTGAGGATGAGATTTTATGTGTCCTCATTTAACTCCCCCTGAAAATGCATCATAAACAAAATGGAGTTCCCTCTCCAAAATCCCGTGTACACACATGTTCAACTCACTTTAACTTTAGTCGATCCTACACACCCGTTTAAAGTTTTACGATTATTTAGATCTCGCACCTGGCCCACACAAACCGTATGCTGAGTGACATCACTCTCACTGATTCCACTTTCATTCACACACTTTCTAAATGTATCACTGATAATGATTGCGTATTTAACTCCAAACTCTAAGCAACTGCAGAAATGTGGGCCTCTATGTAAATAACTAGAACATGACCCATAATGATTTCGAGTCACAGAGCCTGTCTAAAACTGCTCACATTTTACAGCCTGGCTATAAACTAGAGCTTTATTACCCAAGCTTGACCCCATGGAATCAAAATAAACTGCATCTAAAGACACAAGCATCACCTGATTCACTAAAGACTTAGTAAAGATCCACTACTACTATCTACTTATGTGATGCAGTGTTTAAGGGGTTATGGGTGAAGTCTGTAGAAAAATCACTGATGAATAAACCTGTGTGTTTCTCAATCTTGTGGTCCTTTCGAGAAAGACTGTTACTGTCAGGATTAATGTTCCATCACTGGAGTTATCTCAAAGCGTGGAGTCAGAACATTGTCTAGGATAAAAATCAGACCTGGTGATGTGAATATTACACTACGGTCAGTTGAAGGTTCAGTACCATGTTTCCTCTGGTATTGAAATACCAGGTAAAAAGGGAAATGGGAAATGATCATATCTGTTTTTGTTTAGAAAAATATATGAAGAAACATAACAATGTCAACAAAAAAAGTGCCAGCTATTTAATGAACCAGAAAAGACTTTGTCTTGCTGTAGTCCATGTTTCCTGACAAAAAAAAGATATGACTAATAAACTCTCGCTGTGATTCTGCGGACATTTTCAAGCTGGTCTTTTACAGCAAGTTATGCTGCTTTTGTCTTAACTTTGAAATGACAACTTATACCTCATGATCCTGCCTTTTTTTAAACATTACATGTTCAAGCTTCAGTGGGAAAAACATAAATGCCTCCATGTACATGTATGTCTTTGGCTATCAATAATCTAGCTAGCTAACTTTAGTGAAATGATTTATTCCCCGAAACAGCTGCACTCACCTTACGGTTAATTTTACGGGTTTAACAAGAAAATAATTTTATATGGTTATTGATCTAAAGCAAACCTTTACAGAATAAGAAATGCTACTTTGTTTACTGTAGATGTTGTGAGCAGCGATGTTGAAACGACATCAAATGCCAAAACTCACCGTTAAGGGGATCGTCCACACGGTCCCGAGTAGGAATTCCGAGTTTAACAAGTGTTTATTTGGTCTACCTAGTTAGAAACCAGAAAAGCCGAGGTGCAAGCTTCGGCTGAATTTAGCTTTAGCCCTGTCTTGTAAATTTTCAGCAACCGGAGTGAAAGATGTTGTAGCAAGCAGTTAAACGCTGTGCTGTTCATTAGCAAATGACAAAAATAAATAAATAAAATAAAAAGTTCAGCTCATTTCAGTCTGACCCCCTTTTAAAAGGCACAGTGCGGAAGTGACTATGTCTATTCAGCATGAGCACTGATTACGAGACAGCTTTATCTAACATAGTGCTCAATGTGCTAACGCTAACATTTTCTGTTTGCGCATTCTGTTGGCTAATCATCAGCAAGTCAACAGCAGAAGAATCAATAACAGCAGAAATTTTAACATTCAGTGAATCAGCTGAGAACTAGCTGTATTGATTTGTACACGTGTTACAGGTGATGTGAGCATCCAATCAGGACAGAGGTCATTCACACATAGTGGTCTTACAGACGCAAGAACTGAAAACAGGATGTTTAATTCTGAGTGATATAAAGAGGTTAGATTAGATTAAGCTGGTCTAGTAAAAATGGATTTTAGATGGTTTTCTACATAATAAAGCCATGCAAACCCATACTGCAAGTAGACTTGTACTTTTTTATTTATTTATTTATTTTTAATACAATACTGGACTTTTAACAAAAGGTTACGATAAATAAAAAATTCTAACAATCCATTAAGACTTTACACTTCCGCTATTAAGCGATTTCTGTAACACTGACCTGTTTTGTCTAATCCTTGAAAGAATTTTGCTTCTTCAGCCAGTCTTAGTGGACTTAAATTACTGCTCCGTTTTGGTCAGCAATGAGAAGTATAACTGCACGACAGATACATCCTTTATATAATCCAGGGAGAGTAGTCCAGCAGCAGCAGTGAAAAATATCCTTAAATAACACAGCTGATCCAGAAATGCTAAGCAACGATGTTAATAAAGCGAGAGAAAGCGAGAGGAACAGAGAGCAAGGCTTGAATCCGAGCTGTCACTTAGCAAGTATACTGCTGTAGTCCATCTGGACATCCCTCACTCTGTCCCCCCCACCCCCCTCCGTCTCTCACTCCCTCTCCCTCTCCTGAGCTCGCAACTGCTGTCACTAACACAGAAGCTCCCTCTAGTGGATACTCTCTGCCTTTCTTCTTACTCGCACTGGATTTAGCAGATTGGTTTTGGTACTGCCGAATCTCCTCAGAGATTTAGAGGCAGGTAGGTGAACCTATATATCAATTCTCTAAGACACTTCTATGACACACAATGTGTTTGCTCATAAACTGACAGTAAATCGTTTACGTTGCATTTAAAAAAATTTATTTAACACTGAGGTGAAAATAAAAATGTTACCACATATTTACATATATATACACACATATACGACATGTTAGATAATTTATGTTGTATTTACTGCGTATCCTTTACTGCACTTGTGTAATTTTAGGATGGAAATGCTCATTAGAAAGTAGAGAAGTACTACACGAGCATTTGAAATGATTAGGATAAAAAAAATTTAAAAAGTTAACATGTGACATGGAGCCGAATGACCTGAAAGAAAAAAAACAAAACTTTTAAATTGCACTTAACTCAAAGTGGTTTCCTGAGAAGCAGGAAATAAAACCAAAAACCAGAGAAAATAGGGTGCTGAGAACAGGAAACCATGACCAAATAAGGAAAATGTAAACCAAAAAAGAGAGTGACGAATGGGGAAGATGACAGGGTCACAAAATCATGTGCGTGTGCGCATGTGTTATAGTAGTAGCTGGTCAGTCAGTTCAGGAAATGGCCCACTCAGGTCACATTCGCCATTCCTCATCAAGGAAATTTCCTTCGGGAATAATAAAATGTATCTTTCTTTCTGTTGTTCTTTCTATCTATCTATCTGTCTGTCTGTCTATCTATCTATCGATCTATCTATCCAACATGTAGACACAGAGACTTGATCTGAATCTCATGATTACAAATGTGTGACTGCTTTAATCCCAAAGGTGAATGGTGCATCTCCCAATTACTCATCTTTATTGTACTTTCTCATTGATCCAGACCCGACCTGAGTCAGTGTGATCTGGAAGACGATTGCTTCAGTGAGAGCTCAGCGTATCATCACTCACTTTAAAAAAGATGACAAAACGCTTAGTCATGCAGAAGCTGATCTATTAAATGGCGTCGATATATTTACGTGCATATTCTGTCAAAGGGTTATCATCTATATAATGTATATTCGAGAGTCAATGGGACTAAAGTTTATTGATCTGTTTCAAGCAGCTCCATTTCTTTAGGGCTTTAAATGTATAAAAAAAAATACTACCAAAAGGATTTTATAAACATTAAAAAGCTGTATCTCTTGTTTTGTTGGTTGTTTAAATGTCATGTCTTGTACAAAGTGACAATCTTCTGCTCCACTCCAGTCCAGTACATGGAGGTAATGCACCAACCACACATAAACTTGAAAAGATATATATATATACTCTCATAAGATGTGAATGTTTGCAGAAAAATGTAAGCTAAAGCGGTGTTAAGTTTTGTGTAGCGTTGTGTAAATAGTTTTTAAAAAAGTGAATCCACTCTCAATCGGAGCCATTTCCACATGTTTGAGTCATTAACGGAGTTCCTAGGAGGCCAGAGTTTCAGACATGATGCAGGCAGTCTGATCATAGCTCTGGTGTACTGAGAAAACTTTCTACTGTACCTTGATGGTATCCGAGCACTAGGGAAACTCTGAGATAAGTGCATTTGTGTAGCAGGGGATAACAGTGCCTTGCAAAAATATTCATACTCTTTGAACTTTTCAACAGTTTATCACGTTACAACCACAAACACTTTTCAGATTTTTATTTGTAAATAATATTGAAAACCATTTATCATTTTTTTCCATGTTACAATTATGTGCCACTTTGCATTGGTCCATCACATAAAATCCCAATAAAATACATTTACGTTTGTGGTTATAATGTGACAAAAAATGAAAAAGTTAAAGGGGTATGAATACTTTTGCAAGGCACTAAATATAGAGAAATAAAAAGGGTTTTTTATTCTCATAACTGTGTTCTGCTATTCCATGTAATCAATAGTCCCATTTGACCTTAACACACCTCGTACAATAACTCGTTGCATATTTTAATTATGATAAACAAGCTTGGTTGTTCCACTTATTACTTACATTATTATTATATGTCTTTTTACAGAGAAACAGGAAGTATAAACTCCTCTGTCCTGAAGACTTTCCAGTGCTGGGAAACTTTGCAAAGGACCATGGCTGTTATAAAGAGCAATGGGCTTTTTTGTTTGCTGTACAAATCCTGTGTTACAACTTTTTAATCAATTATACTGTATATTCTACAGCTGGGACTAATGTAAACCTTCTGACCAATCGGATTTGAGAATTCAACTGTACTGTGCTATAACAAAGTGAAACATGCATGTAATATAGCATAAAATGTGATGGGAACGATTCATTATATGTAATACAGTACTGTGCAAAAGTCCTGAACCACCCGTCATTTCTTCATATATTAAATGAAATAAAATGATTCAAATTAAATTAAGAAATGGGAGCAAATGTTTTACTATGCCAGGATGCAAAGTGCCTAAAGATACAATTTAATATGTGTTAATGTACCAACATAAGCAGCAACCTCATGTTCCCCTCTCGTCTGTTCCAACCACTAAGCGTTCAGCATCACCAGTGTACTAATCACTGGCCTGATTATCTGTCATCATACGTATCTGTTTCTCAAGCTCCAAGTACATTTACAGTTAGAGATCTGGCTAACGCTCTTAGAGCGACTTACAAAAGTGCTTTGAAGTTTCCGTAAGTTAGATGGCTTTTATGCTTGAATGATTTCTAGGTTATTTACTGTATGTATTGTGTGGCTTAACAAACAAAAAACATTCCTCTGAATCTGCTCAGGTACAAGGACTTGACTGAAATAGACTGAGCCCTTCAGGAAGCCTTAGGAATTATTCCTCAAGAGTACAATACAAATACAAGAAAATCTGGCTCTTTGGAAGCAAAATATGAAGAGTGGTGTTTCAAGACTATTGCATAGTTCTGTGTGCAAGGATAAACCAAGAAATAGCATAATGTAGTGCTAGTGTAGGAAAATCAACAACAGGGTGATGTAACACAAGTGTCCTATTCCTCCACACAAGGATGCCAATATTATTTATTAAATCATAGAAGAAAAAAAAATAATAATAATAAAAACTTTTTATTAATAAATAATTTATAAAAAGTACTTTTTAACTCTACATATGTTTAGAGTAACAAAATAATGCTGTGGAACTTCCACGGAACAAGTTAGTTTCTGTTATCAGCCATAAACAGTCGCTCCCTCGCCAAATGCTTTTTTTTTCTCTCTTGAAGATAATGCGACAAAAACAGTTTGTCATTTTACTGAGAAACAACATACTTGTCAAAGCTGCTGTTACTGTTACTGATTTTCTGACCAATCAAATTCAAGAATTGCTATAAACTGCATTATTCTGTCTAAAATGTGTAGAATAATGAAGGGAGTCTGCTTGGGAGTTAAATTTAATAGGTTAGAAAGGTTCAATTTGTGCTTCTGTGATACTTTAAGCATCATTTAAATCTTCTGTTATTTTCACCAGAAGCATAAACTGTACCTCAGACCAAAGAAACATTCAATAATGTACTATGACAATAGGATAAAACGTCGAACCCTGGTGGTGATATGAAGCTTGATTAGTGTGTGAAGGGGGGGGGGGGTGGACAGACAGACGGGGCTCCTCTAAAGCAAACAGTCTGGGATTTGCACCGTAAACATCCTGCAACATGTGCGAGCAGTGGAAAGCCCAGGAAAGGATCGAACCAGAACACATACCGCTCGTTTTAAGAGCCAGATGCACAACTGACATTTTATACAGTTAGCCTAGACCTGAGTTTATCAGGTGAATCAAGGAATATCAACCATTAAAAATAATGGTAGTATTAGCTTAGTTTAAAAAATGTGAAGACTGTACTTCCCTAAAAATTAATCCACAGCCTAGTTGCATAATTATGCACCCGACTTAGGTCAGAAGAACTAGAAACCAGGGATGCAACTAAGAATTATTTTAATAATCGATTAATCTGTCGATTATTTTTTCCCCTTTTGATTAATCGGATGAAAAACAAAAACCCAAGAAAAGCATTCATTTCCAACCCTTTATTCAAAACAGAACTAAAATCTTTAGAAAGTGCACAAGCATGTTGCTCCTTGAGCTGTTATAATAATAATAAAATAAAATA
>JAOVVA010000026.1:15656838-15673303 GCA_028565275.1 Leiocassis micropogon
CAGCAACATTATTACACGGATTTCTAAGAATATTTTGTGAACGACTTAAAATTGAGTATTGTAACTCCAGCGAGTCTTTTTTAGTTTACAAACGTGATAAGACCGGTTTAATCAGTTCACACTTAAGTAAATAAAGCTTGATCCAGCGAAAGCCTGTGGGAAAGGGTTCCTATAATAACAGTGGCTATTCTCCGATGTAGTGACTTTAACAAATAGGTTCTCCAGAGAGTCAGTCAGGAAGCAGATAAGTCACACTTTGATGAACATAACAGACATGCTTGTCTAGCTCACAAAAGCCACTGTTGTACTCTCACAATGACAATCTGGGACAATGTGGCCTCTGTCATAGAGTGCAACAGTTCTCACAAAAACAGTCTTCTTTTTTTTTTTTTTTTGCAATACACCCACTGACCTGAATAAGTATATATGTAAAAGACCATGGGACAAGATATCCTTACAATTTTATCTAGGGTTACATGCTAGTCATTGTCTCCATTCCTGTGGTTCACTGTAAATCTGACAGCAGGGATTGAAAGAGGAGTACAAACGTGCTCGGGGTAATGTCTACATTTAAACGGTTTGATATAAAGTCTTAAACAACCACTTTTCCTATTTTCACTGACCAGCATCTTCCTTTAGTACTAAGATTTCTGTGAGTTAATATTACACACACATGCATGAGCATGCACACACACACACTGCTTCATTAACATAAGCCATTTGTGTTGATGAATAATGCTAAATAGAATTCCAAGACTTCACACAAGGGTTTTCAAGTCAACTTGTGATGAAATTTCTCATGACTGAAGCCGTAAAACCAATTGACATTTACAGAAGACTTCAAGCACAGTACGTGATTAGACTCATAGCCGTAGTAAGGAAACGTAAAAGACGATCCTCAGAAAATTGATGGATCACTAATTAATTCGCCAACCTGCGGAAGCGACACATCTGTCTCTGGAAACACAATCATTCAGGAACACCACTTGCACATTACAGGAACTTGGCTAGGAGTAATTGCCACATCCCTTGTACAGTCCTGACCTTCCTCCAAGCAATTCCTACATGTTTGGGCCTTTAAAGGAGTTCCTGGGATCATTGCTTTGGCTTGGTATCCAAGCACTAGTGAAACACTGGGAAAAGTGCATAAGTGCAGCAGGGGTTTATATAGAGAAATAAAGGTAGTTTTTACCCTCATAACTGTGATCTGTTATTCTGCACAATTCTAAGCCGTGGTTTGACTTGAAGACCGTTTTAAATGGTCCCCTCAAACTAATTTTTACCCACCGGTAAAAATTAACCTCAATTCGACATGAATTCGACCTAATTAATGAAAATGATAATGTAACTAAGACCTCCCTCACAGCAGACTTCGCCGTGCTATTGAACACGAACACAAGGCTATTTGAGGAATGTTATTTTTCCCTCTATTGTTCCCCAAGGCTGTGACAGTTCTTATTGTGTTCTGGAATGTGTGCATCCCTGTATGGGAAAATCATCACCCTTGAATTTGAACTCTCACCTTGCAAAATATATAGCAAAATATCACTTCCACAGTTTAAAATAGCATTTCTAATAGCAACAGAGTTTTTTTTCGGATAGCAGTTACTGTATAAGCAAAGATTTGTAATCAACTCAAAGTATATTATGTCACATTATTAAAAATTTCGATTTATATATACAGTATGTACACGCCTGTCTAAAAAAAGTTGCCATTTCAGATGGGTGAAATTATTGGGCTGCATCAAGCAAAGAAAACAACTAAGGTGATTTGAAATGATTGGAACTGGGATAAGAGTGCTTCAACACATTATCAAAACCTGTAAGGAGATTGCTGAACCATTAAGTTTGTAGCAAAAGATGTGATGAGATTGCACAGGATTGGGATTAAACAGCTGTGTTGTCATAAGAAAACCATTTGTTAGTGAGACTAATCAGAAAAAAAGGGCTTCAGGTTTCTATGGAGCATAAAGGTTGGACTTTGGAGCGATGCACAAAAGGATAAGAAGAGATAAAACGATGCACCCATCATGCATAGTGGCCACTGTATAAGCCTGTGGAGGTATGTATGTGTACAGTATGATCTGGGCTTAGCAACATGTGGCAATAGAATGAATTCTTGTATAAAAAAATTAACTGAAGATGATGACTTGAATGTACTGAATGAGCAGGGAATCACATCAATGGTGTTTTTCGTCTCTGATGGCTCTGACATATGCCAGGACTCAAACTGGGAAAGAGTGGTCCTGGGAGCAAGAGGATTCCTTTTCATACATGAACTGGACACCACTTTGTGTGCTGTAATCAAAGGCGACTGATTTCTTTTTTTTTTTGCAGTGTACATTTGTGATCTTAAATATACATTGCTCATTCCACCAAATTAATTTTGACACCTTTCAAATCATTATCCTTAAGTGAAAAAGTGTGAGAATATGCCACATAGTGTCCTTTGGTGGGGTGTCATCCCATCCAAGGTGCGTTCTTGCCTTACACTCAGCGTTAGGGGAATACTGGAGGAAATACGGGTTAAATACTGGAGGTTGCAAAGTTAACATACTGTTGTTTTTGCATTAAATGGCATGACTTTAGTTCTCAACAAATGAAAGAGCAAAACTGTTTACAATCAGCTAGTCATACTATGTACTGTATATTTAGTCTGGATTCTGCCTCACCCTGAGTAAAAGAGTTGCTTTCTCCTATCTGTAAAGAATATCCCAGATTCAGTTCAACAATTCTGTGTGGTTAGATTGAGATAATGCAAAGGCCTCCAAGGACTATGCTTTTCTTTTATCACCCCCTAATGGTTACAGGAACGCGGTACATGATTGCTGGGATGAAGTCACTTCCTAAAACTGTTAGACCTACAGCATGTTACAAATTAGCATGCCACATCAAGAAAAGATATTAAAGAGATTAAAGACTAACTGGGTTAAAGCCATCAGACTGCTTATATTATGTAGATCAAATCTTAAAGCCAATAAAGGCCATTTTAAATAAATATATCCTTAAGCACCTACATAACGTTAACTGAGGGCCATACTGGAGAAACAGCCATCGACAATCTAATTCATCATAAAAATAAATATGAACGTATAAGGCACTATAATAAAGGTTGGGCAAAACCAAATTCAGAGCAATCTTATTTGTCTTTGACTCCCGACATCTTAATTAGCTATGTGAGGGAATATAGGAGGGTAATAAATGCAGTGTGTTGGAGATGTCAGAAACCCTCCCTCCAGCAAGGAAAGAGAAATGTTGTCTAGAGGTGAAAGTCATCCAATATGCAGAGAGATCTAGCAGAAGGATTACGCTAATGATCATGTATTAGGTTCAATTCATGTTGCATTTATGGGCCAATTTCTCACAAAGTGTCAGGCTGCAGTTTCAGGCAGAGGTTCAGGGACAAGTTCGGATACTTACTCAGGTTGTGGAGAAAAATACAAACGCTTTTTTTTTTTCTTTAAACATTTTCCTCATTGCTAAACACAACTGAACCTGTGCCAGCCACATTGCCAGGAAAAAGGACGTGGGAGAGTCTGGGTAAAATTATATAACGTGCTAGTTTCACAGCTCATTTAATGGTCTGGTTGGGGAAAACCCTAACAATCCCTGTTTTTTCTTTTCGACACATTTCTCATAAATCGAAGGAACCCGTCACAGATTGTAGGATTTATAGGTCGTCAGACGAGCGTAAAGGCGTTATTTACGACCTTGCTGTAATGCTTTTCTTAGTCAACATCTGTCTCAATGACATCCTAACAAACAAACAGAACGTGTTCCTTTAGATAGCCAATTCATCTATAACGATATAGCTTTTTACTATAATGCAAACATGCAAATAATTCCTAGAGATGAAGTGATTTTGAAAAACGTTTACGAAATGATTATTAAATATCAATAATATTTATTTCTATTATCAATAATAGAAAACAATAATAAAACACTGTTAAGAAGAATACTCACTTTTGCATTGCAGGTGCTTTCGGTAAAGTATAATATTATCAACCAAAAATAAATCATTTTGTTTTAAACACCCGGAAGTCATATCAAGCCAGAACATCAACAAACACACAACATACTGTAAATCTTGATTATCCTTGATATTTCACAGAGACTAACACATTCCTCTACATGCCACAGCAGACTTAATGGTGTGACTAATAATAATTAAAACACAAATAAAATAAAATAATAATATTAATAATAATAATAATAATAATAATAATAATAATAATAATAAATGGCTACAAATTCAAACCCTGGACTAGAGTCATATTTACAGAGATAGGCTTGTACTTCACACTGAAGGTTCAAATGATCATGTCTCCACCATCGTCCCCAGCGGCACTGAGACAATTTGTTTTAGATTTAATCCCAAAATGCCTTTACCAATGAATTTTCTAGCTACATTCCAACTCAATGATTTTCACAGATAACCAACACTATTACGTCTACATCATAAACACGTGAGAAGGAAATTCATATACTGTATATTTAAAAATGCTTAGTAATGTGATACAATTATATATATATATATATATATACGTAGTTGTACACGTAAAGTACAGGAGGCTTGGTGGTGTAGTGACCTTAGTCCTTGCCCTAGGCATGGGGTTTGAATCTTTCCTTCAGGCTTGTGTGGGTGGAATTAGCATAGTTTCCAACTTCCAGACTGTAATGTAATGTATGCTAGGATGTGTGAGTATGTGTTGACTAACATAAGCTGTTGTCCAGGGTGTACCCCGCGCCTTAAGCCCTAAGTTGCCTGGGATAGACTCTAGGATCCCTGCAATCCTGCACAGGATAAGATACAACGTATAAAGATAATGAAGGAACATCCCATACGGCATAGCATAATGCTGAAGGAACAGTTGCATGCATTGGGGTATGTGTGTTACCAATAAATAGAGCGGTTATATCTGGAGTGTGAAATAATTTGATGAAGCCATCGCCTACTGAAGCCTAAGTGATAATTATTTCAAATTCCACATAAGCATATTGAACAAACACATTCATTTGACTTCCAACAATATCCATGCAATGACATACATCTTATATACTTCCAACTTCATTTGGACACATTTTCATCCATACATTTTGTGTATAGCTTGTCCTGTGTAGGGTGCACCCTAGACAGGATGCCAACCTTTTGCAGGGCACATGGCGACACACACACTCATACACCTAGGCACACACTACAGACAGTCTGAAAACACCAATCAGTTTACATCGCACGTCTTTGGACTGTGGGAGGAACCCGAGTACAGTTGGGCAAACTCAATACAAACAGACAGAAAATGAGATTTGCCCAAAAGTATGTGGACACCTAACCATCACACCCACATGTGCCTATTTCAAAACCATGGGTTAGTTTAGCCATTGCTGTTTGCCTCAACCCTTCTTTTCACACTCATTAATACTGTGAAGAATGTCGAGGTCTGGCACTCAGTCAGTGTTTCAGTATATAAATCAAAGGTGTTCAGAGGGGTTGACGTCAACCTTGGCAAACCATCTCTTCATGGGCCACCCTTTTGCATGAAACAGGGTCATTTTTCTTGACGGAAGAAAATGCCCAATGTTCATGCATACAAAGACATTCTAGAAAGTGCTTAAAACTTTGTGACAACATGAGGGCTGGCTGTCCACATACTTTTGGCCATATGGTATTTTTAACTAATAGCACAATAAATATTGCAGAAACCTGTAGACATCAATGCTAAATGTAACAGTAAACGATTTTTCCATTCATCCTTGTGATTTATTGTAGGAAAAGTGTCTGGCCATTTTTTCATCCATTACTGTATATACAAAGTGGAAATGCAATGAGCGGATGTAAAAAGTGGGAGGGAACTGAGATATACAACAAACAGACTTTAAAAAATCAGCTTTGCGGATCGAGCTCTGGATTCATTTCCAATGGATTCTCTTTGAAGTAGCTCTGAATCTCATAGTGCTCAGCATGAAGACTTGATCCCCTTCATCCTGGCACAGATCTGTCTATCCTAGTCTGCCACCACACAATTTCAATACATCTGAAGAGAGTTAGAATGTGAATAATCTGAATTGGATTTTTTGCTTTTCTCCCTTACTGTTGGACTGTCAGACTAAGGCTTTTGTTTTTATAGATATTATACCACAGTTAGTTCTGACCAAGTAATCTTCCACGAGCTGTGATAATAGATGGTAACAGCACTGTGACATTCAACTATATGAATTCTATATAAACATTAATTACCCTAACCGTCGGTCACCAGCGTGGGTGAAAGTTGCAGCCAAAACCCACATTCAAAACCAGTCCCAGAAGCATTTTCTGCAAGAAAACACATCTGATAATGTTACGTCATCTTAAACACTTCATCTCCTTAATCGATGCTCTAATTCATTCTGAATTTCCTCTGTGTTGGTTTATTCACACCTAAACTGAGCTACAAAGCTTCTAACATTAAGCAGAATTCCAAACCATTCTCTACCCCCTAATAAAGGGCACTAATTGGTGTGTAAAACAAGTGATTGTATAACTAGTTGTCCATTTAACACTATTTGGGATTTAACCGTGGAACCCTGAATAACGTAGCTGATATTCTAAAATGTAATAAGAATAATGGTACTGTATAAGGAGAAACTTTGGGGATTTACAGGATTGTCCACCACCTCCTATGCTTTTGGCTTGATTGTACCGGTAAGAGTTTAAAACTACTTTCACCCCTCCTAACTTCATTGTCATTCGCCAGATCGGCCAGGCATAGAAGGACATGTGTTGGTGAAGTAAAATAACTGGTTAAACAAACAAACGATAATAAATGGTGTTCGTGGAAATATTGTATAAAAGCAATATCACACTCGAGATGTTGTACTGGATATCGCGTTACAGCTGTGCCGATATCCAGCACAACAGCACTCCCTCTTGTGTGATATAGCTTAAATATTGTATTTCAGAACAACCCTATTATGATTGGGATGTTTAGTGTTGGGGAGCAGCTAACGAAAAGCTTTATTTATTTATTTATTTATTTATTTATTAACATAACACAGTCATTCATTAATTTTTCATACTACTTATCACGTGTAGCAGTGTGGGGAGCTTAGTAATGGAGAGTAAATTTTATATAATTTTAATAATTTTTCATTTTTATAATTAGAATAAATTAATGAATTTAATAAAAATCAACCAGTTCAAACCCCCTTCACTGTTATTAAACAGTTATTGGCTCTCTCGAGTCGCTGTAACTGGCAAACATGAATAACATTCCCCCTGCCCCTACATGAGAGTTGGTTGCGCCCAACCCATCCTCCCCATGCAGCAGTTACTGCAGGTGCGAGCAACAGTGAAAAGAAGAAGAGCAAGAAACCAACCAACAATTTTAAGTTGCAGCACATGCTTTTTTGGTATGTCTCATCCTGATAAATTAATGTGAAACAGCTTATGAAAAAAAAAAAAAAACCTCCTGGTGTGGTTTGTGGGGTGGAGATCTCAACCCCCAATGCTGAACCCAAAGTTATGCCCTTGTTCACACTATACCATTCCCCCCTTTAAAAATATTGAGCCAGTCCCTATGAGCTCACCACTGAAGCCTTTAAAAAAAAAAAAAACAGGCAAGTGCCAGTATCTTTAGCTGTATTTTATTGTTTTAATTGTTAGATTGAGATCGTTCAGCAATGTCCACAATACCATGTGATGTGGTGCTTCTATCTTAGCTAAATATGGAGTTGTGGCTCCTGCAGCCAAAAGCTTCACCCCAGTCATGTTCAACCTTGTCACTTTTTTTTTTTTACTGCAACAGATTTAATCATTGTGACAGCGTTGAATGTTGGACATTTCTTAGTAGAACCCACAAGGCAACCTTCTCAGAAGATCACCTACTGGACCATCTATTAATGAGTGTAAATTGCTTCCGCACTTGGTTTCATTAGCCTAAATCACTTTCACATCTGGGTAATTACAGATAGAGATAAATAATTTACACCCACATATGCACACCCCCGTATTATCTCCTACAAATCATCCCCGTACACATCATCCTGATACCTTTAGAGAAACTCGGTTCTTTTGATATAATTGTGCAAACTGAGCAGCTAATGAGACGTCTTCTCTGGCACAGGAAGAAAAGCTCACTTCAAAAACAAAATACAACTAAAAACTGTAGAGGTGAATGATGAATTGTGATGATGCCACAGACATCAGTAGCTGGGAGTGCTAGACAGGGAGAGATAGTGTTACCCTCGCTATTGTTGATAGCTGACACTAACCGATGTGAGATCATCTATACAATCGAGTGCAAATAGTGCAGAATGAATAAGACTGCCCTGTGGTGTAGCATGAGCAGAAAAACTGAGCTGGTTGGCTTGGAGAAAGGATGCATTACCAAGCTGTATCTATCTTGCGAAGAGCAAGAACTGGCTTTGTGGTTCGGGATTTGCACACGACTAAATCGGGGGATAAATGTGGGAAAAACCCTGTTACAGAAACATTCCAGATGAGACATCCTTGACATCAGCTCATTGAAACCTCCAGTAATCGAATCTTATTTTCTCATCGGGCTAGAAAAAAAAAATGACATCACCTCTAGCAACTCAGTATGCTCCTGTACCACCACACAGCCCCCGGAGCCGTGTCCACCCTCGATAAACGCCTTACAATCAGACAGCCCCAAATTACCGCTATCTCAGGACCGATGCCTTCCTGCTGCTCAACCATACGCTGCCACGGGTTAACCACTATCTAGTGTGATTTTTCAGCCATGCTGTGATTAACTTTACATTTGTCTTTCTGTACCCTGCAGCAAGAAGCAGTCGTCAGATCACATGAATTAACATAACGTCCTGTTTTTTTTGTTTAGGGACTGCTTCCTGTATTCTTTTGCTGTTGGAAAGGAGCCAGTTTGGCTAAATGATTGGCAATAATAATCGCCCGCTATGCCTTTTAAAGCCTTAAAAACTTATTTGCTTCCAGCATATCATGGAGGCAACCAAGAAATGTAGGCTTATCAGCAAAGTTCAGCCTGAAGGTTTTCGTGTCTCTACTCTCCTAGACAGCTTTAGCTGATTTACCGTAGGACTTGAGCCACCCATAATAACACTATGATTTTTTTTTTAAATCATGACAACATCCAACTGTGGCACGGTATCACGTATTATTGGTTAGCACTGTCGCCATGCACCTCCAGGGTCGGGGTTCGATTCCTGCCTCATGGAGTGCCTCATGTTCTTCCTATGCTTGGTAGGTTTCCTCGGGGTACTCCAGTTTCCTCCCACACTCCAAAGTAATGCAGATTGCAAGTGACTTGAATACAGTAGTTACTGATCTAGTAAATGTTCAGTGCAGTAGTAGCTTTGACTAAAGACGGTTAATGCTACAGTATTAGTAAGACTGTTGAAGCTTTAGAACCTGAGCTGTTTGAGTACAGACATGTAGGTGTGACAGCAGCACAGAAGCCCTTCTTCTAACAACTAATTACAAACCAACGCTCTAATGTTTAAGGCTCTGCGTTACTGATCAGAAGGTCAGGGGTTCAAGCCACATCACTGCCAAGCTGCCATTATAGAGCCTTGAGCAAGGCCCTTTACCCTATCTGCTCCAGGCTGACCTCTGTGCTCTGGCTGCAGCTTCCTAACTGGGACATGCAAAAAAAAATAAAAAATTGACTGCGCTGTAAGGAATACGTGACAAATAACTAAATTTTGATCTTACTCATGGTCTATACCGCTTTATTCTGTATACAGGGCAGTAGGGGTGCTGGAGCCTATCCCAGAAAAACTTGCAGTGTACACGCCGGATGGAGTGCCAATGCACTGCACCTCATCCAGGGCGTACCCCACCTCATGCCCTCCTGATTGCAAATCTCCTGGATGCAATGACCATCCAGGGTGGGGTGCTAATCCATTGCAGGGCACACACACTCACGCTCATTCACACACTGTGGGAAATTTGGGAACGGCAATTAGATGTCCTGATCTGCATGTCTTTGGACTGTGGGAGGAAAGCGGAGTACCTGGGAGAAACCCACGAAGCACGGGGAGAATATGAATGGGAATCAAAATCGGATCCTGGAGGTGTAAGGCGACAATTCTAGTCACTAAGTCACTGTGCTGCCTGCGGACTGTTACAGTAGCTTTTTTTTTTTTTTTTACTATTTCCCTTAGGGATTAATAAAATACTCTATCTATGCATGGTACACTGTGTTATGTACTGTATGTGTCAGTTTACAAGCATTATCAGCAAATGTAAGCAAGCAGTGCTCCCACTCTAGTGACTGGAGTTCACATCCTGCTCAGGGTTACCATCAGTTTGGCATTAATACTGTTCAGTTCAGCCTTTTTTAATTCGTCACAAATACAGTACTGCACAGTGAAATTCTTTATTGTTCTATATATCCCAGCTATTTGTGGTTAGGAGCCTTAGGTCAGAGCGCAAAGTCAACTTTTAAACAGCGCCCCTGGAGCAGACAGGGTTAAGGGCCTTGCTCAAGGGCCCAACAGTGGCGGAGCTGAGGCTCGAACCGCAGACCTTCCAATCAGTAACTCAGAGCATCGTTATGTAGTCAATGTTGTTCCAATGTAATTTCAGGTCTCAATGTTTGTGTGGCTGCCAAAATTAACATCCCCACAACATTTTGACAAGCAGCGTAGACACCATTAAAGATCACTATTTTACTATAATTATTTAGCGATATAAGTGATTTCAATTTCAATGCAACTTTTTCCGTAAGTCGACATATTCACAGTGTTAGCCTTGTCTCACAATCAACCTCGTAAATGTACACTTTTGTACTTGTAGGGACTGGTTTGAGGTGTAAAATGTTTGCAGGTTGAAATCTCGTTCATGTATGTTTACAAATGTATCAAGATGTGAAAATGTTATTGTGTCACAATCTTCAAAAGGCTGTTTTCCTGGCAGAAACCAGTGCAATGAATTACATACAGTATACATGAAAGGACATACACAGGAAGCACATACACATAAGGGAAATATATACACACAGTAGCTGCTCCATATAGAGTATAAGCACTTCTTGCATGTACCGGCATTTGTCGAGACATATCTTGGTCTGCATCTTAGTAAAATTCACTGGCATTTTCAACTAACAGGCGAACCAATCAAGGTATATCTTAAACATTTTAAGATAGAAAAACTTAAATTGCATAACAATTCGGGTGAAATTAACACCTCCGCCCCCTGTTTTTCAAGTGACACTGGATATCATTTCAAAGCATATTTAACAGGCCCAAAGATTCCATTCGTTTTTTTCTTTTTTTTTTAACTAACAATAAAAACCTTCATAACTATATACTGTACACCACAGTAACATATACCACATAACTATAAATCAGCTTAAAATAAGTTATTAAAAATAAGTTCTATTCATTAAATGGCCTGATTGTTAAAACACAACTTGAATATACACAACAGCCTAAGACAAAAGTAATACAGGACAGAAGCACGCAGCCACATAATAAGACATGATGGTGTTCAGAGAAGAGGTAGTAAGTGCACTGTAAACTGGTAAGAGCTTTAATGCAGAAGCGGCAGTGAAAAAAACAGTAACTCAATAAATAAATAAATAAAACAAAACCTGTAAGTTACTTTCTTTGCCATCTCTGTTCCTCCTTGTCTTACCTGGAGAGGGGTTTGTCACTGGTGGACACATGAAAGCCTGAAGGCTGGACACGCATAGTTCATTTACAGTCCCCATTACTTTGCTGTAATGAAAAGTGTTGAGTGTTTTTTTTTTTTGTTTTGTTTTTTGGCGAAACACTGAATTTGCTCTCACTCTTGCCTCTCTTGTGACGTCCTCTTTCTCTTCTCCAATTTCAACCTGTCAGAAGCTAAGTATGTGACAGTCAGTTTAGTGGCCTTTGACGTGGACTCCGTGGTTACTCAAAGTCACTTCCTTCTCCATAATGTCCTCTTGCCCCAGCGTGTGTAAATATTGTGAGACTGAGGGTGTGTGTGGTAATCCTGGTATGTCTTTCTGAATCTGTTTTACCGGATCTTGCGATTGCAGCCTTGATCTCTTTTTGCATAGGGTCTTAAACTCAGTGCTCTTTCTCCCTCCTCCTCTCTCTCTCTCTCTCTCTCTCTCTCTCTTTCCCTCCCTCCCTCGATTCTCTTCTGATGTGCTGAATGACCACATCAAATATATAATCTATTGTATGATCATCACACACCTTGCTAGAAAAACAGACACGTCAATGTGGTTGTGCTGAAGTCAGCGTACCTTGTTACACAATTAAACGAGTTGCAACCCACACAACATTCTCTGTCTTTCTCTGAAATTACACAACACACACATTGCAGAAAACAGTACCACTCAGTTCTCAGAACATAACAAGGAAAATGCGGTCAGAAATATCCTCATCTTACTGAAACCATCTAGATTTTTTTTTTTAAATATTGTGTTTTTTTTGTTGTTTTTTTTTAATTGAATGACTCAATGACTTGTTGTCACTCAGGGACTTGTGGTCCCTGACACTTGTCTCATCTCTTAAAACGCTTTCATTATGTTTTTCCATTAGCTCTTTGAAAACTCATAAAAATAAGGCATTAATAAAGTTGATATTGTTGCTTGGCAACAGGAGGGGTGGGCAAAGTGCTCATATCTTGTAATAAATACTCGGATCCACTCTGTATAATAATACACTGTCATTTAGGCAAATACAGAAGCCTACTGTATGCTGAACAAAAGCACACAAACACATCTAAACTGAGCCCTAACTTTAAAGGCACTGATTTGTTTTGAAATAAATCCTACAGTTTTCTTCATACGGGATCGTTGATTCATTTCTCAGTCATTACTAACAGCCATTCCGCATACACACCCCTGCACATTGTAAAGTCCTGTCAATCTGAAGCCTCAATCACTTTGAAAACTGAAAAAAAAAATATATATATTTTATAACCTCAAAAATTACTTAAATGATAGACACTATACAACCAAGATTTGAGCTGCTGTTATTCTGATCAGAAAAAAGGGCAATGGAGTTTATCCAAGAGCTACCCTTAGGTAAGTTCACATAGCTCATAAAAGTATGTGTAAAAAAAATTATATAAACAATGCACTGATCAGCCTAAACATTACCACCACCACCTGGTGAATTGCATAACATTGATTATCAAGTATATACCAATAAACTGATGACAGAATCATGGGCTCATTTATGCCTGCAGGGAGCAAAGGCTAGCTCCGTCCGGTCTGATCCCACAGAAACACCAATGCAGCCCTTATTGCTGGCCATAATAGAAGGGTATTAGAACACCCTGCTGTGTATGTGGCTTAGCAGGCAAAGAGCTCAAGGTCGCTGATCTGACCTCACTTTTCCACAGATCTCAATCCATCCAAGCATCCATGGAATGCACTGAACAAACAAGTCCGATCCATGGAGGACCCACCTCACAAGACACAGCACCCAAAGGATCCATTGTTAGCATCTCTGTGCCAGACACCATAGAGGTCTTTTGAAGTCATGCCCCAAGGGGAACAGAAAACAGACTTTGAAAATGTGAAAAACAGAAATATGCCGAAAGTCTGGTAACCATAAGTAGACAGTGAGAAACATGGAAAAGCAAGAACATGCATATGGTAATTAGTACACGAATAAAAATAGATAAATAAAGCGTGACAGGCAGGGGAAAGACTGTGAAACCAAGAAATCTATATAAAAGATAAGATCAAAATACTGTCACGGTACAAGCACTTGAGCTCTGACAGAAAACGCTGCAGCTGCACATCAAGTGGAAAAAGCCACCAAACACAATGTCCATTTCCCACTGACTCAGCCAGTGTGTCACGCTTCACTTTAGCATGCACTTCCACTTTTAAGGAACGCAAAAACCCATAAGTATGGACTTCCACTCTGATCTGACCTTTTTGTGCGCAAAAGGTCACCGATGGGACATTATTGTTACATTTCACATCAGCTTGAAAGGTGTTGCCATAAAATGGCAACAAAAAAAAAAATTCTAATATTGATTCATGTTCTGATTATGTTGATTAAGCTGGAGGGTTTCAAGCATTTTAAAGACATAGATTATAAAATGTATTTCACTAACCAGTACATGTTTATGAAATTTATTTAATTGTATACAATAATATTCCCAGTCTTTCTACTAGTTATTATTCCAATATACATGTAGCTTTTATTCCCAGTCTTTCTACTGATACTTTAATTTAGTCACTTTTATACCCCTAATTGCTTGTGAGTTATTGCGGTTCAATTTAAACAATTCAGTTTAAGTATTCAGTCAAACAGGATAATAAGTACTCAATAATAAATATGATCGCTTACAATAGTTTCGGACACATGCCACCTCACTAACCTCAAGTAACCATGAGTATACCACAGATTATTATAAGTTCATTCTGTGGGGTCAGTGAGGATCGTACTGTATAAACAATGCACTTATTGCTAACACACACTTACCCACAAACCTGGCTCAATATGGGGAAAATCCATGTGGAATACAATACATGGTCACAAAGTGCAAAGAAATATGCAGTTCAATAATATTCTGGTACAACACATAGAGCCAAGATAAACAATCAACAATTTAGTCTCCTAAACCTCTAACACCTATCTAACTCTAACTTAAGCATCTGAGCAATGCTGTGTTACGTAATGCTCCAAGATCAAAATCCCAAGACTGCCAGAGAGCCCATAACCCTGAAACTCTTCACATTGTTTGTTACAGTGATGGAATGTTGCCCCCTGGGGGCCACTGAATGTACTACTGTTAGGGGGGAAAAATACTTTACCTCTTTGAATGTAAAATCTAATGTTGTTTGATTTGTAGTTTCAACTCACTGTTTCTGTTTATCACCAAATACCTATTAAACATAATCAGTGTTTTCAAACACAACTAAACCTGACAAAAGAGTAATACGTACTGGCCTCATTTTATAAGGATACACTGTATATTTGGAATATAGTTGGGGGGATATATTTTCCTTGTATAAGCACAGTGGAACCTAAAGAGGTAAAAAAATAAAAAAAATTTGCTAATGAAAGCAAATTCATTAAGGGTGGCCAAGCTTCTGAGTAATTATACTTAAGTAAAAGAATATATAATGTGTCAAAATGTTAGCTACTTTCAAATGCACTCAAGTGCATAATAGCTTTTAACTGACTAAATGTATTGAACGTCATGTTTTTATGTTAAAATTCATGTTACTTACATTAAAACATTCAAATTCACGTAATTACTTAATTAACACTTCTTCCGAAAGTAGTTTAAGTCAATCCAGGACTTTTGATTGTGCTATTATGCTTTTGATATTATTATATATTATAAATATATTATTTAGTTAGCACTGTCGCCTTGTACTGTACCTCCAGGGTCTGGGTTCAATTCCAGCCTGGGGTCTGTGTGAATGAAGTTTGCTTGCTCTCCCTGTACCTGGTGGGTTTCAGTCCAAAGATTAGGCTAACTCTATTTCCCAAATTGTCCATAATGTGCGAATGAGCATGTGAGTGTGTGTATGTGTGTGTGCCCTGCGATAGATTGACACCCTGTCCAGGATGTACCCCGCTTCGTGCCCTAAGGCTTCTGGGATAGGCTCCAGCCCAAAACCCCCCCCCACCGGTCCCCTGAATACAGGATAAAGCGGTAGCTATAGACGAAGAGTAAGTGTGTGATATTATAAAAAATAAAAATTTTGAAATGATTATGCATATTTCTACAGAGACATATGTCTAGACAGTAAGAGAAAGGAAAACATAAAAATAATCAAATATTTCCAGAAACAGGGTTAATAATCTTAGATTTGATTTATTGTAATCTGTTAAAATACTGTTGTAAATAAAGTATTCAAAATATTTTCAGTGTAGAATGAGATGTTCACTGTAGATGATGAATTGACAAAATTTGTTGTTGTTTTTTGCTATACTGGAATGACAATGCTAAAAACAGATTATTTGATTAAATATGAATTTAAATGTAAGCTGTCAAGTTTTTTTTTCCTTTGCAAATGTAATTTAATAAGACCACATGTATTCTACAGTATTTCAATAATACGCAGGTAAAGTATAAATTCCCCACAAGAATACATACAGTATAGAAACAAAATAAATGAAGTCAGGTATTTTCTTACCCTGAAACTCATCTCACTAGCGCTAAAGTCACCCTGTCAAAATGCCACGGACTCACTTCTCTGTTCTATTTAAAAGCCCTGTTTCATTACTGGCTTTAATGTTGTTATATTAATGGACGACATATTTCTGTATTAGATAAATTCACTTGATAAATGAGGTTCAGGCGATGACTTCAGACTTCAGAAGCAGAATTTACCAAGAAGGATAGTTTCCTTATCCAAAACAGCAAAATCATGCTGGATCAGGCTGTAAATAAAACATGTCATACTGCAAAATATCTTGCACATATGCAGGTGAAATTTGAAAAATTAGAATATCGTGCAAAAGTTCATTTATTTCAGTAATGCAACTTAAAAGGTGAAACTAATATATGAGATAG
>JAOVVA010000026.1:15682051-15702906 GCA_028565275.1 Leiocassis micropogon
AATGTAGAAAGAAATAAAAATCAGGAACCATCATGGAGTTAGAAAGTGACCCCAAACTTTTGAACGGTAGTGTGTATGTATATATATATATATATACATACACACTACCGTTCAAAAGTGGTATATATATGTATATTATTATTATTATTTTTATTTAATTAAAATTTTTTTTTACTGTAATTCTTGCTATATATACAGGGGTGCAGGTGGCCTGGTGCCTATTCCAGGAGACTTAGGGCATACCCCTGGACAGGGTGCCAATCCACCGAAGGGCACACATACACACACGCTCATTCATACACTATTCACCTTTTAAACCAGAAGGCTCTCTGCTCCAAGCTTATTTTTTAGTGAACGCAAAGGAGTGAAAGGGTTCTAAACTGGGCTGGTTAATCAATCAGTCAATCAGTCAATCAATCAATCGATTCATGTATTATTCATTCTCTATCATGGGTCACATGAAGCCTGCAGGTCTCACAGGAGACGTCAAGCATGAGGTAGGGCACACCCAGGGTGCCAATAGAATATCATGAAGAAGTTCATTTTCTTTCTGAATTCAATTTACAAAGTGAAATGAATTTAATCTAGATTAATTACATGTGAAGTAAAATATATCAAGCCTTTTTTTTGTTTTCATTTTAGTTCTTTGATGATTACAGCATATAGCTCAGGAAAATAATCCTTTATCTTAAATTAATAGACATTTCACGTAAATTACTATTCATACAGTATAAATGCTGAATATCCCTCAGTGTAGCTCAATACACACATAGGGAAGACTGCTGAAGTGACACTTGTCCAGAAGATGATCATCGACACCCTTGCAAGGAGTGTAAGGCACAGAAGGTGCTGGCTTGATATGCATATTCATGGGAAGTTGACTGAAAGTGTGGTAGGAAGAGGTGCACAAGCAACAGGGATGACTGCAGCCTTATAAAGATTGTCAAGCAAAGTCAATTCAAGAACTTGGACAAGCTTTACAATGAGTGGAGTGAGGCTGGAGTCCGTGCATAAAGAGTCACCCCACACAGACGTCAGGGCTAAATCTGTTGCTTTCCTAGCATCAAGCCAGTTCTTAACTAGAGACAACATCAGAAGCATCTTACTTGGGCTAAGGAGAAAAGGCACTGGACTGTTGCTCAGTGGTGCAAAGTCCTCTTTTTTTAGTAAAAGTAATTTTTGCATTTCATTTGGAGATCAAGGTCCCAGAATCTGGAGGAAGAATGGAGAGTCGCATAATCCACGTTGCTTGTTGTCCAGTATAAACTTTCCATGATTTCCGTGATGATTTAGAGAGCCATGTTATCTGCTGGTGTTGGTCCACTGTATTTTATAAAGTCCAAAGTCAATGCAGCTGTCTGGAAGGAGATTTTAAGGTACTTCATGCTTCCATCTGATGACAAGCTTTATGGAGGTGCTGATTTCATTGATAAAAAGGCTTGAAATACTGTATATACTGTACATGTAATGAATCTAGACTATATGAATGTTTCACTTTTAAAATGTAATTATGAAAAAAATTATAGTTTCATAACATTCCAATTTTTTTAGAGATGTACTATAGTTGAGTTGAAAATTTTGCTGAAACCATTTAACCCTGGTTAATAATATTACCCTTACAGTTAAACAAGAGTATGTCTACTATAGATGTAGACTATAATGATGTAGATTATAATGATGTAGACTGTAATGCCGGATGACTGTGTTCCTGACTTAGGTTACTACATAGTGAAGTTTAAGAGTAACGCCAGCATTGGTGGCTGAGAGACAAATGTCAGAGGCTTTTGACTTAATTTTTTTTTTAGGCAATCTGAATAAAAACTATGAGACTTGAGAAGCTACTTCTGGGGACCGTCTTAAATATATGATGTTTCTACTGCTACTGCTACTAATATTAAGTATTTAAGGTACTGAAAAGAGATGCCACTTATTTGAAGTTCAAGTAGTAAGATGCTACAACACATTCAATTAATAATTAAAAATTTATATCGTGATTTTAAAAAGCTGCAATTTTCACAAACACAAGACAGTGAAATATGTCTATAACATGACTGCTGATGAACAGATATTACATGACATGTCATTGTCTACATGAATTAGAATCTCTGTCCTGTTACACCTCTCTCACAGGCTTTTTTTTTGATACCCACAATGAGATGATGTATCTGCCAAAAGAAAACCTTACTGATACAGATCCCATCAAACCCATTTATGTTATTCTTAAACGTTTAATATTGCTGATATATAAAAATAATGAGTGCATTTGTGCATTGAACTCTATATCATAAACCCAGGAGAGCGTTCTGGCTGTCTTATGTACCAAGGTACATCTCAACTACCAGGTGAGGTAGGGAGCCTTGGTTTATTTTCAAGTCATCAGCCTCTTATGGCTATAAGCCTAAGAAACCATGATGGTCACCAGTAGTGATGACAGCTGTCAAGTCAAGGATGCCTTCCAATTAATGCTAACAGAAGGTCTTCCTGATTCAGTTTGGTGGTATAGGCAACGGCTCCAAAAGTCCAAAGATGTTCTGGAAAAGGACTGGTAAAGAGCATACACAAGCTTTGCTAAGCAAAGTCAAAAAGACCTTGACTAATGCTATTTCTTATAAACAACCTACACTGGGAATGACAGCAAGGCTGTAGCAGTGAATACGATTTGGCTGGACGTATTATACTCACTCAAGATTAAGGTTGTGTAGTTAACATGCATGCCTGAGCCAGTGCCCTCGGACTTGCATACTGGGATGATGGTCACCATTTTTATTCTTGAACAACCCAACATTATGTTTTAGGGTTGTCTGTGCATGCATTAGTATGCGTATCCTTCCAACTTTGTGATATTTTAGGAACAAGTAGTTAAAAGGTGGTATGATTTGTTCTAGAATAATCTTTCTAATTATAGACAGCATATGAACTGACTAGATTTTGGAACTGATACAAACAGCCCTAGTTTAAGCTTGACCATAATCAATCACTATCCTGTACTGAATAGTACAAATATGAATATGCATACCATGACACACCAAGTAAGCATGTACCTATTTTGAATTTAACCAGCAAAAACTTAGCTTGATTAACCTGACATATACAGTTACAAAAACTACAAGTTGCTTTCAAAGGCAAACCAGCTGGCTGTACCACAGTCTATAACATTTCAGAGGTGAAGCAGGAAGTCTGATCATGATGCTGGCATACTGAGAAAACTTTCTACCTTGATACTTTGTTCCAAAGCACTAGTGAAATGCTTGGATGAGCACATTACTGTATCAGGAGTTATATAGAGAAATAAAGATGCGTTTATTCTGTATTATCAGGGCTTTTAACTTACCTTAACAACCTTAAATAAGCCCATATATAGAAAACCACCCAATCTGTAATAAAACAGTTAAAATAACAATTATGGAATAAGATGTGAAAAGTGAAAGACAAAAGAAACTTTTTTTTTTTCACAAAAAAAAAAAAATCACAACTTTATTGCACCTTTATATTTATACTCATATAGTATCAATATTGAACAATTCTTCTTTATCTTGAAAGGGCATCAAAGATACAGAACCAGTGGTGTAAATGACCATGAATTAAAGATCAGTGTATTCTTCAGCATTGGTTCTACTGAAAAGATCAGAGTAACATTTCTAACGTTAACACATTCAACAGTGCTCACAGTTATGTTCCTCCAGACGCGGAGTTCTGCACAGCACTCGCACGTCTGTCCGCTGAGAAAATTCTACAGTTACAGTCCAAAAACCCTTTAATATATTAGGCTTTATTTGTGAAATACATGCGCATTTAAATATGCGTCTTACTCTTAAATGATAAAGTAGATCTCCTTTAGGATCATCTATTCTTTTTTTTATTTTTTATTATTAATTCAAGGCAACCTTTTCTAAAAATGGAAGTATCTGGGGGGGGGAATTAACTCTTGATTACAAGGGTGTTTAAGGAAGTCACACAAAGCACAAGTGGGACTGTACAATGTTCTATTCCAGAAAGCTTCACATCTTACTCACTATTAGATTGTGGCTAGATCTCTGGAGTAAAATAAACCTTTTTGTTCTAAAGCATTATAGTACAATTCCAGAGAAAAAATTTTAAACTCTGATTTATGAAAGATTTGTGAAAATGAGTGATGAAGAGGATATGTTTGAACTGTAAGAGAGGAACAGAGAATTTTTTAAGACCTGTCTGACTTGCATAGAGAGTAGAAACAGTGGCATTGGCATGTAAAATTTGGAACACACTAGAACCTTCCCTGCGGATTTCTAAGAGATGGAGAACTTCTGATGTTGCCTTCCCACTGATGAAATCGATGGATATGTTTTATATTGAAGCAGCCTGGCCTTCAGACATGTTACAGATGGACAGAGTATTCATCCCATTTTCAGGTAAAACATTAAGGGTGCACCAAGCCTGTAATATTTGGACAGTAGGTAATAGATAAAGGTGTTCGTTAAAGGAAGAAAGAAAAAGAACAAGGAACAACATTTTTTTTCCACAACAACATTCAGTGTGTGATAGACAACATGGAGAAAAAAAAAAAAAAAAAGGATCATATAATAATATGAAGAACAGGAATTAAAAATTGCTGGCCTTACATAGCAAATATGTAGCAGATTACTTATCTGGCCAATCGGACTACATCATATATCAAATGTAATAACGTGAAATAAAATCTTTAAGAACAGGGGGAAAGATGAAAAAGCTTAGTTTATACCGGGAAAATGTTATTCTTGTCGATATACTAGGCAGTATTATAAGCCCATTTCATCAATAACCCAATAATAACAGCACCGTTACACAACAATTTATCAGTTTTCAGAAAAAATACACCTCCTTTCCTGATTCTGCAAGACACAATACAGTATTTCATCATGAACTCAAATTATATGCAGCCAAAACTGTATATTTATGGTGTTTTAAAACTGACAGCACAATGCACTGGCCTGCTGAAACCCAAGCTCAATTTATTTAGACTCCAAATACTGGACTGCAGATGGATGGCTTTGGTCTCATCGCTTTATTAACTTCCCACACAAGCCTCTCACATTTCTGGACCGTTCTCAGAGAGATTTCGCAGCATCTTCTCCGATGAGGAGGTCAAGCCAGGGTGTGTGTACAGAAACTGCATCTTGAATCTGAAACTAGATAGAGACAAAGATAATGATAAATATAACAAAGCCTTAAGATGTTCTATTCTTGGACATGCCCTGATGTGGAGAAATCTTACTGACTTACACAGATAGTATTGCTGCAAAATTAATCGCATAGAAATCGAAATCAGAATATGAATCCATGCAATTATCTAATTGCATATGTATGCATAGTCAATAATTCATGTGTCGTTTTGCATGAAGTATACTGAACATAACCTATGGACTCAGAGACTCATTCTAAAAATGTCAAACTCCTCATTCGTCAGTGCACTATGTGCTTTAAACTACTGATTTGTATCTGGTTTTGATGACCAAAAAGGCTAATTTGGTGCTTTTTGAAAATGAATAAAACAAAAACAAATTGTATGAAGCACTGGATGCTCTTTTATTATGTAGTGATGGTCATGGTGGCCATGTTGTAAAAGAGGGATTTTAAAAACTAAAACAAATGAGACTGGAAATATAAGTTGCCTTTATGCAACTACTATTAGTATGATCAAAAATTATTTGATTTTACTCTATATAAATACGTTTGAATGCTAAATGGGACACTTAATAGTTAAATAACATAGCTTTAATCACAATATTTGTCAAAATAATAATGATGAGAATTTCTAGTAAAGCATATTTTATTTTGCAGCATATTTTATTTTAATATTCTATTAGACAGACAATTTAACCAGTTGGTTTAATATTTTAAGAAAAAAACGGTAAGAGAAAAATGTAGATGTTTACTTTTTGACACAAATCAGGATGGTTGGTTTTAGCTAACGCATAATTGTGCATATTAATCTCATTAAACTTGTTTAATTGAGCATACTGTATTGATTTTTTTTGCTTAAAAACTTCTTAAACATTGCTTCTTAAAGCAATGTACCTTTTTAATTACCCTTATTTAAACAGGTTGATGCACTACTACCATTCGACCATTGGTTTGGCAACTATCTGGCTGTAAAATACTATTCAGAATAATTCCTTAGAGAGACTATCAGAGTTGATCAATTTAGGAGATCATAAACTTAGCAACTGTGTACTGTGACCTGTATATAATGAGCTCTTTATAAGGATTTATATATTTGCCTGTACTACATAGCCTGACAGAGGGATTACTCGGCACAATGTACACAAGTACCATGTCCTATTTTCATTCAAATATGTTCATTTCAAATATTTATATTTCCAACTCATATACAGTGGAACCTTGGATTGCGAGCAACATGGTCTGTGAGCGTTTGGCAAGACGAGCAAAATTGTAAAAATAAATTTCAAATTGACAAACGAGCAGTACGCATGCGCTTTGTCTGCTGAGGGTTCTTCGCTCTCGTGCTCTGCAGGATTATGGGTAATCATCTCCCATGCGCAGTCTTAGTGTGCCTGTGTGTATTGTTTATTATAACATTGTGACCATGTGTGCTGTGGAACAAATCGTCAGAGTTTCCATTATTTCTTATTGGGAAATTTTAATAAACGAGTGCTTTGATATACAAGCATGCTTCCAGAACAAATTATGCCCGCAATCTACGGTTTAACTGTAGTTCTGGTTGCCTTTTCTCTATATTTATGTAATGATGCATTTATTCAGTATATAACCATCTAGTTTTACGCATAAGAGGATAATTTATAGTACTGTGCAAAAGTCTCGAGTCACCCCTCATTTCTTCTGATTTTGATTCCACAAAGCCAGAAATTATTGTATTATTAAATGTAGTCGCTTTTAGTTCAGTCTAGTGATGAGAAGTTTGAATCATTTTAGTGACTTAGTTCTTTGAATTTCCTTCATCAAAATGAACGAATCTTTGAGTCATTTAGTTCATTTGATCAGAAATAAAATGTTGCGTTTTCAATAAAAAAGACCCCCAATACGTCTACATACACAAATTTTGGCTATAGTTCCAGTAATGAAAATATTACAATGCAGCTAAGGAAATATTATAATAAACAGAATGAGTAGCTAACCTCTCATATCTTCCAGTCTGAGTCATTCGTTCTTTTGAATCTATTGCACCGCATAGCGTCTATGGGAGTCATGTGACAAAGGAACGAATGACTCGGGACTTGAAAATTCATTGAGAAAAGAAAGTTTCCTGTGTTCTGCATTGCATAGCATCTATGGGGGTCACGTGACAAAAGAACGAATGACTCGGAATAGAAGTGTCATTGAGAAGGAATCGTTCAATTCCGTTTCCTGTACATAACCTACGGAGGTCTTGCAGTGATTTGCGCATGCGCGCCCAGTAGAAAATGAACAAATTCACTCTCCGAGACTACTCGTTCTTCTGAGTCACATTCAAAAAGAACGAATTGTTCATGAACAACCCATCACTAGTTCAGTCCGGTCCCTGTACCTGACCAGTTTCTTTCAATCATAAAATGTATCTAACTTGAGGCATGAACCAGTGGGAAACAGGAGCAGATGATGACTGATGGTCAGGCCAGTGATTAGTGATTACTGGTGATGCTGGCTTGGTTACATAAACAACCAATATTTATAATTTATCTTTAATTGTCTCTCCCCAGTAAAAACATATGCTGTAGATTGAATGAAAGAAATGGGAGCAAGTCATTACATTTAATATGAATAATTGAGGGGTGGCTCAAGACCTTTGCATAGCACTGTACATTTTTAATCTAGTTTCTTCAGGTTTCGTCCTCAAGGATCTACAACCTAAGCTGGCCAAAAATAATGCCTTGTCTTTTGTTAAAAGAGTCACACAATTGAAAGATTTCTCTGCATACTTCTGTGCACTCTCCTGCTGTCACAAGATTGGCTAACCACCTAAAATGTGCTGCTGTAGCTATTATGGTTTATAAGTTCCGAGTGTAAAAATAAACAGGGTGCTACAATTTATCACAACCAGGGACTGAAAAAAAAAAAAAAAACACATGCTAGACGGTCATTCTTTAAAGCAAACCCTTTCACCCCACACTCACCCTTCATGTCAGTAGCGATGGCCCCAACTGTTCCTTCTTGCTCCTGGTGTGACAGACCACATGTTGCGTCGATCCTGGATCTTCTGGAAGACGTTAAAACTTCTTCTCCTTTCCGTTTTAAACTTCTTTACCTTCTTAACCTATTCATTTGAAATTGTAATGCATATTACAGGATATTCAAAGCAGCGTAATTAATCATGACTCCAGTAATTAAACTTCTAAATCAAAGCCTTACCTTTCCACTGTCAAAATCTTCGTCCCATTCGTCGATTACAGTCTCGTTGTTGGCATCACGCGTGTCCTGCATGGCATCTCTACTGATGGCAGAGCGCTCCCCATCCCAACTGAGGACTGAGCACAAACGGTACCAACTCGTGAATATAAGCATGATTGTTAATGGTTCAACACAGCAACATGCTTAGATGTTTTGGCACTCCTGCTTTAGTACATCACCCTACTGCTGAGCACCTCAAACTGAATCAATGGTATGTAAAAAAAAAAAAAATAAATAAAAAACAAACAGATAACATGATGGTTTACACCAAATGCTTCCTTATTCATCACATCATACACTAGTTTGGGTGATGGCCATGCTGTGAGGATGGCATCTTTCTACCAAACACATCTTATTCCTCATACATTTATTAGAAATGTAAAAAAAAATAAAAAAATCTTACACTGCAATTTTATAATTAAGATGTAATACAAAACTGTTTGATTTTTTTTTGTTGATTTATCAAATGTTATTTATGCCCTTCATTAACATGCTGATTTTTCTTTTTTAAATTGTTTGATGGTTTCCTACATTTCCCACAATACCATTCACATACTTTATATCACTAGTGGTGGTGGGATACATGCCTAAAGTGATGGACGCAGCAGCTCATCTGATAATCTGGCCAGCTCCTCTCACCTCGTCTGTACACTCTGCCTGACCAGATTGGATTTTAACACTTCAACATTCATACTAATACAGCTTTCAACACGGTCATTCTTGATGACATGCATGATAATCTCTAATAATAGCCAACCACCTGAGCCAATCTGGTTGTCAGCCATGCCCCCTAAACTCGGCGCAACTGCTGCATACAGCTTGCACTGCATTTTGGAATTTGCAACTTGCCCCTAAATCAGCCTTTCCTTTAGAACGTATTGTTTAATGCTGAACAAATCATGGTAAAATTATTATTATTATTTTTTTACATAATATTAATTAGATTGACATCACTAGTCTCTCAATCTTGAGTTTAAAGTCAGCTTAAGGCAGCATTTTAAGTTGTATCAAACGTACCACAATTTATTGCGAATATGAGGATCGTGTCAGGATGATGTTTTGCATTTAGTGTTTTAAATGTCATAAAATAAGCAACTAATGAACACGTGCACTGAGACGGACAGTATATTTGAGCCACGAGTGTACAAAATTTCATTTGCTTAATTTTTGAGACTATATACAGTGAATAAGTCTAAAAGGATTGTGTGAATTCAATCACTGAATTCCTATCACTTTTCTAGCTAATAACTTTTCTTTTAGAGAAAATTGAAAAAGAAGAAGTAGAACAGTCCACAGGTAATAAAATGTGTATGTAACAGTACTAGGCTGACCTCACCTTCAGTACCGTACGCTTTATCGGTGGCGTTCTTAAGCAGTTCTTCGACTACACTAGAGCTCTTCTTGCCGTCCCAGGTTGCAGAAGCAGGACGAGACTCTTTGCCAGGCGTCTGCTCTGAATCCGCAGCGTCTTTGCTGCGCTTATAACCGTCCTGAACCTGGCTGTCCCAGACCACCACTGCAGCTGGGACAAGTGAACAGAGAAACAAACGATCAGTGCGAGTATATAAAAATTTTAACGCGTTTAATTACTAAGCAGCTTCCAAAATATTTCCCCTACCATTTTCAAAATAAAATTAAAAAGTGGATGGAATATGTATATTTTGCAACAACCACATAAAGACCCATTTTGAGAGACTATTCATAAGACATACACAATACTATTTCATTCAACTACCTTTAGCTTAGATTACAGCGCACAATGTAGCGCGTAGTTAACAATTTGAGTTCTGGAATATGCATGCATCACTTGGTAAGAAAAACTCCATAGATGTGATAACCTGGTCATTCAGTACATTGAGGTCATCGGCTGACTTTATTTTGTTGCCACATAACGTTGCTGAGCCTACACCTGACCAACTGAAGCAACCGCCGATCATGACACTGCCTCTACAGGCTTGTACAGTGGCCACTATGCATGATGGATGCATCAGTTCATGTGCTTCCCTTCTTACTCGGACATGCCAAAGGCTCTGGTATAGGGTCAATCTGGACCACATGATGTTTTTTCCATTGTTCCAAGTCCAGTCCTTATACTTCCTACAAATTAAACTTTGTTTTCTGTTAAGCAATTTCACCAACTTTTACTGTAGCATCATTTGTTTCAGGGGGAAACGGGCTGATGCTCTTTGAGAGGTGCAATTAGTTTTACCATGTCTCCTAATCTGCCCAGTGTACAGGATAGTTTGTAATCATGATTGATTTCATAGTGCCATTAAATATTTAATTCTTTAGGCAAAGTCAAAAATGAATTAAACCAATGGGTTTGTGGCACATTTCACAGAAGAAATATGCTGTTGACCCTTTCTTCTGAAACACTTAGCTTTTTCAATATGCTTGTCAAGAACTAACTCTGGCTGATAAATTACTGTTTACCTTCTGCTTCAATAAAAGTCGTAAACAATAGGCGAATCAGCAACTATAATGAATCCTCTCACAATCCGACTCACCGTGCCTAAATACTCGTGTGGACTGTTGATTATAGACAGTTTTGCACAAGACAGTCCTCCATGCAAAAGCATGAATCTAGTAGTAGACCTGGACTTGATCCAGGTTCCTGATCCCCTACAGCACTAACCCATGAGGCATCTCTTAAATACCTTTTTAGTACCTGCCACTAAAGATATATATTTTTTTTTTGTGTCATGAAATTTACTTCAATGATCAATCCATAAAAAAAGAAAAGGAAAAACAAAAAAAAAACCAGTTTCTGACTTTCTGCACTCAAGCCATTAAATTCCACACGTTTTAAAAAAAGATGGGTAAATGAAGACAACATAGACAGTACTACTACATTTATGGAATCTGTATACAAAGCTACCACTGATACCTGTATTGGGTTTAGAGGTTTTCTCCAGCGCAACATGGTTTGTTTGACTAAATAGCTCATCTGCAGCACTGTTCTCCTGAGCACCCTCAACTTCTGTCTGGAGTGCGTCTCTTTTCCTCTTTTTGTTTTTTTTCTTTAAGACAGTCACGTCCAGTGATTTTGAGTCTCTTTGTGTTATCTCTGGCTTTCTATAAAGGGGAGAAGAGCAAGAAAGTGTTTTCATGCATGGTTATAGGAAGTGCAATATGCTGGCTAAAGAAATAAACAAGTTGAGAATAACCATACTGAAAAGCACAAACCTTTCAGATGTCTCGTGCTTGATGTTCTCATCCAGCTTCTCTTGCTGCCTTTTCTTCTTCTTTTTCTTTTTAATAGTGGAGTCGTGTTGATTTTGTGGAATCTCGCACACCATTGTATGAATTTGTTCTTGGGCCTGAGATGCTTTTGGCTGGGTGATCGGTTGCTGTTTTGGCCTTTCTGAACTTCCATCTGGGTTTATTCTCCATGTCTCTCCGAGGCACCAGTCTTCATCCTGAGCTGATGGCTCCAGATGGGAATGCACACCTTCTTTCTGAACCTTTGAGCCATTTGGCTCCTCCTCCCTTTTCCTTTTCTTGCGCTTTTTTACCTTTCTCATTTCAGCCGCGAGCTCTGCCGTGTCCTGTTCTGATTTAGCATGAAGCTCAGCGGTAGGGTTTTCCATCTCAGAATGGTGCCGCTTCTTTTTCTTCTTCTTCTTCTTTAAGAGTGGACTGGTGAGACCATTGGGAGACTCTGTAGCTGATGCAGTGGTTTTCTGGCTCTGGATTGGTCCGCAGTTGCTGGACGGGCAGGGGTTCTGAAGCCTGCTGACGGGTAAAGAAACTGTGGGATTCGTCAAGGAGGAGGAAGAATAGGAGGTGGAGGAGGACGGAGGTTCCTTAAGCAGGCTTGCATTTTTAAAGAGGTGAGGTACATGCTGAGGCTGCTTGGCAGAATGGAATGGAATCCTGGGAAAAGATTGTTAAGAAAAAGCAACACATTCATCAAAATGATAAAAAAAAAAAATCTTTACTAAAAATCCTAACATACTGTGAAAATGAAATTTTGCTACACTGAGATTTACATTCCATTTATGCTTCATCCAAACACCAAATCCTTGAAGACGCCAACTGACTGACCAACCCAGGTTTATACGCAGTATTATAACTTTAATGGAAAAAACGGCAATGGTAACTAGAGAATTTGAGCTCAGTTATAATTATGGCTTATAGTCTGCATTCAAATAGACATAGTATGTATAGTTCTCATATTAAGCTGCACACAAAGTAGCAGCATGTTAGCACGTTTTTATTTTTCCAGTATACCAAAATACAGTAATTGGGCCAAATTTCCATTCATGCATTTAACCATTTATGAGTTACTGCTGTGTTTCCACAAAACAATAGTCATTTTATGAACTGGATTACTAGTTTTATATCTAATCCAACAAAACAATCCAGTTAAATCAAGACCTTCATAAGGCATTAATCTCCAGGGACCAAGTGGTTTAAGAATTAAGGTGCCGTAGTTCTACATTTAAAAAAAAAAAAAAAAACCATGCAAGGATCCACTCAGATGTACATAAAAGGCAAAAGTATTAATACCTGTGGTTTTGGGAAGGTGAGTTGGGGGTCAGAGGATGAAGTAGAGCTGAATGTGTAGGGTCACGGGACAGATGATGCAATGAAAAGGGCGGAGCCTCAATGCTGCGGCTGCTGCTGCTGCTGTTGTTGTTCGGGCTCCGGCTGGGACTGGGACTGGCCTGCAGTTATTGACATAAATAAAAACTTGGTGGTCGAAAAAAAAAATAAATAACAAATGTGACAAAGATAAAGGGATCGAAACATGGACGAGAAATCAGGAGCAAAACACAAACAAAAATGGGGAGAGGAAGTAAAAAAAATGGAAAGGGGACGATGGCAGAGAAGAATTACAAATGGTTAGAAAGAAAGAATCTGAAAGCAAAGGAAGACAACGAAATTCTAAAATGGACAGTAGTGCCAACCTTGGACAACAATATCAACACAAGAGGAGACACTTAAGAGATTTATTGCTGCACAGCTACAGAACCAAAGAGAAGAACTCGGTCACAAATATTTGTTGGAAAAGAATGAAGTGGCAGGCAGCAGGCACAGGACAAATAAATAATACAGTGCACAGCTGAGCAATAATGTGATCCAAAATGCTGACGTGTTATGACCCCTGTTCCTGTCACTGAAAAGTCAGGAACCACTAAGATTAAAATTGGATATTAATTTCGTATTTATGATCTTTTTACAACACATGTTCTATATGGGTTCCAAAGGTTTTGGGAGTTTAATAAAGATAATTAATGTTTGAACTTTGGAGCAATGGATGTATCCAAATGCATCCTATTTCAGACCATTTTGGTGTGTTAAAGCATCATGCAGGAGGCAGCGTTATGATCTGGCATTGCTTCAGTTAGCAAAGCCTAAGCTAAGCAACGTTGTGTGGCATTAAAATTTAGTCAGATGACTCTCTCAATGTAGAGATTTTTCCATTAATTTTTTCTTCACTAATTGCTTTGTTTTTTTTTTAATAGTATTAGTAAATACATCAGGCAGCAAGCAATTCAAGAGCATAGTAAATAAAACAAAGGGAAAAAGACCAACATGCCAATGATGGGGGGAGAAAAAAAAAAAACCTTAACAAAAATAACGCTTGGATGTCAAAATGCATTACGTGTTAATAATATTAGCATACGAGTAGTTCAGGATGGAATTTGGCTTTTGAATTTGGCCAGAACAATTTGTTGTAGTATTTAGACCACATTGCTCAGCCTGGGCCATTCCCACACCTACTGTGAACACCTGGCTATGGGAGAGAAGAGTGTGCATCACTCACCTTCTTGGCAGACAGTGCCAGTCTTTTGGCAGGAGGGGGCGACATGGTGCTGGTTTGTTCGGATGCGATGTTGTTGAGGGCAGGAGGTTTCAGCTTGGCCGATTTCTGATCCTCAGCAGCAAGTCGCTCGGCGCTTTTAGCCGGAGAGGAAGTTCTGTTTACGATGCTCTTAACAGGAGTGGTCACGTTTCCCACGGGAGCACTCCTGGTGCCAATCGAATCCTGAGGGTCAGAGGTGATGAGATTTCATCAGCTTTCATCCTGGGCTGTTACCATAGCAACGAGACCTTATATGATTCATATTAAAAACAAAAATCAAACTATTTAATCAGCAGCAAGAATAATTCGAAAGTTAAGGCTTTATTTCATTTTAAAACAGCCTTAGGTATATAGTCACACAACGTCTTAACCCAAATAATTATGTGAATTAAAACAAATGAAAAGTAAAATGTCTTCTCTTCCTAGGTTTTCTAGGACTCTATGTAAAATTGTTTCCTCTCCTCGTGATAATTCCTCTGTTGGTTAAGCACTTTGTGTTTCCACCTTAAAAAAAAAAAAAAAAAAAAGTAGCACATACTTCAGCCTTGAGCTGCGGTGTTCTCTCGTCGCATGTGAGGCAGTTGCTGGAGTCTGTCTAGCATCTTTATTTTTGCTTGACAAGTGTTAAGTGTGAGTGAGGTGGATGTGTGATAAGCTACCGCTGCACTGTGTACTGTATTCATAGTTCCGTCTGTCTAAGCCTCCAGTTCAGACGAACTGCCAGACCGTGCCCTTGGTTCAGGTTTGCAGCGCAGCATGCGGCAGAATTCAGAATGGAGTTGCTCATTAGAGCAGTGAGGTGCTTCTCACTAAAGAGAGCTGAACTGAAGTGTGTTGTGTTTAAATGATGATATCAAAGGAAATATTTTGTGGTAGAAAACTAGAAAAAACAAATGATGGCGATCTAAACTACAAGTTAAAAATAGCTTAGAAACATAACCTGCTTGCCCTAGACTGTGATCTTGAGAACCGTGCTAACGTCTGTTTATATGATTGAATGCATTTTTGTGAATGTAAATGAATTATGAAATCAAATCAAAATCATGCAGCTCTAGAAAAAAAATCATTAAAAATAGGATATGTATAAACCACTCAAGCTCAGGAAAACAAACAGCGAACATTCTAATAACTGATCTAATCTAATCTAACTAATCTGAACATTCTCTTGTTTGGTTAAATGTTTCCACAGAGCATGGAGGAAGTGGAAATACCTTGGACTCGGACGAGGTGTCCGTGGACGAGGACTCTGATGCAAGAGACTTGAGTGAGGTAGACACTGCCAGGCTCCGCCCCTCACCGCTGCTTCCCTTGTCCTGCTCAGATTTTGCGACGCCGTTGGAGGAGGACGCAGGAATGTTGGTGCGACTCTGGGGCTGAGCGGGAGGCTTCTTCAACTTCTTGATGGGTTCCTCAATCAGCGTTGGGCCACCCGGCACCCTTGGTGTACCGTTGGCCAGTTTGGGCGATTGGATACCCGAGCCATTGCGGGCCACTGGCACGCCCAGCCCTCCATCCACGGACTGGATCTTTCTCAGCTGAGCGGTATCCACCTTCTACAAAGACAGGAAGGAAGAAAAAAATAATAATAATTACATTTAGACCAGAGCTGAGCTGCTGTTGCTGATTGAAATGTCAACCTGTTTTTATAGATCGCAGAAAGCAGCATAACATTTACATGATTCAAATACTAAACAGTTTTACAACAAGTAGTACAAGCTTATGCCACACATTTGAAAACTATAGTATTATAATGTAACCCACTGTGCAGTTTTACAGCTATTGCTTGAACAATTGCACCCTAGGCTCACTTTTGGCATTTGAATTTTAGTTTGCCATTCTGCCATGCCTTATTCTTAACACAGTGTATATTGCAATATCCTACCGGTAATAACAAGATACCTTGGTGATCTGCGGGGAGGACAAGGGGCCATTGAGCGGAATTTTCTTCAGCTGCTCAGGGGTCATGTTACTCCTTCCAGAATGCACCAAGTTCTGCTTTACACTCAAACTCTCCGTGTTCTTTTTTTCAGGAATCCTACAGCAGAGGGACTCATTGTTAGCCTTAAATCTCTCTTCGAACTGAAAAGGTACAGTCACTGCATGAGAGAAGACGGTTTGCGTTGTACCTCAGGTAAAAGAGGACGTAAGCCTGTTGATTGAGTACGACCTTGATGTTACTGGAATGTACCATCGAATCGTTCATCTGGTACCACTGCCCGTTGCTGGCCTACGGACGATGAAGAGCATGGAGAAGAATTAGAAAACCCTGCATACATGTGGGTCTTAGCAAATCTCAACTCAGCAAATTGACAGTCATTAATTTCCACTTTGTACTGTAAAACACTTACCTTTACATAACAGTAGTAGTGACCAGCATGACAGCTGTACCCAGAGTGCACCAGGACCGCATAAAGGCCATACATCACTGGGTCTCCTGAGTTTTGAGACATGTATGGACGAATGTTCAGGAACTCTGGGTAGCCAACATCCTGCGGTGAGGAAATGCCAAGAAATAAATTACAAACTTCAAAAATTAATCGGCAAATTTAAAAGCAAACAGCACTTACGGCTGTTCTACCTACCTTCGTGATCTTTCCTCCACTGAAGTTGGCGAAGCGTTTAAGGGAAAGTGTGAGCACGTTCGACGTCCGATGAACTGTGAATCGTTTTGTTGCCGGCACTTTCTTTTTACATCTAGGAAATTATCAAACCACATTAGGAAATCAGTTAAAAGTTTCAACTTTTTAAAGCTATTTTAGGCTTACAACAAAAAAGGCTTAGAACAGAGTACACACTTGGCACACATGTATGCATTCTCGCCGCTTAAAACATCAGGCTTGACAAACAGCTCCAGGGCACGAACGATATTGGCTGCTTGCTGACAGTGAAAACACAAACATATACCAAGAGAATTTAAGAGGCGTCTCTTAAACTTCATTGCGACATAAATAAAGAATTTTAGGACACAACTACAGGAAACTCACCCGAATTTCAACAGCTATGTCCAGGTAGGGGTCGTATGTATCTGACACACTTTTACAAATAGAACACTTGACTAGAGAGAGAGAGAGGGAGAGAGAGAGAGAGAGTGAGAGAGAGAGGGGAAAAAAAGCATGTTTTTTGATAAATTCATTTATCATATCTAAAATATTAATTCTTGATGCAAGAAATCATGCAACATTGCACAAATTGCAATTGACTTTTCATATTATATTTAAAGTTAAACTTCACATGTGTTCCCTCCCTTTTTTTTAAATGCAATTATAATTCTCATTTATGTTTAGGTCATATATTATACTTTAGGAAAGACTGCCTGTGATACGAGTAGAAATAGAAACAAACTTTTAACCATATAACCTATATATAAAGGTGTCAAAGAGGCTAAGAGGAAAATTGCAGCAGATTTGGGGGTGGGGTTGAAAAGAAGAAAGCATTTTACCACATGCCAGTGCATGCTGGTAGACCAGACACAGCTTCATGTGTAAACGATACACATGTTAAGGCTGAACTGATGTTTAACTGCAGTCTGCAGAAATGCTGCAATGTACTCTATAAGCTATCAGCTTTAAAAAACTGAATTAATAAATTTATACTATCAGGCAAAAGTCTGGACACACATTCTATGTCCGAGGTCTTTCCTGATTCTTTCTTTCTACATTGTAAACCAATGCATAAGGCATCCAAAATATGCTATAATCTCCTTTGAACAGTTTATATTGAGATGTGTCTGCTACTTACTTAAAACAGACTGCTGTTGTAACTTAATGCCATATGCGTTATTTCATTTTTTATTTTCCATAGGGGAAAAAAAAATAATCCCAGATTGTTTTAGAATGAGGAAAATAAATCCCAAACTTGTATCCAAAGCTTTGTTCCAATCCAATGCTCATACTTTTGACTGGTACTGTATATTAGCTAATATATATTTTTCATCCCCTAATCAATAATACCACAATCCTGCTTTGGCTCACAAGAACAGGTTTGGTAAAGTCACCTGGACAAAATCATCACATAGTAAAAGTAACCACTCTCCAGTCCATCTGAACAACTCGATACTGTTTTTCTGTTTCTGCGTTTATCCATCCAAAGTACGGCTTAGAGAAAACTGGGCAAATTTCCAACAGATAAACAGACAGTGTGTTGTGCTTTCCGTTCTGCTTCTGATAACCATAATCATTTAAAATTACATTCTAAATGAACCTGAATGTTTTACAAGTCAACACGTGAGTCATGACATTTAGTCAGACGGAATTTGCATGGCTTCCTGACATCGAGCATCTAGATATCAATCATGCAGTCCATTTTACCGGTAAAAGCAGGAATTTTCCGCTTAAAAAGGGGCCCTCCCTTCGGGGGCAGGAACATTTCAACACAAGTCATTTTAATGGGTGGAAGAGAGTGTTTCGCAATAGTATACTGCTAGTCAGCCGTGACAATTAAAGGCTGCACTTCCCCTATAATTACAGTAATTCCTGTTTAGTCCATCATACATTTATTTGTTTTATGAGCTATATTATTACTATAACACTGCGTAACAATTTTTTTAAAAACTTTTTTTCCTGATCCTGGGCAGGAAGTATTTTTTCCCAATTGCTTAATCTTAAAGTAAATGAGAAAATCTATTTTACTTTTCAAAACTGCTTTTGTGTCCTGGGTTAGATTCAGTACGGAGTAGCTGATATAATACAGGTGAGAATTTCTAGAATTCACAAGAATTTTCTAGAAAGTGGTATCATTTACAGACGTTTTTAAGAACCTTTTCTATAGTAATAGAAGCATTCTCCAGATGCATTCTGCTATATGTGCATCCAATTTATAAAGACAAAATAAAATAAACACTATACACTACCATTTATTACAGTAATTCTACAGATTGTAAATTTATTGTTAGGATCTTATCCTAACCGGTCAATTGGTTATAGATGATGGAAAAAACATTACATTAAACATTACTTTATTAACTTCTCCTAACTGCAGATACTCCTCTACTACTACATTAACCAGCACCCCATGAGATATTGTTGGACATAAGGTTGCAAAGCTCCTCACTGTAAGAGACTTGTCCTACCTCTTGATCTCAGGTAACCCCCAAAGATCTGGTGAACCAGTGTAGTGGCCTGCGTCTGTCTGTCCAGCCTAACAAGAAAAGAACACCAATTTCAGACTTGTGCATGAACAACCGCAAGAATGCACAAACAGATTTTATTATTTTTTTTGTAGTATCACATGACAGGATACTGTTGGTGCAGGTCTTACTTTGGGTAACCGTTAAGGCAGGCTTTCTGCATGGCGTCGATAGTGTAACGCAAAAATTCATGGGCGTCCTCCTGGCTGCCAAACCGGAAGTGGCGGGCGATTTCTGAAGCAAAAGCACATTAGGTGCATTGATGATCATTCGCATTAAACCAATAACAACTCTCAAATGATCTAAATGTTTATGGTATGAACATGAATTAAAATGGAAAAAAAGTATTTTAAGTAGAAAAGTTATTGCATAATCTCAGGATCCATGGCTCAGAGAGAAAGCGAGAGAGAGAGAGAGAGAGAGAAAGTAAGAGAATGACAAAACAAACAAGACCATTTCACTGAATTGCAACATCCCCAAAAGGAGATCAAGCTCATGACTAAACCCTTAATCACAGACTATAGTCAGTGAGAACGGTACAAAGCACACGCGCATGCACGCACACTCTTCTTGATATGGCTGAGTCACTAAGGTGAATCATGCTTTTTTTTGCAACGTAGCTGCAACATCAGCTTATACCACATGCACCTGTCACACAGCGCAAGCTATAATCTTACTTTTCAAGTCACGGATAAATGACACAGGCTTTATGGCGTTGCAGGTGTTGGCGAAGGCTTGGATGATATGGTTCTGCATGATGCATATCATACAGAATCCTGTCTGGTGACCTAGTGAAGAAAAAAACGAAAGAAAAAGAAAAAATATACATGATATTAATCCTTTCCAATTCAAGTAACCAGCAAAACTGGATAATGAGTATAGGAACCGTAAAAACTATAATACAAATAATTTTATTTTATCTAATATATTTTTAGCTTGATGAGAATTCTTTTGCTACATGAATACAAATTCGACTGCTATCGACAGGCCACATCACAGCAAAAACAAACGTGAAACTGTCCATGTTCAAGTAATACCGGGACTTTTGACTGTACAGAATAACAGACCATACTGTAGTTATGCAAGTACAGTATCCTTTTATTTCTCTATATAATCCCCTGCTACACTAATGCACTCACCCCTGTGTTTCACTAGGGCTTAGATACCATAAGGGTAGAAAGTTCTCTCAGTTCTTCAGAGCCGTGATCAAGACAAGTTACAGTAGAACCTTGGATTACGAGCATAATTCGTTCTGGAAGCGAGCTCGTATGCAAAAACACTCGTAAATCAAAGGAAAGTTTCCCATAAGAAATAATGGAAAAAGACTGCTTTGTCGGAAAAATTTGCAAGGAACATCGCTAATTACACTCGTGTAATCGCATACTAACGGAATCACTGCTGTAAAGTAAAACAAACAAACGAACCTGCAATTTACCTTTGAAAAGAATCACGACAGAGCAGAGTGTCTGTGAGTGTCTGTGAGTGTCTGTGAGTGTCTGTGAGTGTCTGTGAGTGTCTGTGAGTGTCTGTGAGTGTCTGTGAGTGTCTGTGAGTGTC
>JAOVVA010000026.1:15751870-15763540 GCA_028565275.1 Leiocassis micropogon
TACAAAACTGAATAAACGCTAAACAATTTAATGTTTAATAATTTTTTATAATAATAATAATAATAATAATAATAATAGTAATATTTAACATATCATGGACATAGGCCAAGATCAAGCAAAAATTTGAATTAAATGAAAATTCACTAAGTACTGGAAAAAACAACAGAAAGATGGTCAATAAATTGTAGAGTAAAAATGGATAGATTTTTTTTAAAGTAGATCTGTATTTTTATCAGTTTTTTTTTCACTCAATACATTTTGCATTTTAAAACACTAGAGAACCTCAGAATTCTTCAGCATAATCTCAACTTTCTCAGCTAGACGGTTAAATCTTGGACAAAATTGACTGGTCCAACAGGGCAATGATGCCAAACAATTATCAAAGCTTGTTATAGGATGGATAAAGTAGTCCAACATAAGGCTCACCACTATAGGAGACTTGTGGACTGTGTGTAAAAGTCAGGAAACTAACTAATTTAATTGAACTCAACCAACTCTGGTTAATCAGCAGGTGGGTAATGATTGTTCTGGGCTGATTCTGGCTACTGACTTATACATCAAGGTGATAATATTATACTTCACTGTGCTGCTTACGTCATCAACAACCCAACCTCGGCCTTATCTCCTTACTCTAATCCATTCACATCTTTGCATGCAGACAGTCCACTCAGCATCCATCGCTTTCATCCATGGGCCTAAAGACTGAGCCTGATTTTATGAATGTGGATGTCTCCAATTCTGAGCATAAAGCTGGCAGCAAGAAGCCAACTCGTACCACAGGGCCTGGATCTCCCCACAAGGCACCACCGCGATTCAAACAGAGATCCACCCGGCAGTTCAAAAGCAAACCACCCAAGAGAGGCGTCATTGGGTAAATTACCATTATTTGTATTATTATCATTTTTTCATTATATATATTTTTTACATTTATAGACTTAAGACATCTTAGGCATAGACACCTATTAGACATCTAAATGTGTAACACTAATATTATACACTATTATACACTCAAATAAAAGTATTCAAATTATTCTTTAAATCAATGCACATTTATCAGATTATATGCTAGTCAATTTGAGTACTATGATAAAATGAAATTGATGATTAAATCATTTCAACATCTGCTATCTGTAACTGACTCGCATTTTACCAGGAGCCTTACCAGGTATGTTTTGCCAACAGAGAGTTTATGAGAGTTTATAAGAGTCATAAATGTGTGTGGGTGTGTTATTTACAGATTTGGCGATGACATTCCTGGAATGGAAGGCTTGGGAACTGGTACGCATTACATGTAAAGCCTCGTTCTTAACTCCTTAAATCAGCAACAGTGTAAACCCAAGTCTAATACAGATGTTGTTCTCTTTTGCAGATATCACTGTGATCTGCCCCTGGGAAGCATTCAGTCATCTGGAACTGCATGAATTATCTCAGTATGGCATCATCTAAGAAAAAACTTCTCCTGTTCTACACAAAGTTATCTAGCCGTTCGCAGTGGATTTCTACATGATCTGTTCAAAGTTTAGAGAATGAAAAGAGGATCAATTGGAAAAACTGAAAAAGCTATAATTCTGTGGTTGGAGACATACAGTATACTTCCTTGTAGATACAGTAACTATGATATTAGTCAGGGTAGATAGCCATACTGTACATAGTACATGTGTAAACTCTATAAAACTAGAACCCTAAAGAGTTATCTGTCTATGGAAACAGCTAAAAGTACTTTTTAGAATTATATAATGAAGTGCTTCCATATGAGTCAAGATTTCATGTCAAGTGACTGTATTTAAATATTTATTCATAGTATGTTTACGGCACTGATTTTAAGTTTTAACTCTGTAGAATTTATTCAGCTCTTATTTTTCCCTTTATTGTCTTTATAAATCTGGTTAAGGTCATAAATGTTATTTTAAAAAAATACTGTAATATCAACTTTAAGTAAGCTACAGTTAAGCATTTTTTCTCTGTTACTTTTTTTCTTCCTTTCTTTTCTGTTTGTAATTTCTGTAAACAATACACCAAACTATTTCAGCTTGCATTCACATATGCTTTCGTGTCATACTTGTAATTCTAAAGACAACAAAGCATTGTAGAGCATGATCAGAAACATATTTCCATTTGTGATGAAAATATGTTTCTGATCACGCTCTTCATTTTAAATACAGTATTAATTTGTACTTTGCCAATTATTTTAGTGTGTATCTTATGTGCCGCTCATGCTTTCAATGGAGATTGTTCGTTTTTAAATAGAAGTTTGTTTTTAATCATTTTGCAAAGTAAACGTTCATTTTCATGTCTTCGCGCAGTCATATGAGTCGTGTCTTAAATCAGTCAAGTGCTGTGGTTGTGGTGTGTTTACTGGGCTTATGATGCTTCTGTCCTGGAGAACAGATCATTAGCATCACTGAAATGATCAAGCACTGAATAAAGCTCACATTCCATCAAAGTCTATATGCACCTTTTTCAGTAGTGTAGAAAAGTATGAAATTGGAATAACTACATGTCTTCAGAACTAAACATGTCTTTTTTAATTATACAACAAATGAAAATCAATAAAACATTTATTGGGAAAATAATATTCACATTTTTTTAATTTTGCTGTGGGAGTAGTAAAACATACACAGAATATGATATAAACAGTAGGAGTAAATATACAGCAGTAATACAGCTAACTTGCCTGTCTTTTGTACCTTATATTTCTCAATGACAAAGACGTTTCTTTATGCAACATTAAGATCATGTTTTTTTCAATATGCTTGTGTTGTGTTCCATTGGATCCTGTCCAGCAAGTGTGTAGTAGTGACCAGTGTGAGGATCTGGACTGAGAGCAGGGCAGCTGTTATTATGCCAATAATCCCAGAGTGCAGGTTGATCCAGCGTGAAATATTGCCCATGCAGCCCCCCAGGAAAATCACACTCTGAGCCGAGAACTCGTCCAGCTGCTGTGCCCCGAGGCCACACTGTGAGTTCCACACTGTACCGTTCTCTAGTGGATCCACGCAGCAGGAAGGAGGCACACCACATGCCTGCACACCTGGAGAGGAGCAATTAAAGTACCTACAACAGAAAAGGTACTCATTTTGAGTATAATGACAGGAAGTTACATGATTCTGCTGTAGTAGTGCTTGTGAGTTGACTCTATTATACCCACTTAAAATGTATTATTATTATTATTATTATTATTATTATTATTATTAGAAGTAGTAGTAGTAGTAATGTGGTGTGTAATTTAGTGTGTCTCTATCATAAATAATTTTGGGGCATTGCATACTCACTGATTGACTTCCCAGTCTCGATAGTTATCCACCCCACAGCACTGCAACCCGATCTGGACCTCATCTGTAATAAACCTTAAGTCCAGGTCAGCCTGGTAGCGTGTCATGGCTGTCAGCATGCCTGAGCGCAGCAGCTCAGTAATCCAGCCCTGCATGCTGTAGGCCACAATGACCACCAGAACCTGAGCAACTACAAGAACCAGCAGTACTGCAGAGAAAGTACGCAGTAGGCACTGGTTCTCCCTCAGTGCTCCTACACAGCCTGTCAGACAAAGCAGTGGAAGCAACAAACCCAGAAAAACTAAAAACAGCATGGGATCATTGCCAAGGCCATCCAGCTTCTCCTGAGCGAAGGACTCCTTGCTCAAAAGACCCCAGAACCCGAGCCCTAAGGTGGCCAGGCCCAGCACAGAGAAGAATAGGTTGCTAGTGAAGAGGACATATTTCAGCAGAAAGTCAGTCAGATCCGAGGAATTGTGGGTTTGTAAACAGGGAAAGGTCCAGGATGACAGTTTGTCATTGCTTGATAAGCTTGAATCGGTTTGGCTCACTGTGCTGATATCGGTCCCCAGATATTGAACGTCATTTCTAGTTGTTACCTAGGATATGTAATGGTTGTAAAATCTTTAAAAATTTACAAATATAGACTCTTATACATGACAAAGAACACTAGATAATATAATATAATATAATATAATATAATATAATATAATATAATATAATATAATATAATATAATATAATATAGTAGGTTTAGTATTATTAATAATATACATATTATATAACAGTTACTGTGGTTCTGACTGAGTAGTCTGATTGGATGAGAAGCTTTCTATGAGTGGTGATAATGGATGAAAAAAGCACTGGCACAAATTACAAAGTAATTAATGGCATCTTATTAAAAAACAAGAAACAATACAAATATTTTGCAATAAAATGTGCGAAATCATGAACACATTTTATAACTGTTTCACTTAAATTCACTTAATACTTGAAACAAAATCAATTAAACATTTGTCGATTTTCATGGGACCGAACATTAGCCTTACTTTGTATTAGCAAACCTAATGGTGGTAGAAAGTGACTGATACGATGTTACCTTTGATATGAGCGGTTTGGTCACATCATCTTGAATTTCTGACCTTGGCTTCCACAAAAAAGGAATCTTTCTTAAAAGCAAGAAGAAGCTCATCTCATATTTCTGGTATGGGACCCTCTGTTCCCACCTGCATGCTGGTCAATGTTAAAGGAGTGAAAAAAAGGCAAAGTTAAAGGGAGAGCTTGCAAAAGAGAGAGACAATATAAAAGATTTTGATCATTCCTGCATCATGTGAGAGTCACAGTGCTGGGATTAGAGAAAGAGTTTGTGTATGAATGAGATCTTGTGACTTTTTGCATGGACAAGGTTCAACAGAACACAGAGTGATCTTTTCCGAAAAAAAAAATACAGTATGACAGAATGTGATACAGTGAAAACTACAACCTTAAAACCAACAAGATTTGGGGATTTATGAAGTGCAAAAAACATTCTTTTCAATAATCTAATAATTCTTTAAATATGTCGATTGTCACAAGAAGACTTCTATATTTCATCCCTGTTTCTGAAAATACTCAACTACTTATCAGACTTGACAAACTATTTGGCAACACCTGAAGAAAATATTTCAGAAATAGCAAAACACAGAGCTGCATCAATAAATCTGTCACCTGTGACATCTGAAGGAATTTGGGAAACTGGAATTTTTTCCAAAACGTTTCTCACTCATTGGCGTGCTTTAGTATCAGCTGCAGCTCTGACAAGAAATAGACATTCACACAGTCAAATAAAAAGCTAGGATCAGTTTATGCTCCTTTATGCTTATTCCACATATGGTACACAGGCAGAAGGTTTTTAGACCCTGTCAAATTTTCCATGCACAATATTCCACAATGACAAAGTAAAAACAGGTGTCTGGAGTGTCTAGTTTTTTTATTTATAAAATAAAATATCCGATTTACATAAGTATTCAAACCTTTTCTTCTGACGCTTGCGACTTAGCACTGGTGCATTCCACTCCAATCAATTTTTTTGAGATGCTTCTGCAACTTGATTAGTGTCCATCAGGGCTGGGAGAACACCATTTCTTTTACTTCCACTTCCTGGAAATGTTTAAGCAGGTTTTCGACCGACCATGCTTGGGAGACCAACGAAGTTGGGGTGCAATTACTTTTAATTCGGCAGGGAAAACAAGGAATGGTGGAATATGGATTGAGTAGCCCTCGTTGAAGCCACCAATCTTTTACCCTCATGAACCGATGTACCTGGAAAGGTAAAAAACAGCCAAAATTGTGCACAAAATGAAGCAGCTACGCTAATGTTGTGGCAGCAATCAGCATGTCACTTCAGACTGAAAAGTGAGAACTGAAGACAGAGGAAGGAAGCCCAAGTCTGAGTGATCCGAAACTGCTACTCATACCAGCCCGGTGAGTACTCTTTCACACCCTCAAACAAAGCCTTATTGTTTCAGCACTGTTCGACTTTAGGCCATCGGGGATGCTGAAGAATATCAAATCTCCCTTTGATCCACTTGCAACAATCTTTGCATATTGAAGCTCTGGTTGGAGGGCTTATGAAGGATAAGTAACACATAACGCATCACATAACTACTTAGTTCTACTTTGGGTAGGGTCAAAGTAATTCTGGGCTTCCATTGGATGCAAAAGTATGATATCCTGGAAATGAAAAGGCATTATGCAGTGGTCCATGATGAGTAAGGAACACAAAAATAATGAAACGAGCCCTTGTGGCAGCATCTGCCACTGAATCACAGAATAGGGCACTGTGATCAGTATCCACTGGCAATATAAGGATATGCCCCATAATGATATTTAATATGATGAACTGAATTTTACTTAATTTTATACATACATGACTGGGCAAATTATAAAATATGTCACATAGGTAAAATAAATATTAATATGCTCATTTTGAGAGTGGTAAATTGTATAAAAGTAATGATACATTTTGTCTGAAGTCTGAAGTTTCCCAGGAGTCTCACACCAGCAAGGCTTCCATATAAGCTCATATTTTTTTTTTTTAAATCGTCATTGACCTATGCTGTGTTGCTGGGTTTTAGAGGTTTTAATTAAATTCTTTTGTGATTATGGCATGTCTCTAATCATTCTCATTTCAATTCATATCTGTCAGTTCTAATAATGTTTAATGAAAACAATCTGCTTTCACTCCTGACTTTTTAAGTCTCCAACTTTTTTTTGCAGCCAGAATGATGTAGTAAAATAAATAAATAAACAAATCCACAGACCTCTTCATGTAGAGAATACTGTATATGTATTCCTAAACATCCCACAAACAACCAGTTCCCCTGTGTTAAAACATGTACTGAAAATATTTTGTATCATTATAATAAAAAAAAAAAATTATAACTATAAAAACTAAAACAACTTTGATATTAGTTGCTAATGTCTCAATTACCTGCCTTTACAAACCCCACTTTAAGAACTGCACAATATTTATAGAATACCATTCAGTCGTTGCATACATCTTTACATGGATTTTTTTTCTCGGTTGGCTACGTATCCAGACAGACAGGCTATCCAGAGGAATCCGGGTCTTGGCCGTGGCCTTACATTGCACACATATTGAAGAGGATATCTCCAGTAAATTTTAGAAATCAGCTAAAAAATTTCCTCCTGAGTGACTTTTCTGAGTGTTTAAGTTATCTTAACTGTGTCCCCAACCAGTTCCAAACCTCCTATCCATTTAATTAATCGACCAGATTAGTTCAATTTCAGTGGTTTAAGGTCAGTGTTTTATAATATGATCTCGGTGTTTAGATTATATTTTTTAATTATATAAGACAGTTAGTAAGTTTTAGTAAGTTATTTCTACATGCTGAATTAAATGGCACCACAGAAGATTAAGGCCAGCAATGGTGTTTTGCTCTGACATGCCATCTAGTGGAGGTCCAGGAAAACAAAACAAAATAAAGAACCACAGATGAGGGACAAATTAGAAGTGAAACCACCCATGATGACGGGTTGTTACTCTTCCACTACTCTATGTTATAATGTCAGTACTAAGTGTATCCAAAGGATCTTCCTTACAAGGTTTTAGTGTTAATTCTAGAGGCATTAAGGGAAGTGTGGTAATATTCACAACAACATTCTGGCAATCCTTGGTAGCAATGAGTGAGTCGCAGTTAAGCAGGGGTTAAGATGTTAAAGGTAAAAATCCTAATTAAGATTTGTTGTTTAAACTACTGCTATATATTACTTACTTTCTCATTTATTTATTCATTCACTCGTTCTCTAGCCTGCTTATCCTGTTCAGGGTTGCAGGAAGCCTGGGACCTATTCCAGGTGACTTGGGGCACAAGGCGAGGTACACACTGGATGGGGTACCTATTTATCTCAGGGAACAAGCACACACAATTACACTCACTCACTCATCTTTTATACCAATTTAACCTGTGTACAGGGTCATGGAGCCTACTCCAGGAGACTTAGGGCACAAGCTCCCAGATTGATACATTTAACCAAAAAACATAATTATTAAGCAAAAATCCGAACAAAACAAATAAAAATGTCATATCCACAAGGCAATACCATGCTTTGACTCCAGAAGATCATAACTGGTAAATAAATATATCTAGAATCAGATGTAATCTTTTTAGGGTTTTTTTTCCACAGCATGCAAAATGCTTATGTCTTAACTATCCAAAGAGCCCTTCAAATGGTTTTATTTTATTAGGTTCTCTCAAACGGCCTGTTCCCACACCCTAACCAATTAGGTCCAATTTTGGTAGATTTCGTTTTTTTCATTTGAAATATATGTAGGGCAGATGTGTGGTAAATCTACACTGTTTTTTTTTTTCTTCCATTCACTTAAATTAAACCCATCTGCTGAAGGCACTGAATGTTGATGCAAAAATTTCACCATACTATCCTGCTGGTAATAAGCTTTTAATTCACTCACACACAACCTGAAATAACAAAAATGAAAAACCAAAGACAAAATTTTGGGGACAGATCAGATATAATAATATTTATATATACGGTTACACATAGAAACTTTTAGGTCAAAGAAGGATGAATTGTGTAAACAGCAGTTCATTTATATGACAATAATTACCTCACCTGCACGTGGATCCCTGCTTTCTGTTTTGGAGTTCAGATTTCTGGAAAACCGATTGCCCCAACTTTGTATGTTAAAAAAATCCCATCTGTTTTTTACTTCTGCATAATTCTTTATACCCCCATTCCACTTATTATAATTTGCTTCCTGTAGCAATTAATTTTCAAGCTTACCATTGCACTATTAACAATTCAATTCAATTCAATTTAATTTGTATAGTGCTTTTAACAATTGACATTGTCGCAAAGCAGCTTTACACAATCAGAATAATTATTTCAATTTACACAAATTCGCAAGGACATGAAAACGATTCTACAGAGAATTTTAACCTTGAGGCAATAACTAAATGTTAGGAACATGATAACATTTCAATAGCGAGCCAACATAAAAAGAAATAACAAAGACACTACAGACTATTACGAGGTGTAACGATATGATAATGACCTCATAACGTCCCTTAATGGATAGATGCCATCCTATAGACATTGGTGGAATGGGACATATGTTAGATGCTCAGCTATTTATTGACAGTGAGCTGAAGGAGTGCATAGAGGATGGTACCATATACATTCTCCACCAGAAACCATGACAAATGATAAGCCTATGCCTTATTTTAACCTCGGTGATGATGCTTTTGCCTTGAAGACTTATTTGATGAAGCCCTACAGTAGACGTGGACTTACGGATGAAGAGCTTGTGACCAACTACAGGTTATCTAGGGGGAGACGTGGTTGTGGAGAATGCCTTTGGCATCCTTGCTACTTTATCATAGAAGCTCCATTAATATGCACACTAAATGTTACCTTAGTGATTTTAAGGGATCCATACTAACTGACAGTACAAATGTCTGTCACAAGACCAGCGGAACAGAACATCTTGCTCTTTTTTTTTTTTTTTTGAATGATCGGCATAACTTCAAACCCCTCCAGCATGTGAATGCTTACTGTCACTAATAGACACGTGATGAACGCTATAAAGGATGATTAGATGCAGCCTCAAATCTTTTTTTCTGATTACAAAATAAGATGTGGCAAACATATGCTGCTGAATTCAAACTTCTCGATTTGCTACACAATCCCTATGTCTTTTGTTCAGTGCTGAGATTCATACCAATAAAAATAAAGATAATGAAATATTATGATAATGAAAAAAATAAAAATAAAATAAAAATAAAGAATATACGTCTGCATTACCTTCATGATGAAGTCAGTAGAAATTGTGGCTGTCAGCCTTCCTCCAAGTCCCAGTTCGGCTCTTGAGGAGATATCCTGGCCGAAACAATGGACTGAATCCAATATTGAACTTGTGCTTGAGGATAAATGAAATGCCAGAATATAGAATTTAGCATAAATCTGGAACCAAGTTAACCGTGGGAAGATATTAGGGACATTTTTGGCACTCTGCTTCGGGCTATTCATCATCCCAAGCTTTCCTCTCTCTGGAACTGGCAGCAGGAGACTGTTAATGAGGAAAAATCAGATCTTAACTACAATAGCAGTTGAAATGTTAAAGCGTTTAGTTTCTTTGAGAATTTTCTTCTTCAGTGAAGTTGCCTGACCATGTTCGGGTCACTCTATAAATTAAATAGGCTATGTAGGCTACTTGGAAAGGCTATGTAGGCTACTATGTATCACGGATATACATGCAGCTCAGTTAAAATTTAGATTTGTGTTTCATTTAATTTTAAATTAAACTGACATTGAAAGACACCGACTTATTAAAAAGGCAGAGGACAGATCAGAGAATAATAAAAAAAAACCCAATGAACAAAATACCCATGTATTATATTAGGAATCGTCATGAGGAGGTTTGAGAATTTTGCCAGTGGTCCATTCCCTGACGCTAACATATCCATTCCCTCCTTCTCATTAGTCTAGTCTGCTAAATTGTAATTATTTATATTCTTTTTTAGTGGAGCATGGGCTTGCATGATAAAATACTGGAAAGTCTTTTTTTTTTTTTTTTGCAAGTCTACAAATAATTGTACTTCTGGTTTCATTAAGAAATATGACTACTGACTGCTGAAATTTAAACCTTAAACCAAATATTTAATACTAAATGTATTGAAATTCTATAATGTCAAGTTAGAAAACTTTCACTGCATACATAGGAAATAAGCACTGACTGAACCAATTGCGAAGAATGATTGTCATGTTAAGAATAGAGTCTAATAAAATATCACTGGACAAAGAACAAATGCTGACTCAAATGAGAAAGCTGAAACATAGTTATAGCAATACTTATTCGTTTATTCGTTCATTCTTAATTCAAACATATATGACTGTCTTTATAACCCTTGTTCAGTTTTTCATGGGAATCTGAAAGGATGCTGTAATCAGTAAATTGCAGATTGCATTAACTGAATACTCAGCTGGGAGCGTGATATCCACAATCATTTTCCATAACTTCAAATGATAATAACAAAGAAACTATCAATTAAAAACATTAAGACTGCACATAATCAGTAAAGGAAAGCAATTAATTAACTATTTTATGGGGGTCTAAGCAGCTATAGAAGATGGGGTGATAAACTGAGATATCATGGGTGTTCTGGTAGCTCACTGATTACTAAAAACTCTTTGGCACTTTCAGTGTGTATGCACAAGTAAAATTATGTACTCTTTTTCTGCGCTGTTACTTCTGCCTTTTTCGTGCCTGACTTGAAAGTTCTCTACCTAATATAAGTAGCGATATGACTGAGTTAAGAATCACGGTTCTCTTTTGTGCACTGTTTCATGTATCTCCACATTGACTCCATAATAATTTTTTAAACGAATCATTACATTTATTATAGAGATGCAATAGTTTATCTACCAGTGACCTGAATTGGCTGGTTTTCAGCTTGTTCATTTTCAGCTTGTGGCTCAGACGTAACAGATACTTAAGTTACATTATCAAAAGTTGCATGCGTTAAAAAGCTCCTGATCTGCCTTTTTCAGATGTATCAGAACCATGCGTGATAAAAGCTGCGTGTGCCCCTGTGCTCACAACTGCTCAACACGCCCAGGACTTTCTATTGTTTCGAGGTGGTAAAACATCAATGTTTCTTTATAATACTACAGGTGGTCCACTCTAAACTATTCACATTGGCATCCTGTGTGGTAGGAGTGAATTTAGGCCTTGTTCACATGGGCGTTAAATTTTTGGATAAACGAACGCACTCTGAACGTTCTAGACGTTTATGTTGAGTTTTGTAGTGGCGCTCGATTGACTTTTACACTGGCGTTCGTTTGTCTCTGTCTAACGCCAGCCTGCAGCCCAAATT
>JAOVVA010000026.1:15787638-15806759 GCA_028565275.1 Leiocassis micropogon
ATATAAAATGTAGTATCACTCTAAATATGTGCTATATTTTATACAATACCTTTTACCCCATTTATGATGCTACTACATTTTTTACTACTACAAGAAGTCGCTAGCTACTACAAGTCGCTCTGGATAAGAGCGTCTGCCAAATGCCTAAATGTAAATTTCAGTTATACTAGTACAGTGTAGAATAATATCAGACATGCATCATAAGAAGCAGTCTTATAGGCCAAAAATAACATCAGTTTGATAGTGTTGCTAAAGTTATGACAAATTGCAGCAATGTCATTGCATTATAATGAAAATCAAGTCCATTTTAAAAACCATATGTTTACTGCATTTTTTTTGTTTGTTTTATTTTGCGTCTCACAGTTGGCGGTTAAAAATAAACCGTTAATTAGACTTGAAGGCTGGAAAATGTCTAGTATGAATCAGATTCTGCCACTTGTCACATATTAGCCAACACGTTTTTGTCTTGTTCAGTCATTCTCCACGGAGAACAAGAAAGAAAAAGGCATACAAATACTGGGATGTTCCAGCACCAGGATTTGAACACATCACACCACTCCAGTACAAAGCTATGCAAGGTACAGCCAATTTCTGTCTTAAATCATGAGCAGAGTGCCTAAAATATCTAAAATATAAGGGGTTTTTTTTGGCAGAAGGAAGTTATTTAGGATTCAGTTCAATATTTGTTACTATAAGACTGTTACTGTACATAACCTCATAACATTATTATTTTTAGGTGTCCATATTATTTAATGGTGGCACTGTGGCTTAGTGGTTAGCACTGTCGCCATGTGCATCCAGGGTTGAAGTTCGATTTCCGCCTCGGGTCTGTGTGCATGGAGTTTGCATGTTCTCCCTGTGCTTGGGGGGTCTCCCATGGAAACTCCAGTTTACTCCCATAGTCCAAAGACATGCAGGTTAGGCTAACTGCCGTTCCCAAATTGCCGGGTGGTGTGAGAATGACAATCAGGCGTCACCCCCTTTAGTAACTGCCACAGAAATGACAGATATATCCCCAGGGTGGGGAGTATCCATCGCCCGATATACTGGATGGAACATGGACTGACCAAAATACGCCCCAAAACTTATTTAATGGGTTGAATGCAAATATCTCATCATATTTATTGGGGAAATGTAAATTAGGAGCGTTCTATGAAATATGCATCTCAAGAGGTTTGAATCTGCATATTTCTTTATGTTAAAGTAAATGGCATATACTGCATACTGTATATAGTAGAGATTGCAAAATCACCTGCACTTGTGCAGTGATGATAGCTTGATTGTTCAGACTGCAATGACAAACAAACATTATACATTATAATGATGAAATTATAATGTTAAAATTTTCTGTATGACTCACTTCAGTAGCTTTCAAAGCACCTGAGCCCCATGCCCCTGTGATTGATAATACCAAGATGGTTGGGCATTTTACCTGACTTTGGAGCTCTGTTTCTGCTATTATGTTTCAGTCAATCATTTTCATATTTCCCAGTGCAGACAATATTTTTATATTTATTTTTATGGTATGGTGAATCTGTAGCACCTTTTATTTAGTACAATGCACCTCTGTTTATTGGTGTTACATTCAAAATTCATATACTGTACTGTAGCTGTGCCTCCTTCTTTTCCTCTCCTCTCAATATACATTTTTTAAAATCTTGAACACATTATGGTGAATTGGATTGGATCATAACTTTAGGGTATCGTTATGCCCCTATTATTTAATGTATGCTTAAAGATTCCACAATAATTTGACAGCTAAGTCTTTTAATGTTGGTACAGTGGTTGATCCCTGTCATCAATAAAGCAGAGGATTTGCTAAATCAATATATAGAATAACTACTGTATTTAATAACCATATTATATTATATACTATATATTGCATACTATATTACAGTGTTACTATATTTTTAGCAACTTTCCTTTGTAATGCACTTTTTTGTTGCTATTCCTAACAAGATGAAAATTAATAATCCCCCTATTAAGCATTTTTGTTTTAAATACCCCATTACAAACTCTATAATATAGCATTTATCTCCTTGTAGCTGCTGGGCAGATCCCTACCATAGCTCTCCTGGCTACATCTAGTACAGCAGGGATGGCAGTGACGCCAGCACAGGTTCCTGCTGTTGGCAGCCAAATGACCAGACAAGCGCGACGTTTGTATGTTGGAAACATACCATTTGGAGTCACTGAGGCAAGCATCCCACATTACATTAAGGCATAACTGCAAGCATAATAAAGTCATGGTTTCTATTCATTCTGAAATTTGTATCTGTGTGCTCTTCATTCTGATTTTGTTGATCATTTAGCTCTCCAATTCATAACTAAATATTTAACTTGTCATTTTGTTGTGTACAGAAAAGTAGGACAGCCATGTCTCACTGGGATTGTGTTCCATTTTTAGTAACTTGGCACCGTTGTAAATGAGGGATTATTATCATCCAGACTGGAACTATATAGCTTCTCATGTCTATTTTGAAAGGCAATGGCTTAAGGTTATCCTTATTAGGGAGAAGCATGTGCCCTTTAATTCTTTAATAACATAATAATCTGATTTCTGTTCCGTTTAGGAGTCAATGGCGGAGTTCTTTAATACTCAAATGAGATTTGTTGGACTTTCCCAAACACCCAACAACCCTGTGCTTGCAGTGCAGATCAATCAGGATAAGAACTTTGCCTTCCTTGAGGTAAATAACCTTTGGTTACGGGGTGTATGTGGTTCAGTAATTCTTTTTTAGTTACAACAATATTAAATAATTAGAAGTTTTTAAGAATATTTTTAATCTCATCTTAATTATGTTTATTTTCATTTTTTTTCTTCTTCATCTTAGTGTAAGCTTATTCTAAATATTTGGTTCTCTTTAGTGTTGCTAATGAAATCATTCTTAAATAAAATCAGTGCACTTTGCTACAGTCAGCAACTGTGGTTTACCTAAGCGTTCACAACGTTCCATATTTTTGTAAGGTACATTAAGGTAACAAGCAAAAAATGAAAACTGACTTAATACTCAATACTTCTTTGAATATATGCTTTTCAGCTTTGTACTTCTAGATCCTGCTATTTTTGCCCAGTGATTGTTTTTCACTGGCAATTTTCAAGTCATGCAACAGATTATATTGAGGTCCACAGTCTAAAGACACCTTGGCCTCATTTCAGTTTACTTCACAGACAACACAGGGTGGATGATGAATTTGCCAAATATTTTTTTAGACGCTTCACCTGCATAGCAACGACAGGATAAGCTAATATACTTACATTATAGATTATGTGTACTTCTCTATCTGTATTGCCTCAATGAATGCTAAAAAAGATTTTCCTTCAGTTTCGATCTGTAGATGAAACCACTCAGGCAATGGCATTTGACGGAATCAACTTTCAGGGACAGGCACTGAAGATCCGGCGACCTCATGACTATCGACCTCTGCCTGGTATTTCTGAGCAGCCTGCTTTCCATGTACCAGGTAAGTAGAATGTGCTCACATTTGATGCTGTAGGACTAGCAACTAGTGCATTATTTGGTTTTAAACATTGACTGTGCATAATGAGACATTAATCAAAATTATATAATATTTGACTTTGGCAATTGAGAAATTAAATGTAATCACTAATAATTATCAGTAAACCTATGATGAACAGAATTCCTTTTTAATGCAAAACAAGTGTCTTTTGTATGCCTTAATAGATTTTATTTAATTATTGCACCACCAGGAGTTGTATCCACAGTTGTACCAGACTCTCCCAATAAACTCTTCATTGGAGGTTTGCCCAACTATCTTAATGATGATCAGGTATTTTTTTTTAACTCACAAAATGCTAATACAGATTTTAATTCCAGTCTTAAATCTCACTCCGTCCATCTTGGAATAGCTCTAAATAGCTCTGTGCATGTTGTCCAGTTGTCTCACTTATTTAAGCTGAAATAAATAAGCTCAAGTAGTTTTGATGCCACAATGGTTACAGATGATAGTATGATCCTGGCTTGATGAGTATGATTCTTAAATGGCAATTTTAGATTTGTAGTTGTTAAATTATAAATACAGTAAGGATAGTGATGTTATAACATTATAATAACATTATGGCACATATTTGTTCATTTAGTTTATCAAATCATGATGGTAAGATCAAAAAGTGAAAGGATCATTTTTTCACCTAGGCACATTATTCTACTTACTTAAGCATCTGCTGATTAAACAAAAGAGAGGGTAAGCTGGTTGATTTAATTAGTGTTCATAATGATATTTCCAAAGGTTAAATTCTAAGTAGAAATGGTCTATGACTATGACTTTAACTATTATATTAAAAAACATCCGGGCTTTGCCTATAGCCCAAAGCTGGCATTGTCTTTACTGAATAGTGCTTTTAAAATGGTTAGCATATATCTCCTAACACTTAGTTTGAATTTAGTCAGTCTGGTCATTTGTCATTATTATTGTAAGATTTATGTCTTTACTAAATATACAGTACTGTGCAAAAGTCTTAAGCATATGTAATTCTGCTTGCAAAGATGCCTTCAAAATGTAATTAAACAATCCTACATATGATAAATGTATCATAAAAATACTAAATCAAATCATTTAAAATTACTACCTTAAAAAACTTGAGTAAATAAAATAAAATATTGCTATATTGTATTTTTTTCTGAAGGAAATTGTCCTGTGAGTTTTTTCTAGCATCTTAAAGGAACTGTAACGGAAACGGTGTTTCTTGCATTGGCTCTCTGCATTCTTTTTTTTTCCATTATATTTCGTTTATGTTTTTATATGCAAATAAAACATGGGGATGCAAAAATAAAATAAAAATAAAAATAGTTTTATTCCTGTATTATATCAATAATTTGTAGGTGATACAACTTTTTTCATTTAATTAAAGAATAAAGGTATATCAGTGATCAAAAAGCTTTTTAAAATAACACACTTAGGATGCTTTCACATTACAGGCCCAGGCAAGGATCCAAGTGCACTTGACCACAGTGTGCGGTACATTTGCATGAAGTGAACACTCAGTACTGTGCCCAGGTGTTCACTTCATGCAACACTGGCGTCAAGAGTACTTGAATGAAGTGGACTCGAGCATGGTACAGCGTACTTGCGCACGCCATCAAATACGAAAGCCAACTGGAATTACACATGGAAGTGGATCGCAGTTTTACACATGACATCATCAGTGCTGTTTGCTGATGACATCATCAGTGTAGTAGCTTTAGATTATGTTGAGCATCCATTATATAACATTCATTCAATAATTCATCTATAATTATTCAGTAAGTGATTTATCCTGGTCAAGGTGGCAGTATATCTGGACAATATTAATTTAGCGTAACCAATCCATGCATACCCAGTCTATCTGTTGGCATGATTTTGTGCGGTGCAATGCAGATCAGAGAACTCATGTAGACACAAGAGGAATGTGCATTGAACCCTCACACACTGCAGGTGATGTGAATTGAAGTCAACACTACTGTCAGATCTGCTGTTATAGATCATGACTGTGGTCATTTATTGTATTCTAATCTTTTAATGTTTATTAAAAGAATTTATATATGCTATGCGTATATGTCTAATGATTTTTTTTTGGAAATCTAACTCTCAAATTTATCTTTGCTGTTGACAGATCAATGCAGGTTATGTAAATTAACATCAAATATAAAAAATATATAAACTTTAGGTTTGCCTAAGACTACACAGTACTGTATATCTCCCAAATATTGATGCCAAATATGATTGTCATCATCATGAACATGCTGAGAAACTGATTGCATTTTGTAATGAATTGTAGTTCCCTAGGTGACGTGACGTGTAATTCTTAAATAGAAAACCAGTAATGGCTACCAAATGCTTGTTGATTTCTATTCTGGGTGGATCAGTGATGGTATCTCTCCATTCTCTCTCATGTACACTCACAACTTATGTTTGTAAATTTGGATGAACATAATGATATTAATAGTAATTAGGGTACTTTCTTTTCCGAGCTAGATGCCTTTACATTACTTAAAGACGAGTAATAATTCAGTAAGTTCTCCTTTCTAATTGGAATATAAAAGCCAATGCAAACTAGTAGTCACAAATGGAGGTTTATGTACTCTTTTTCTTCTTATATTATAAAAAAAAAATCATGCAGTCACTGTTACTGCCCTGAAACTCACAGCTCTTTCGTTTTTGTTCCCCCCACTTTGTCCCCAGCTAGGGGCCTGTAAGATCGTTAAGTCTGCGCTCATAATTTGTTCACTATTACTGATCTACTGCTGCCATGTCAACATGTAATACAAGGCAAGTAAGACATTCCGTACCTCACACGGATCAACTTCCTGCCAGCAAGGGTATTTCCCCCCCTCACGGCTGCCACTCCTTCTCCTCTCATCACTCTTTTGGAGCGCGCAAACCCGCTCAGGGTTTTCTGGGGGGCGGGGAAGGGTGGGTGGAAGATGGCTAGTTGTGGTGGGTCTGCTCATAAACATAATAGTGGTGTTTTTTATTAAATACAGCATTAGTTCACATTGTTTGTGGTATTTAAATGCATTTCTTATAAATGTTACTAATTTTATTGTTATAGTCATGGCGTAGTGCCCTACTACACTCCCTACTACAGCAATGATTAAAATTTTTAAACCTTTCAACTGCTTTTTAAATGGGCAACAGTATCCAAACAGTAAATAAATTGTAAATGGGTATGTTACAGTTTGGGATTTTTGCTGTCATCTCATTTTACCACATAATTGATTTTTTCTTTAGTCAGAAAGTTTTCATTTATTCTCCTCGTTGCCATTATGAAAATAGTGTGTATCCTTATCTCTTACACAGGTTAAGGAGCTTTTGACATCATTTGGACCACTCAAAGCCTTCAACCTTGTCAAAGACAGTGCTACATCACTGTCCAAAGGCTATGCTTTCTGTGAATATGTGGAGATTAATGCCACTGACCAGGTATAAACATGATATTCAGAGCAAAATTAAATTAAATAGGTAGAGGATTTATGGGTAATTTACAGTTTGATTTTGCCACATGTCCCAGTGGGTACATATTAAGTAATGCTTTCTATCCAATGTTGCTTTATGAACCCAACATGATTCCTGTGTAAAATTTAGGCAGTGGCAGGACTGAATGGAATGCAGCTTGGTGATAAAAAGCTCATCGTCCAGCGTGCCAGTGTCGGGGCAAAGAATGCAAATCCAGTAAGCACCAGTGGTATTTTTCCATGACCACTATGGGTGGCCCTTTTTGTCCTCATATGTGTTCGTACCCAGTAAATGTTGCTTTCTGGTTTGTTAGGCAACATAAAATCTTTAGAGCTTTCTGTTTATAAATTTGTACATACATGGAGACAAATTACAGATACCTGTAAATGCCTCAGAACTTGTATTGAGATTTTGGATTATTAAACTGTTTTCTCTTTCTTTATCTATGCATGAGAAAAAAGATTGCATACTGTATATTCTACAATGAAGCAACTTGCCATAAATCAAATGGATTATCATGAATGTTTTCTCCTATAGACTGTGATAACAGAAAGTCCCGTGAGCCTGCAGGTGCCCGGGCTGCAGAGACTACGGAACTCGGCCTTGCCCACTGCAGTGCTTTGCCTCCTCAACATGGTGCTGCCCGAGGAGCTGCTTGATGATGATGACTATGAAGAGATCCTAGAGGACGTCAGGGAGGAGTGCTGTAAATATGGCAACGTGCGATCCATTGAGATCCCTCGACCTGTCCATGGAGTGGAAGTGCCTGGCTGTGGGAAGGTCTGTCCTTATAAAGAGTGCATGTACTCCTGTTTATGGCCCAGTGGCTGCAAGAAGAGCTTGTAGCTGTAGCTCTATAGCTATATTTAGGAGCATGATGGTATATGATATATTGCAATAAACCATGATAAGAAACTCCAAAATAATGTAACAGTTAAGAATATTAATAATGACATCACAAAACCATTATTATTCCCTGAAGTATAATTTTTTTTATAAATCCTAAAGTGTAAAACAAAAAGTGTGAGCTGTAACCCTACATACAATTTGTACAGGAACTCATCCAAGTACACTAATAAAAATTATGTACAATTACACAAAAAAGCATTCTTCTTTTATTAATCTAGACTAAATGCCAGTATTCCTGTTCCAGGAATAATTAATGGTACCAACCTGTTCTTGAAGGACAGTGGCTCCACCTCACCTCACTTGTGATTCTGTGCCTTCTGTGTGATTTTGTTCTTTTACATACAGTACGACCCTGTTAGGGATCTGTCTCCATGACAACATGTTTGCTAAACATAAAAGGTCTGCAGACACTCTAGAAATTTAACATGTTGGGGTGTACAATTTTTTCACCCCACAAAATGGCATAATTGGTCTTTGCATTTATATGTGAAGCTTAGACACTATTGCTATTGTTGGGAAATTTATGATGACATTACAAATTCACATGTAAGGTAAACCACCAGGATTCATAACATTGTTGGGTGGATGGGAGCTATTTCATATAATCCTATGAAGGCGTTCTAGTTCATCTAAAAAAATTCAATAGGGTTTAGGTCAGAGCTCTACTAACTTGAGTTTTTCCCCTTCAACATCTTTATAGAGCTTGACTTATGCACAGAGGCTGGAACATGTTTGGACTCCTTAGTTTCAGTTAAGGGATATTTCAGTGCCAGTTATTTAATATAAGTTATTTAATATTTCTAAATGTAAGTATAAGGAAAATAAAGCTGAAATTTAGATTTATTGTATTGAACTTTGGATCTTAGCTTCAGTGGATAGCAAAAATAAAAGGATTGGCCTTAATTTTCCAACAATTTTCTTTGGTGTCTTTCTTGGTGTAACGCTCAGGTGTCCACATAATTTTGGCCACATAGTGTATTTGGTAGGTAAAGGTAGCAAGATTTATTTATTATTTTAATTATTTTATTTATTTATTTATTTATTTATTTATTTATTTATTTTTTAAACCCTTCAAATAATATGAATTTAAAATGAAAGTATGCAGACCTGAATATGTACATGTATGTACATTTCTTCCGTTAAATTAGTGAATGCTTGTCGTTCCCTAATAGTGATCAGGAATATGTACAGTACATGAACACACATATATAGGATAAGGAAAATATAATCTGATTTTGTTATTAAGTGTATTATTATTATATATTTTAAAATATTCCTGGCAGTTAGATCTGTTTATATACTGATTACTGAAGTGCACTGAAGTGCACTCATATTTTTTAACTTCTATGTTGCAGATATTTGTGGAGTATGGATCCGCAGCAGACTGTCAGAAGGCCATGCAGGCTTTGACGGGGCGAAAGTTTGCTAATCGTGTTGTAGTTACCAAGTACTATGATCCAGACTTGTACCACAGACATGAATTCTGAATAATCTCAAGACAGGGAGATGCTCAACTTGACAAACAGGCTGATAGTTACAGTATTGTTTGCATTACTTTCACACCACAATAAAATATTATAAACTATAAAATATTTTCACATAAAGGATTTTAGCATTCATCATTTAATAATTCAACATTTAATATTAGCAATACAGAATATGTGATATAAGTAAGTAATATTTCTGTTAACTCAAAACTCTAGCTAGCTTTCACATATTTATTTATCGTAAAGTTATCGATCATAAAATCATAAAAGAGTTAAATGATGTGTATAGCTTCATGCTCAAGCCCGATGTGTTGTTCTGGCCTGTATTCATCAATCCTCTCATTAATTATCTCAGAATCATTCTGAAACAAGCGTTCTGTACTCATTGTTACCTGCTGGTACTAAATCATCCATGCTGTACCACTGCATCTTCTCCAGTCCTAAAAATGTGCCAATCATTTTAAGCCCGACTAATAGCATGTCAAATCCAACATCTGTTAAAAGAGCACAACCCACTCAGTAACCACCTTAAAACTGCCTGTGACATTTCACGGATTCTAAATGGTACAGTATATCCTCTGTGCAGTTATTTTGTCAAATGTTAACTCACACTTAAGAGTCCTTTCACATTAGTTATCTTGATGAATCAATCATCTAATCAGTCACAAATTTTTGTGATTGTTGTGCCTATATGACTACAGATAGTAGAAGAGGCTTGATGAATGAAAGCTCAATTGTGGCAAATACCTTTTATGTGGCAAATACCTTTATTTGCTGGGTATTATTTATTTGTCGTACAAGTGAAAATTTATCTGATATTCAAAATGTTTGATGGAACCTTTGCTGCCTATCCTATAGTGTTGATACATTTAAAAACTACTAACAGTGTAAATACTCTACTGCAGAAAGTATATGTGATTGTGTGAGAGAGTAATTTTGTATATAATTATATTCTACAGTATTTATTCTGTTTATCTGTATTTATTATGAGTATTTTGCACCTTATGTTCAGGCAAAAGACAAGTAAAGTAAAAATGAGGTTAGGAATGTATGTGAATCTGAGTTGATATAAGTGAACACTGTTGTATCATAGACCTTTTTGAACTGGCTACTAGAGGCTACTAGGAGCTCCAACAGAGAAACCCAGCAGAAAAGTGAAATCTGAAACTGGATTACCTATAATAAAATATTGTAGTCTGCAATACATTAGACTTCTGTTTTTTGTGCAGTCACACATGTACTATCTGAGCATCCCGGTTCCATCCTTGCTGTTGGGTTGCCACACCCCATACCACCCAGCTACTGCATGCAGTGCTGGTCCCAAGCCCGGATAAAATGGGAGGGTTGCGTCAGGAAGGGCATCCTGGCCTGAGACCAGATATTACCTGCTTAGCAAACAGGTATAGCAGTTACATGATGTTTGAGGGTACAATATGTTATTGGGTGTCTTCGCTTTCACTCATTCATTGTCTATACCGCTTTATCTTGTATACATGGTCACAGGGGGCCTGAAAGCCTATCGCAGGAGACTTAGGGCACGAAGCGGGGTAAACCCGGGACATGGGGCCAATCCATTGCACTACGGCCAATTTGGGAATGGCAATTAGCCTAATCTGCATGTCTTTGGACTGTGGGAGGTAACTGGAGTACTCGGAGGAAACCTACCAAGCACAGGGAGAACATGCAATCACCATGCTCACATACCCTAGGTGGTAATCGAAAGTGCAAGACGACAGTCCACTAAGCCACCAGGCTGCCCGGTGAATCATTTTTTTTACTATAAACAAAAAATAAATAGAGGCAAAACAAAAAATAAATAGAAGATATACAGTATAAGCAGGCTTAACAAAGAATATGTAAATAAATAATAGCAATACACAGATAAACCAACCAACAAACAAATAAATAAATGATAAAAAGGGAGAAAATATAAAACTAATTAGCAGAAAAAAAATCGCAGTGCTTCATTGATTAAATCTGAATGTCGAGACAGAGGATTTGTGGTTTTCTAGATTTACTAGATTTAACGAGTTTAAGAGGTTTTGGATATTTCACAGATGAAAAGTAAATTTTTAGGAAGTGATTTAGAATTATGAATGAAAAACCTGGCTATTAAAATATAAAAGTTAACAATGTATTCAAATGATTTGTTATATATATATATATATATATATGGCAAATTTTCAAGTTGCCACCAAATGGCAATGGCACCAAACTACCAACTGTAGCTACCACATCACAAGTAAAAAAAAAAAAAAAAGAGAAATAAATTCTGTTGGTTGCAGAATGTACACATCCGCAATTGCCACGTATTTAGCAATTGTGGAATTAATAGAATAAATAACGTGTAATATTTTAAAGTGAACTTTTTTTAACTGCTTCGAGCTTTAAGGGCTACGTGCTACAGTACAGTCTGTGACGCCAACTCGAGCACAGTCAATAGGAAAACAGTCCTGCGCTTTGTAGGCGCTACTCCAGACCTCCTGGGGGCAGTGAAGGGGAGTTCTGCCTCTGTTAGCATCATAAGCCTGTGGCAAAAAAGAAGAAAATAAATTATTGGTTGTTTGGAAACACAATACCGCAGAATGTGGACAGTGGAATAGCTTGATCGTGATTTTATGGCTGGTTCGGTTAACGGTTCTGCTCTGGTGTTATTCTGAAGTTTTAATCGTACAGATACTGGCTTCGTTACATTCATCAGTGATCCGAAAAGACAGAAAAAGATACAAGCAAACTCTGCCAACCTGACGGACTAACACAATCCAAAGTTTTACCTGTTAGAACTGTTTAGTTTTATTCAGAATGAACGTGCCGAAAAGCGGTTATCGTGTCTTCTCTGCCAACTCCACTGCGGCATGCACCGAGCTGGCGAAGAAGATTACCGAGTATGTATTCTGTTATTATTACACACACGCCTACTTAATACACAACCCGAGCAGTTTACATGGACAGCGCGGACCATACTAATATTAGCAAACTAAGCTTGTTCGTGAATTTTCTAGGTCGTTATTAACACGTAATAACCTGTCACAATGCAGCTGGTTTACTAGCCAAACAGCTAATATCTGTAAGTTAAAATGGACTGCCGTAGTAATTAATGTGTGCAGCTAGTCACAGTGTGTGGTTTCAACTAAACCCTTCGTCATTCCACACGACAAGCTAACTGCTTTATCACCTCAGCTAATATAGCTAACCATTTAGCTACTGTAAGATAGGTGTTTGTTTAGACAACACCATTGTAGCTCAACAGATTAGTCATGTCAAGTAATGGCAGTGTGGTATTTGGACATAATGTTGAACAGCAGATATCACAGCTTTTTGAAATAAAGGCCAGGCTGTCTAGCACTATAAACTGTGTCGTTCACACTCAGTGGACAGATTGCTGGCTGCAGCCAATCTGCTGCTACAGAAATCTGTTAGACTTCTTTTTCTCCATTCATCAATGACACAACCTTAGCAAAGTCACTGATATGGTGGTGTGTGTGTCAGCAGGGGTCCTCTGTAGATCCCTTTAAAATAATGTCCTAAATATGTATTTCAACATGTACATATTGTAGGGATCAAAAGTTAGGACACACGTTTGGATTTATTTTTCTACATTCTTGAACACTACTGGAGATTTCACAACTATGAAATAACACGAATTGAATTAGGTATGTAAGTAAGAACAATAGTTAGTTGTTATTTTAAGACCTGAAGATCAGCTGTTCAGGAATAGTTCCTGTCAAGTGCATCTGCAAAACCCATCAAACACCATGATGAAACTGATTTTCACGAAGACCATCCCAGGAAAACAAGACCAAAACGTACCTCTGCTGCAGGGGAGAAGTTCATTTAAGAGTTACCAGCCTCAAAAATCACCAATTAACATTACCTCAGATTAGAGCTGTTATGAAGGCCTTACAGATCATAAATAGCAGACACATCTCAGTATCAGCTGTTCAAAGCAGACTCCTGCATATTTGATTGGCTTCAGCATTATTTTACAATGTAAAAGAAATAAAAATCAGAAAGGATGAAGGGGTTAGAGGGTGTGTCCAAACTTTTGACTGGTAGTGTATATACAGTACATGGAATAATGAAACACTTGTTTTTTATTTTTTTTCTCATTCTTGTTTTCTTGGGAAGAAATTCTGATCGACCCTGTTTAATCCGAGTGTTTATTCGTCCAGGCCATTTGAATGAATGAATGAATTAATAAATAAATGCAGTAAAATGCATCACAGTTTCACATGAGTGACTGTGTAATTTTTGTGTTGGATGTTATCCTGTCTGGCAATTCTTCTGTTGAAATGCGAAGACAGTATTCAAGAACATGCATTCCTCTGTTGTCACAGCTAGTTTTTCTATAGCCATGCTTGTCACGATCTTTTTCATGGTCCTATAAGTGCAAGATTTCTTATCATTCTCTCTAAAATGTTCTAAAATATTTCTCTAAAATGTTTATCATTCTCTCTGTTTTTTTTCTTACTCTTTAGGCGTCTTGGTGTGGAGTTGGGCAAGTCTGTTGTTTACCAGGAGGCAAATAGAGGTGAAATGAACTCCCATTATTTTTATGATATTATATTATAATATCCAATTATTATTATATAGTATGAATACTTTTTATTCTTAGAAATTGCCTCTGTGTCTATCTTTTGGGTCTAACTGAATTTAACAGTGTTTACATTTTTCTTTAAAAAAACTGAATGTAATTGATTTCCCTATGTCACAGAAACTAGAGTTGATGTCAAAGAGTCTGTTCGTGGCCAAACAATCTTTATCATCCAGACTATTCCCAGGTAAGGCATATCTGTCAGTGTGTTAAAATATACAAGTGAGAGTAAGACACATTATCTCAAAGGCTAACTGTTGATATAATTTGAATAGATGGAACATTGATAGCTAATCTGTTCAAAATATATCCACCCAGCCACAATTTACACAGCCTGAAGTGTAACTTAAATATAATGAGATCTGCATGTAGAAGTATTTTACTCCTAGTTGCATAACCTTCTTTGTAAATATAATTGTACTGAAGTGTGTGTTTGTGTGTTTTGCAGAGATGTTAACACAGCGATCATGGAGCTGCTAGTCATGGCGTATGCACTCAAGACCTCCTGCGCCAAAAACATTATTGGAGTCATTCCTTATTTTCCGTATAGCAAGCAGTGCAAGATGAGGAAGAGGGGATCCATAGTGTGTAAATTGTTGGCATCCATGCTTGCCAAAGCAGGTATCAAATACCCTCTGATTACAGCCTTGATTTGTAGAACCCACTGAAGTTGATTTGAATTTGTTTTAACAACTGTTTTCTCAGTTTCATGTTCAGAAATAAATTATTACTTGGTTGTATGAAAGTGAGTAATCTGCTTTAGATTAGACGAAATGTTCAACAAGTCACAGCAAAACACACACCTCCATATTTCTTCATATTTCTCAGTTTTTATTTATGGTACAGAATGAAGTGTTCGGTTGTCTCTGGAATTATTCAAATGTATTTTTGCTTTTCTGCATTTTTTATTTGAACTTTATTTAGACATGTATAGGCCATGTACTGCAATAGAAAGACCTTTGAAAGAGCAAATTAGTCTTTGGGAAAGTGTAATCATTCTGTTATGTGATATAAACAAAACATAATTAAAAAAAGGATTAAAACTCAATTTTCATATTAAAACAGTATAATAAATTTAGCATAGAAGCGTACTGGTACAAAAAGGGAAAATGTTAAAAATGTTTGGTCATCTCACACCTCCAGGGTTGGGGATTTGAATCTCACCTCCTCTGTCTGTTCATGGAGTTTGTGTGAGTTAGTTTTTTTGGATGTGTGTACCCATTCAGGATATACTCCTGCCTTTTTCCATAAGTTCCCTGGGATAGTCTTCAGGCCCACATTTGGATGTATGTTCAATTTATTTGTTTTCAATAAAAGGATTAAGGGATCTGTGCATAGTCAGAACTACTACTGTATGTATTACCAAGATCATGTTTAACAGTTGTTTTGCTTTTCTATATTTACACTACCATTCAAAAGTTTGGGGTCACTTGCAAATTTCTTTGATGAAAAGTTCATTTAGAGTTATCAGCCTGAAAAATGACTAATTAACAGCACCTCAGATTAGAGGCGTTATGAAGTCTTTACAGAGCATAAGTAGCAGACACATTTCACGATTAACTGTTCAAAGGAAATTAATGCATTTTTAGTATTAGTGTATTTGTTGCACTGATGTTTCTATATTTCCTTATTTATCTGTTGCACTCATATTTATTTGTTGCACCAAGACTAATTTTTCACTGAAATGCCGTGCACTCACCTTAATTGTTGTTGTTGACATTATTAATCAGGTTTGACACATATCATCACTATGGACCTGCATCAAAAGGAGATTCAGGGTTTCTTCAGTTTCCCTGTCGATAACCTGCGTGCTTCTCCATTCCTTCTACAATACATTCAAGAAGAGGTTAGTTAACTTTAAAATGACTCTTATCACCCAAATTATAAAAAAAAAAATTGTATGTTTATTTAAAATGTTTTTTCTTGTAGGTCCCTGATTACAGAAATGCCATTATTGTTGCAAAGTCTCCATCTGCTGCAAAAAGGTATTGTTGCTGTCCCTAGCTGAACCTGTAAATGCTTCCACATTTTGTTATTCATATGTAATCCATTGTGTCTATGCTGTTGGAACAACTACAGATCTGAATAATATGTAAGTATATATAAAAAATAGCACTTTTTCATGTAACGCTATATGCACTTACCCTAGTGTTGATAAATAACCTTAAAAACCTTTTTTTAATATCATAATTTATACAACAGGTTATTCAGATAGAATAATCTGATTGGACAAGAGTGCTGATATATGGCATAACAGCACTGGGCCATTATGTAATATGTATCATTTCACATTATAGGTGTTTTAGCAATTGTTATTGTCGGTCGCCATCATGGGCGAAAATAGGTCGGTACGGTCCACAGTACTCGAAACAGGAGTGCAACTGCCTGCAATAAAAAAATAAAAAACATAAAAATCTAAACCTGCCATAGAAGCACTTTCAGAAAGGAAACACATCTGCTAACATCATCTTATCTTAGTATAATTGCTACTAAGTCATTCCGGATTGCCTCTGAACCGTCAGTGTTCTTTTGTTCAAAGCTTGCGCAAGCTACAATGCTAAATAGCTTCAAACATAAGGCTGATTCCCAATCCCTCTCCGACCCCTGAACAAGGACACTTGTTGTGTGGAACAAGGGATTGTACACCCTAGCACACTGTCTTACCTTTTAACACTATTTGGGAGATTAGCTGATGTTCTAAAGTGAAATAAGTGAAAATATAAAGTAAGTTTCGTGAGTTTCTCAGGACTGTCTCCCACCTTCAGGATTTATTTTCCTCACCTTTTGGCCTGTTAATTACACATTAACTTTAACTAATGTCGCCAGTTCTACCAGTCATGGTTAATTAGTTCTGCCAGTTGCGGAAGGATAGGTGTTGGTGTAGCAAAATAACTGGTTAAATAAAGAAACAAATCATGTTGTCAAATTATCAATATTGATAATAAATCCTGTTTGTGGAACTGTTGTATAAAAGCAATATCACACTCAAAGTATTGCTGTTGTACTCAATATCAGCACTCCCTATTATGTGGCATTGCTTAATTGCATTACCGTCATCACTGTCAGGCTGTTTTGGAGGAGTAGCAAAGCATATTGCTATTATATCTTATATTTGCTCTAAAAGGAAGGAAAAGAAAAGCATTTTAAGGATGCTCGGTCATGGACTTGTGTCTGGAGTCCCAATAAGATTTTTTTTTAAATAGTGGGATATATTAAGAAACCTTGATGCTTTTGCCCTAATTACCCCATAGCCGTATAAAAATGAATGTATTTTTGTCATTTTAATTCAGAGATCTCTCTTTTTGTATATGCTGATCACAGGGCTCAGTCATATGCGGAGCGGCTGCGTCTGGGCCTGGCTGTTATTCATGGGGAGGCTCAGTGTTCTGAATCAGACATGGCAGATGGACGACACTCTCCTCCTTGCGTGCGCAACACTTCAGGCCACCCAGGCCTTGAGCTGCCATGTAAGAGACCAGTAAAGACAAATAACCCCTTTCAGAGCAACAGAATTATTCAAGGCATGGTTTTCCCAAAAAGACTACCAGGAGAGCCACTGCTAATTATTTAAAATTTAGTATATCAATTATAGATTTACTAGATATTGGTTAAGTTAGGAACACATGCCTAAACATCTTTATTGTATGGGGTGGTGGTAATAGGGAAAAAAAAGATTTTGCGTTTCAATACTAACAGCCTTTCTGAAGCAATCTGCGATATAGTTATCTTTCTATTGCTTTGCATTATTAACATTTAACAATCATTTTATTACTTGCAAAATTGGAAATGTCCAAACTATATTATTTCTACTGGTTCACAAGGTCTTTTGGGACTACTATTTTGTTGGTTTTATATTTATATAATTATTATTGCTTACCAGTGAATTCTGTTTCATTTGTGCTTGCTGTATATGTCATGTGGACTTGGACAATTCTCAGAGGGACCTCTAAGAGATATTTTAACAGTATTAGTCTTTGTGATCCATTATACTCATCTCAGTCTTAGCTAAATTTATAATATTCTGTAATCTTTCTACATTGTAAGGGGTAAATAATCTCTTTTAGTATGTAGTTTTACATATAGCTGTAACAGTGAACAGAATAAACAGAACTCAACACACAAAATGCTGATTTAATATAAAAAACATTGCTACAAAATTGGCTATAAATGTTTATCATCACAATGATGCTTCATAGGTGTTTTGCACTGGTCCATATAACATAAAAATCATAGAGAAAAAAGGAAAACACTATTGTTTGTAAACATATAAAAATGCAGTAAACAGAATTAGTGGTGCTGCTTGCAACAATTAGTCCTGATTAAATAGCATAGGTTATGTCAGAGTGGATTCTGAGGATTTTTGAAGTCTTGCTCTTATGTTCTGTGTTTTATGAGCTGTCTGTGTGGACATTATTTAATGTGGTGTTTATTTGTTGATAATAGGCAAGCAACAAGCTCCGTTCCCAGGCATAGAGCTTCCAAGTATGATGATTAACTCTCTTTGCTTCTGATCACAGCAGTGTTCCAACTAAAATGGTTCCTCTATGCATGCATGCAGTAACTGAGGCGTCTCAATACCTGCAGCCAAAAGCATTCTATGCTCCTTAGATGGGTAGCTATGCTAAATTAAATTCCCATTACTGTAGTAAGAAGTTTAAGATTTTTGTCTATTTGATGCTGCTTGTTTCATGCATCAGGTTATGTAGAAGTGTGTATAATCAGAGTGCTTCCTGTAAGGATTGAGAAACCTCAAATGAAGTGATGCATTAAAAATATTTTGTAATTATCATCTTTTAAAACAAGTCGAACCATTTAAAGATATATACAGTGAAGATCGAAAGTTTGGGCACCCCAAGTAAAAATGTGTATTAATGTGCATAAAGAAGCCAAGGAAAGATGGAAACATTCCCAAAAGCCATCAAAATGCAAATGAGACATTGTTATAATGTGTCAAAAAAAGTTGGATTTTATTTTCATCATTTACACTTTCAAAATAACAGAAAACCAAATAATGGTGTCTGCAAAGGTTTGGGCACCCTGCAGAGTTAATACCTTGTACTGCCCCCTTTGGAAAGTACTTGTAAAAAGCTTGTAAATGCTTTTTGTAGCCAGCCAAGAGTCTTTCAATTCTTGTTTGAGGTATCTTCGCCCATTCTTCCTACAAAAGTCTTCCA
>JAOVVA010000026.1:15844000-15859020 GCA_028565275.1 Leiocassis micropogon
CTTATTTTGTCTCTCATAGTTGAGGTATACCTATGATGAAAATTACAGGCCTCTCTCATCTTTTTAATTGGGAGAACACACTTGGCTAAATACTTTTTTGCCCCACTGTAAATATATATATAGTGACAAAATCCTCATGAAACAGAAACGAAAGTGCAAAAAAGCATGGCTTATAAAAATCTATTATTAATTAAATCTATTAAAACAATTTTATCACGCAAAACTGGCTGGACAGGATTTAATGAAACTTTGACAGTACTTACAGTAGGTCTGTAGATAAACCTGTCTAAATCAGCCTAAATCAAAATGTTGAGTAGAACTGAAGTTATGAGCAGTTATGTTCCAAATTGTTACAGCTTGATATAAAACTGGCTAAACAGGGATTAATAAAACTTTTGCAATTATGTGCCAGTTATGTGCCAGATTTAATCATCTACTTTAGAATAACCTACTTGCTCATGTAAACAGCTCCACCAATAGATATTAAAAAAAGATAAATATAATATAAGTATAATTATATACAGTATATATATGTACTGGATTAGTTAATATTTTCACAGCTGAAATAAAAAAACACTACGCTGTTAACGCGTTGGATTCGTTTTAAAACAAAACTTAATCTTTATCTGATCATAATGGCTTTGAAGATCCTTCAGCAAACTTATGCTTAAGGCAGGATAACATCCTGGATGACACCAACATTATGTGCTGCACTACACAATTTAAATATTATACATGAATTATCGCTGTGTACTGTTGTCTTGGGTAAAACAAACAAATAAAGCTTCTGCTGTCTCTGTTGTGGTCTACATCAGTTTCAAAATGAAATTCATATTACTAAACAACTTATTTTAAAAGCAACATTTTCTTTAAAAATCCTCACCCAATGAAAGCCTCCATATTGTTAATGAAAGGGAAGAAAGCAGGCTCACAGATGAGGCCAGCATCCTGGCATGTCTTCACACACGATGAGGCCTCAGGACTGAGGAGCAGCCTTAGGGCACTAAGAGGAGGCCAAGATTCTGGAGCACTGATGTTTGAGGCCCACACCACACCTGTGGAGTTAGGCATGAGGACAAAAGGGTTTGGCGGGTTCCCTGGCCACAATTTGGTCTCATTGGCTGATGGAAATGGGCTGTCAAGGCGACAGAAGTCCTTTGCATGGGTAAAGGGGAAAAAAAAAATCATCAAAGCAGTATATGAATAAATAAATCAGTATAGCTTGTGTGTGTGTGTACTGTATGTCAATATGTAAGCATACCTGATGTTGAATGTATGCATTCAGCCTTTCCAACATTCCTTCAGAGGTGTATTCATAAGGCAAGAAGGGCTGTACCTGTGTATATATACAGGGACCCAAATGTAATCAGTATCCAGAATCATCAGAGCATTTTTTTTTTGCATATGAGAAAATAAATCAGAATCTGAGGTAATAGAGAATCATGAATTTATTGTATATGTCACAAAACAAATCTCACACATTATTTAACAAAATTACCTTTATTGTGGGTTTTTACTCTTTGCCTTTTGTGGTGAAAAAAGTAAGTATTGCAAACTTTACAGTTTGGATATTAATTTGATAAATGCAGTTTAATTACTATAAAGGTGTAATTATTATAAAGGTGTCTCAAACATCTCCAAATAAACACATTTTTATAAATTGTCTTCCACAATGTTTCATACACAATGCATATTCTATTAAAAAAAAACATATCTAAAGCTATGGTGAACCAGGAAAAGATATGCAGCACAAATATTGTTTAAAGCAGTGGTTCCCAGCCCTGATCCTGGAGGACCCCCAGCCCTGTAGATTTTAGTGCTATCCTTGCTCCACCACACTTACTTCAATTTAGGGAAGGCTGGTAATTAGTGGATTTGTTAAATTATGTGTGCTGGGAGCAGAGAAAACGCTAAAATGTGCAGAGCTGGGGGTCCTCAAGGACAAGACTTGGGAAAACTGATTTAAAAGAACACAGGAATACCGCTATGTATTAAATACTTTTGAGACACCTTCACTAAAATATTGTTTTTATTCCTGTTCTTCCCCTCCTTTTTTTGGGCTCCTCTCATTAGCGGTTGCAACAGCAGAGATTTTTTTCTGTATATTTGATTTGGCACAGGTTTTTACCCTGGATAGCCTTACCCCTGGTGCTGTCCTCTAGTTTTATCCAAGCTTTTGACTGTTTTTCCACCGAAACCAACCATGTAAAAATTTAGCAGGTGCTTTTTCTGTTAATTTAAGGGCAATATATATTATTATTTACCATATTGCCTTTGTGTTATGGAATATGCTGTTTCTTGGCCTGTATGAAGTTTGATGAATTCTGAAATGTTCTTTATTTGCTACTCAACTATTGTAGACCGTTTTGTTTTCTGTTTTCTGTATACACACACTTGGGAAGTGCACTAAAGGTATACTACGGAAGAAAGCATTAATTGATTGTGTCCGCTGCTTGCGGGGGAGATTTGTCAAGCACTCCAGAAGTGATCAATGCTTCTGGAATTTCTCCAACAGGACATTATGTGGAAAGTAGTCAACTAGGATCAGCACTGGTTGAAAGCCATGAGATCCCGGAAGGACCCATAACTTAAGCTGAGCAAAGCAATATTTGCTGTGCTAATAATTCAATGCCCTGCAGTGAAGATTCTAACAGTCTGTGTCGAGCCAAGTTTGTGTCTCACTGGACTTGCCAAAAGGCAGAGCACAGCAATACTTATGTTCCCATTTGCTTTATTTATGATAGCTGTTAATTAACTGTTTAACCCTTCAACAGCTGTCTCAATTGTAACCATTACAAATGCAGTAGATCATGTTCATGTTCTAAGAGTGTTCATGAGTTAATAGGTTCACAAGTTTTTATAATTGGCATGAAAACAGAATAGTATAAGTGACATGACTCTTTCTTCAAGTAACCCAATTAAAATATAATTAAATATAAATAATAGTAGAATTGTGAAGTGGAAAGAAAATGATAAACTTTCTTTTTTTTTTTACAAATAAATATTTGAAAAGTGTGGCGTGCATTTGTATTCACTCCCCTTCCAATTTAATACTTTGTGAAATTGTGAACAGCAATTTCTAAATCCTGTCACAGATTCTCAATTGGACTTAGGTCTGGACTTTGACTGGGCCATTCTATCACATGAATATGCTTTGATATAAACCATTCTTTTGTATCTCTGGCTGTATGTTTAGGGCAAATATCCAGCATTAAGGTGAACCTCCACCTTATTGAAAAGTTTTTTGCAGACTCTAACAAGTTTTCTTCTAAGATTGCCCTGTATTTGGCTCCATCCATCTTCCCATCAATTCTAACCAGTTCCCTGTCCCTACTGAAGAAAAGCATCTCCACAACATGATGCTGCTAACACCATGCACAATGACAGTTTTCCACCACACATAGCAGTTTGCATTTAGGCCAAAAGGTAAAATTTTTGTTTAATCTGACCAAAGCACCTTCTTCCGCATCTTTGTCCCCCACATGGCTTGTTACAAACTACGCGACTTCTCATGGCTTTCTTTCAACAACGGCTTTCTTCTTGCTCCATTTTCATAAAGGCCAGATCTGTGGAGTGCACAGCTAATAGTTGTCCTGTGGATCTTTGCAGCTTCTTCAGTGTTACCATAGGCCCCTTGGCTACTTCTCTGATTAATGATCTCCTTGCCCAACTGTTTGCAGTTGTGCCATATTCTTTCCATTGTCATATGATGGATTAAACAGTGCTCCATCAGATGTTTAAAACGTATATTTTTTATAACCTAGCCCTGCTTTAAACTTCTCCGCAACTTTATCCCTAAACTGTCTGGTGTGTTGGGCTTTATGTCGCTATTTGTTCACTAATGTTCTCTAAAAAAAAAAACCCTTGAGTGCTTTATACTGTAGAACAGCTGTATTTTGAGATTAAATTACACACAGGTGGACTCTATTTACTAATTACAATAGGTTATTTCTGAAGGCAACTGGTTCCACTAGCACTGTATTATGTTATAATACTACCCTTACAGCCCTGTATTTTTGAGTTGTGTTAGAATGTTTTACAGCATGATCCCTAGGACACAAACATGACGTGACTTAGCAGGAGTTTACTGCCTGCTGTCAGTCAGATGTGTACTAGTTCTATTTGATTTTTCGAATAAAGGTAACATGATCTCCTACACAAATACTTCACTATTTTAAGTTAATTTAATCTCACCTTAGCTTTAAGGATTCCCTTAATGGTCGCTTCAATTTGCTCTGAGTTGTTGTAATCCATGGTGATGACGTGTGGTCTGCCAATGTACTGCTCAGTGTAGGGGTGTTGAGAAGACACCTGCTTAAAATGAGACCATAAGCATTAGATTATCACCACATAGATATGCACTTGGGTAAAATTCTTAAAAAGCATGATTATCATTACTTTATACTACAGGGTATCTGCAATATAGTCTAAATATAGAGGATTTATTACTTTTTAATGAAACTTCAAATGACCAAATATGCAAAAATAAGATTCTAATATTGTAGTGGGCCTTGGTAGGAAAATATAACCTCAGACAAATAGATAAAGCTTTTTGCTTATTTAATTAATTACCAAAAATAAAGTGAAAAAAAAAAAAAAACATTTGGGCAATACTAATTACCCCACGTCAGCAGCCTTCAGCATTTACAGGTGAATCTTGTCCATGCTGGGGTCTTGCTAACTAACGCCCACACACAGATTTTGCTTCTGCAACTGCCGCTGCTGTGTTTTCTTTTGACTGCCACTACCCCTTTGCTGAAGTTGTTCCTCAAGCTAAAGTTCCTCAAGCCAGTCAGCCCCAAAAAACCTCCTTCTTCAACCTGACAGCTTCACTGACTTCTGGAGTTCATCATTGGGTCTTTGGTTTGCCACTATGACAAGAACCATCAAGCTTTTGACAATCGCTACATGCGGCTGCTTCACCTAGTCTTCCACTAGTTAACTTTCTACTACTCTTTTGGGTCTGCCGGGTCTGTTTGGCTGTCTTCCATCCCATCTGATCTAACACACCACCAGATCAGTGGGCAGCTCTGCACGTTTCTTTAACCAAACGTCTAAAACAAATGGCCTCAAATCAGATGAAACAACTATTAAGTCAATCATTGACCATCTGTCAGAGAGTGGTGAAATGCGAGAAAATAAGGCAAGACCCAAGAGCAGACATTATTATTATGATTATTATTATTATAACAAAAAAAATTATAATAAGTTACTTGGCACTTAGGAAAGGAATGTCATTGGTAACCACTTTGTAATAGTCATGGTGCTTTGTGAAGTTTATCAGCACAAGTAAGTCTTCAGGACAAAAAGAGCTAATGCATTGTCTTCTCAGTAAAATTTTAAGTTTTGCATTTTAATTATCATTTATTATGACTGTTTATTAATATATTAATAAATGTATTATTTATCAAACTTACGTGAGAACAGGAACTAACTTGTCTCTCAGACATTCCACAATATTTAAAATATGCAATGTATCATACATGAATACATTGAACATTGTAATTGATGAAAAATTGCAGTGGTATAAGTAAAATAAAATACGGTTAAGTAGGGAAAAACCATGCTACCTTAGAAAAAGTAATGCAACAGTAAGATTTTTGTAGCATAAAATCTAAAATATGTTGTATAATGCATATTACAATTTAAGAAAGTGTAATTATCATTACTCAAATAAAAGACTAACAGTAACAGAAATATTTTGCTTGTATATAGGTTATAATACATCAGGTGCTTGAGTCTGTGTTGACATTAAAGTTTGTATTTAAAGACAACAAAGGACTCAGCTGTTTAGCCTGCCAAAAGTTTTTTTTTCTACCCCCCGAGTTCCAATGCAGAAAGAAATCCTGACACTTATCTTTAAGCAGTATTTATAGCTTTAAGAGCTTGTGGTAGGGTCCTCCCAATAAGAATATTTAAACGTAAACAAAAATAATAATAATAAATATGTATCCCAAAAATTATTGTGCTTCATTATTCACTATTCATCAGTCATAACATATAGATTACTGAAAGATGAATATCATTAATTATATTGCTACAGAATACAGTAACCACTGTCAAGGGGTTGGATATGTTATGATCCATACCTCAACAGGTCAGAGCCTTTTGGTGGCACAAGGGGAACCTACACAATGTTTAGACATGGTTTTAATGTTTTGAGACTTTGGTGTATGATTGTACATTCAGGTGTTATTTAAAAACTGTAGTGTACATTATAGAAAACATTGTCAGGAGTTGAATTAGATTTGATTTATATTAATTTGTTCTTTCTTATTACCCGCATACTTTGAAAACTGGAAATTACCTTAATTTTCATAAATGCATATACACACAATATTATAATTATATTATCCTATTATAATGTGTATTATAATAATATTATCATAATAATATAATTTGATGTTCATGTTCTGATAAATTTGATTTACCTCTAGTTGATTTTTGATGAACAGTCAGGACTCACCTCTCTGGACATGGGCTTTCCTCTGAAAAACTCGTTGTTGAGAGAGCTACGAGGTGGATGGAATTTGGGCTGAAGGAATATGCAGCCATTAGCTATAGCCTCCAATGGGGCAGGACCTTCATAAGGAAAGCCAAATCCTACAAAAACCTAAAAAAAAAAAAAAAAAAGCTTGCGTAAACAAAAGTTGTAAACTGTTTGTGTGAAAAATTTATATATTTATGTGTCTAAGCTATTTTTCATGGTCCTTGAGCTTTGTTTCGATTCTTTATGTTTTAACCATTATCTACTGTAACTATGTAGTTAGATGTAGTTAGTATGTTGGGCCAATATCTACTTTGCTTACCAGTTTCGGTGCAACAATTACACAATAAACCATATTATAACGTCAGAGAGTCAAGAAAAAAGTTAAAGTTCCCAAAAACAATGGCAATGCTGTACCTTGGCCTTCCTAAGAAGCTGCTGAACCTCATGTTGAGGCAACAAGCCATGGTTTATGACAAAGGCAGGGATTTCTGGAGGCCGCTGGGCTTCATAATAGACTGTTCCATGAATGTCCATGTAGCGGTGCAGTATGGTAAGAAACTTGTCTTTCCCCTACAGTACAAAAAAGGGGAAAATTCAAAATGAAATCATGGTGTTTAATACTTGGGTGGAAAACAAAATTTAACTAGCTATTCTAAAATGTAGGCATAAATATTGGCCAATATAGGATAAGTAAACTAAAAAGAGGATTGCAATTTTAAATGAAATTTAAACCATTGTTATTGTTCATCTTATAAACACCCATTACAAAAGATCAAACATTACAAAAGCTAAAATGCAAATACTAACATTGGTTTATTAGTTACATGTGAAAAAGCAACCAATTATCACTGTTTTATGTGAGTTTTATTGCAGGGTGGGTATTTAATTGTAGTAACATGACTGCATTTTAAAACAGTTGCAAAAGGCTGTTTAAAAAAATAGCTGCTACATTCCACAACCCTGTGGCCACACAGCTATAAGCACACATGTCTAGAATGTTTAAAATATCTTCACTGGAGCTAAGAGGGTCTAACCCAAACCCATTCTAGCATGACTATGCCCCATGTGTGCCAAGTAAAATCCACAAAGACATGGTTTGCCAAAGTTGGAGTAGAAGAACTTGACTGGCCTGTAAAGAGCCCTGGCTGCAACCCCACTGAACCTGACCCCTCACCTCTACGGTGAACTGGACTGTACTGACCTGACATCAGTGTCTCACTAATGCTGTTGTGGTGAAAGGGAAAATACCACAGCCATGCTCCAAAATCTAGTATAAAATTTTCATAGATGTGTAGACATTATTATAACTCAAATAGGGGACTATATCTGGATTGGATTGCTCAAATCACACATATGAGCGTGACCGGTCAGGTTTCCACATACCCTTAGGTAGTATTATGGTAGTATATGGAGGTGGTCATATCTGGGCATTAAGAGATACTTTGTAATGAATTTATGAATTTTGTGGCCTTGAAAAAAGGTAAAGGATCCACACATTTTACTGTATTTTCATTAGCAACATGAGCAATGCACCATAATCATATTTTCTAATTGCATATGGTTATGTTTGACTCTCAGTCACTCATTCTCTCTAGGGTGCCAATCCATTGCAGCGCACACAAACACACAGTCACTCCCACACTATTGGGAATTTGGAAATGCCAAGCAGCCTAAACTGCATGTCTTTGGACTATGGGCAGAAACCAGAGAACCTCGAGGAACCCCACCTAGCACAGGGAGAACGTGCAAACTCCAGACACACAGACCTGAGGCAGGACTCAAACCCGTTACTCTGGAGGTACGAGGCCATTTTCATTCATTTTATCAGCTTGCCGCTTTCAGTAGTTCATTGCAGAATTCATTTAATTTTAACCGTAGAAATAACAGTTGCCTGTCAAAATCATGTAAAAACATGGATTGGATTATATCAGTAACAGACTAAAGCAACATTGAAAGGCATTAAATTAAAAAAAAAAGTTTAATAGAGGTTCAATAGCTGAGTGCATCTCTCAGCCATGCAAAGAAAAACAAGTCCTGTGTAACTAAAAAGTGAAAAACTTTTCACTCTTGTCTCTCAACCCTTCCAAGTAAACTGTACTTTGGCATGGATTTTAACATTTACCATGGTCAGTGAGGCCTGTAGGGTCTGAGATGTAGCTCTTGTTTTTTTTTTTTGTATTTCTTTGAGCATTGGACAATCTGAGTGAATGTTCTCACTGTAAACTGAAATCATTTTGAAATGGTTTTATAACCTCAGTAACTATTAGAAACTATAAAGGGCGACACAATGGCTTAGTGGTTAGCACTGTTGCCTTGCACCTCCAGGGTTCGGGTTTGATTCTCGCCTCTATGTGCATGGCGTTTGCATGTTCTCCCTGTGCTTCCTGGGTTTCCTCTGGGTACTCCGATCTCCATTCACAGTCCTAAAACATGTGGATTGAGCTAATTGGCATTTCCAAATTGTCCGTAGTGTGTGAATGAGTGCGAGTATGTGTACGTGTGTGTGCCCTGCAATGGATTGGCACCCTGTCCAGGGTGTACCACATCTCATGCCGTAAGACTCCTGGAATAGGCTCCAACTGCCCCCCCGGACTCTGTATACAGGATTAAGCAGTATAGACAGTGAGTGAATGAGAAACTAAAAAGCAACTACATACTGTAAAAGCTATGGAATAAGGGAGTAACAGGTTGCATCCCATTAAAGATATTGCATTTTAGGGCAGTTGATTGTAACATGAGATTGTTGTACAGTAACAAACAAACATTGTACAATAACATTGTAAATGCCATAATGAAAATGTTAATAACACATGTTTATTAATCATTCATCATGTTATTTTTAGAGTAATTGATATGGTAAGCTTTTGCCTCCTTGCTGTTATGACAGCCGTCATATCCTGTGCAATATCGACTGTCTTAATCTGTATGCTAAGCTAACGCACACGAAGATAAAAACAGCATGCGAGTATGTACATAAATAAATATTATTACATAAGACTGTTATGTTATTGGACATTAATTTGACAGCATATTCCATCAAAGGCTTGACATAGTAACCATTTATGACATGAGTACCTCTGTGAATAGTTATCTACAATTAAGTGTTACCAAATAATATTAGAATAGTATAAAATTGCAGCTGCAGCATCTGATATGTCTGGTATTCAATGCACAAATTCGTCCAACTCCTTTCTTGACTTCCAGCTGTATTTATGCACATCAGGTCATTAAATGCATTTGTTGTCTTCTTACAATGTTTTAAAATGTGACTTACGTACCTCGCGCTGTGAATAGTAGCAAGCGCAGATTGACATAAAACAGAAAAAGAAAGAGGGGGTTAATTGTGATCTCATCATGTTGAGCGACATGCATACATTAGGTGACAGAATGGCCTACATGGCTTTGTTTTTGTGAGGGAATTTGATTACAATGATGGTATAAGAAGAGAAAATAATTTTAATTTTAATATTTGTGTAAACAAATGCTTAATGCTGTTAAAACAAGATCTAGAGAAAAGCAACTACAGTATGACAGCCCAAGCATACGTTATAAGAGATTAAAGTGGGGTGCTTGTCAGGTTCTTGTAGGAACTGTAGGAAACAACTTCCTCAACTGATGTCTACATAATGTTTAATTCTCTTTCTGTCTCTGGCTGTCTCTCTTTGCAAGCTTTGCTCTTCATCACAACTTGATTAGTGTCACAGTGCTAACTGTATGCTGTCTAAAATGCCAGTGCAGTGCAATGCTGTCATTGTGCCTAACAGACTCTGATGGCCAATCTATCTCAGTGTGTACCATTAGAAGTGCTGAGTCTGCTCTGGCCATAAAAAAAAATAAAAAAAACGATACACAAGCCTCAAGTCCCCAGGCACGAGTGCCACATTAGAAGCTAAATCCGGCACCACTTACCAGGTGAAAGCGTTTGACAACTCATCAGAGAGTTATTACCGTGGCAGCCATCGACTCCAGATTTATAACAGTCATAAACAGATGCGACTCGAGACGATGCCTGTGCCTCTGTAGCTCTATCAATCAGGGTGAAAAGAGCTCATTATGTCCCTATCACTCATGAAGCTCAACATGACTGAGGTGACACCCGCAGGCCCTTCACGATGCAGAAAGCATCAAGCAGTGTCTTGAAATGAGTGTCCGTGAGAAATGAAAAGGGAGATAATCATAAATCCATCGCCCCTCAATTTTTCATGGTGGTAAATAAATTCATGAGGAAAGCTTGCTGTCGCTCTGCGTGTGTTTGCGTAGTGTGCTTACCTTCCACATGCTGGCCTCTTTGCCATAGATAACTGCCATATTGTTGACTTTCTCTCTTTGAATGTTATCCCTCTCAGTGTGGTTTAGTTCTTCAGCAACAAAGCCCATGAAGGCGTTGTCAGGAGTATGTGCTGCATTGGGAAACCATAAGTTGATATTAAAACCCACAGTATAATGCACAGAGGACAATATACAGTTGTGCTTAAAAGTTGTACCATTTTCAAAGAAAACATGAGTGAGAATACAAAACAAATGTATTTCTTATAGGACTCAAGTTCATTTGTAAGGCATAATAGAATGGCACGATCATCAAACAAAACATGACAATAAAGAAAATGAAGAAAAAATCCCTGTTCAAAAGCTTGCATAGCTCACTCTCACTCACTCATTGTCTATACCACTTTATCCTGGATACTTAGGGCACAAGGTGGGGTACACCCTGGATAGGTCACACAAGCCTCAAGGCCAATTAGGATAATCTGCAGGTCTTTGAACTGTGAGAGGAAACCGGAGTACCCGGAGGAAACCCACCAAGTAGGGGGAGAACATGCAAACTCCATGCACAAAGAGAATTGAACCTGGCCAGGAATTGAACCCAGACCCTGGAGGTGCACGGCGACAGTGCTAACCACTACGCCATGCTTGCATACCTTTAGTTCCTAATATCATGTATTGCCCCCTTTACCATCAGCGATGGCATACAGTCATTCGTAGTAATTGTGCATGAGGTCCGTAATTCTTAGGTGGAAAACTGCTCATTCATTTTGGAAAAATGGCAAATGTGATGGCCACTACAGAACCTTCAACTTTTCCTGCTGTAGCCATTGGATATTGGTCATATTCATTGTGCTTTGTATCAGTGTCATGTTGGAACATCCAAAACGGCCCATGCGCAGCTTTCGTGCTGTAGGATGCAAGTTGTCTGCCAGTCTTTTCTGATAACGTGCTGTCTTCATCTTTCTATCAATCTATATCTTCTCTGTGCCACTGGAGCTCACACAGCCTCAAAACCACCATGCTTTACAGTGGTAATTGTGTACTTTTCACCGTAGGCCTTGTTGACTCCTCTACAAACATAAATGTCAATTTTGGTCTCATCACTCCAAATGATCCAGAAGCTGAAAGGCGTGTCTAGAATCCAGTCTGGCGTACTGCCAGCGGGCCTTTTTGTGGCAACAGTAACGGCTTTCTCCTGCCAACTCGCCCATGCAGATCATTTGTGTTCTATTATCTTCTTATTGTGCTCCTTGAAACATTTTCCCAGAGCAGTCTGTATTTCTCGACAAAAGTTGTTTGTCGGTTTTTCTTTCCATCCTGGACAATTCTTTTGGCAGTAGTGGGTGAAATCGTTCGTGGTCTACCTTACTGTGGCTTACTATCAACAGAACCTCTTATTTTCCATCTCTTTATCAGAGTTTAAACAATACTGACTGTCATTTTCAAGGTATCTTTTTATATCCTTTTCCTGCTTTATAAAGATCAACTACCTTATTATGCAGGTCCTCTGGCAGTTCTTTTGTCTGCCCCACGGTGCAGTTTCCAGCCAAGTCAGTGCATCATCTCATGAGCTGAGAAACTCAATGACTATTTTTGCACAGACACTAATTACAATTACAATGAGTCACAGGTGTGGAAACTTTCCTTTAATAGCCATTTAAACCTGTGTGTGTCTACCTGTGAGTATATAATGTGGCCAAACATTCAAGGAGATGTGAACTTTTGATCAGGGTTGTTTGGGTGATTTCAGTTATCATTAGGTTTTAAAAAGGAGTCGAACAACTATCTGATAATTAATTACTTCATGTGACCACTATCCTTAAATAAGGAAAAATATTTTGCATTATCAGTCCTATTTTCCAAATAAATGTCATGTTTAACAATTTCTTTCAGGATATGCAAACTTTTGAGCAAAACTGTACTTACACAAGGCTGAATCCCAAATTCTTCTTTAGTCCCTGATCAAGGGCACTACTTGGTATGTAAAGCAAAGGATCGTACACCCTAGATAGCTCACTTGCTTTCCATTTTACACGATTTGGGATTCAACCCTGGAACCCCAGAAGTTAGATGATATTCTCAGGACTGTCCAACACCTTCATGGATTATTCGCTTAGCCACATTAACAGAACAATACTGGCTTTAGAAGATAAAGTGCTTAAATAATGGTACTAATGTTACATGGAGCGGATTGGAGAGCCGCACCACGAGATCTTTATAAGAGCCCTATTGCAGGGTCAACAAAATAGGAGGTTGTGAGAGTGCATGGGAAGAAGTTTGGAGATAGCGTGGGATTATTAATTAGAAACTAAAATGGAAACGAAAGAAAAATTGAAAGCACAAAATAAACAGCGCTCCACCCTCTACGCGAGACTGGATGGGGCTCTGGAAATAAAACCTATATCCACTCAAGGCCTATTCCCCTACCCAGGATTTATGAGTGAATTGTGTTGCAACACTTAAACTGAGAGCGCACGCTGGACTGAGGGGTGTCGCGCTCTCTCTCTTTTTCTTTCTTTCTCGCTAGCTGGCATCTTCAGAAGACTGAGGCTGGGTCTTTACCCATGTCTTACCAACTTTGTCTTGTTCTTCGGCCCTGATACCTAAATGATCGCACAAAGTTTGGAGGTATGAGGACCCTTAAATAGACATGTGCGTTCAGACTGATTGCGTTGCGGCGGTGTTGTCTTGCAACCCCGCGTCTAGATGACCGCGGTTCTGCCTGTTCAGAACTCCGTAACAGCCTGCGGATCTGCCCATTCTGAACAATACAGAGTATTTTTGTTTGGTTCTGCCCCTCGTAAGACCTGCGTCGTTACAACTAACCATAACTAGACAGGAGTACCTGAACTAAATCGACAAAAGGAAGTAAATTAGAGGAAAACTTGGCCAGGGCATCTTGTCGCTCCAGAGAGGAGCTTCCTGTAAAAAAAAATAAATAAATAAAAAAAAATCCTTAGATTGCTTTCAGATGGGGACATTTTTGTTCCTCCTCCTCAAGCTCCAGGTTTTGCCATGGTTGTAGTTAAATGACCGCCAAAACTTTTATACTGGTCCCACTGAGGATGACAGAGCTTCCAGAACACAGTGGAGATTTAAACACAAAGTGTTTGAATGTTTTTCATTCTGTTTAATTCGATGATTGCAACCTGCCTCTTCACCTCTACCACATGTTGAATCCAATGTATGCAAAATATCTAACACATTAACCAGCAACAAAAATCTATTATTTTTAATGACATTTTTGTATACCCAAATGTTTTGGGATGACATAGCTAGCACAAAGCCACTAGACAGTACATCTACTCTAAGGCGGTGTACAAAACAATAATGCTTTAAATAAAACACAGGTGGCTACACAGAAAAAGAGAGCAGCATTAAAATTAATTACAGAACATCATTTTGCAAAGATGAACAGAATTCCAGGACAAATTGCATTTTCTTTTCCAAAGCAAGATGTGTAGGATTTCTTCATTTAATATTTAAATCATTGAACTATTGCCTAATTCAGTGGTTCAGATTGAAATAAAACAAAACCAAATATGGAAACAAACACCTGCTCTGTTTCTCAGATATTTATATTCCATTGAACTGCCAGTACACACCTTGGGGATGTCTTAGTAGCAGCTGCAGCACCGTGAGCTTCGAAATCACACACTCAATAGACTCTGTCACAGCAGTGAGGAAGAAAAATATGTCGGTACTTACGAAACATGGTCATGTATTGTCTGCAGTTGAGGTTCCAGTAGCCCCAGTTGGTCCTGTAGCCATGCAGTGTGGCGTATTCCTCATGGTTATATGCTGGCTCAGTACCAAACGTGTCGATCACCCGGATATGACATCTGCAAAAAAAAAAAAAGTGATACAGATGTCCTAATATGGATATAAAATGTTCACACATCTTAGGGACACCAGGGAAATTAAAGAAAATAACTTCCTCAGTGGAGGGAAATATACAAGATTTGAGAGAAATGACCAATTTGTATGACATGGTGAATTTAGATTTTTTTTATTTTTTTTTTATTTACAGTATTACACTGTAAAAACAATTAAAGATCTATGCAGTTCACAGTAATTTACATTACATTTAATGTACAGATTGGTACTGTGTATTTTAATAAAACACTATGAAATGTATTTAAAGTACTGTTATATCCTTTTTTTAAAATATGTTTGCAAAGATTTCAAACAAACTTCTTTCACATTAATTTTTATTTTTTATGTTTATTAATTGTTTTTACAGTGAAATACATAAGAAAAATCT
>JAOVVA010000026.1:15874501-15885459 GCA_028565275.1 Leiocassis micropogon
AACATTTAAGTGTGACAAACATGCAAAAGAATAAGAAATCAGGAAGGGGGCAAATAGTTTTTCACACCACTGTACGTGTGAATAACTGTGAATAATGGGATATGTATAAGTTGCTATTGTCTTCTGTTACATAGAGGTGAGTCATTGTACAATGCAATGGCGACAGTAGGTATGATTTCCAGAACAGTTCTTTGTGACAGGGAAGCTGGATCAGTCTGTTAGAGAATGAACTCCGCTGCCTCTGTATAGGATCATGTAGTGGGTGGGATGGATGGATTTTCCATGATTAATGGGAGTTTTTTAAGTGATATGTTGTCCCTCACTGTCTCTAACATGTCAAGCTTGTGTCTGATTATGTGTTCAGACTTGCGGGTGATTTTATTTATCTTGCCGGCATCCTTGGCACTGATGCTGCTCCCCCTTGACATATTCTTGGTGGTAGGGGTGTTACATCCCTAGGGATGTATGTGTATTGAAATTCATGTGGGGTGTTGTTTTTCCCGCCCTTTGGGTGTGGCTGTGTGTGCGCTTTCTCTCTCTCTCTCTCTGTTTGCTTGGCAGTTAAATGCTCACAGGTGATGCCAATCAGAGGGTGGCTACAGACGGTGCTGCTACAAAAGAACAGTGCACGCATTCCCGAGGAGAAGCTCACTTCTCCTCTGCTCCAGACTTGTGTTGAGGGCCTGCTATCAGACAATTGTTGTTTGTGGTGCAAGTTTAACAATTATTACAGATAATTGTTCAGTTAGTAAGTTGTATGTATTTCTATAGTTGGTGCAACCTACTTTAATATATATTTTCTTTGTTAGTGGTATTAACAGGTATTGTAACTTGGTTATTTTTGTTATAGTTAAATGGGAAGCTGTAGGGAGAGGGTGCCCTTTTATTATGTTTAACCCATGTTTATTCTTGTTTTTACTCTCACTCCCAATAGCAATTTCAAGCTTATAGGTAAAAGCAGTAGTCTAGATGTTATTGAAAACCCCCTTTTTAGATTCTTTTACTCAAGACAAAGCTCAACAGAGGTGATTTGCATAACCTAAAGAGCACAAAAAAATTGACTTTAACATGTACAAAAGGATTTCCCTGCATAAAAACTGGTACAACTTTTGAACCAAAACCACAAACTCTGAATTAGATCCAAAAAGAATGATTTACTTAACTGTAATATTTTTAATTGTCTCCGTATTTTAAATACAGTTGAGATGATTGTAAATGTTTATCATACATTTCTTATGGCTTTCTTTAACTTTAAACCTTTTTTTGCAACCCATTGATCCTCACATTTGTGGCCATCCATCTATTTCACTATTCCTCCATTCATTTGAAACTGTTCAACATTCTGTTGTGAATATTCATAAATTCTGTAAATATGGGAGTAAATTTGCTAATTCAAGCTTTTCATCTGAATGTTTCAGTGCTTTGCAGTCCCTGTATCACTTCAAGTTCATGTGGATGCTAATGAGACACGTGCCTGTAGACCAGCAACTGCAATAAATCAGTTAACTTAATTATTGTTAATAATTAAACGAATTGCAGAACCTAAACTAGTTTCTATCAGTCTCTGTTTATTTAGGTACATCTTACAATATGTCTGAGTGAAATAAAAAATACCTGTCCCCAGTTTAAATGCATCTGAAAGCAAGAGAAAACATTTATACATTTCAATAAACTTGCTAGGTGAAAATTTCAAACTGGAACCATCTAGTGTATTCTTGGAGAACTGGTACAAGCGCTGCATTTCTCTCACTTGTGTCTTTGGTGTGGTGCTGATGGTGGGCTGAATGCTCTGATTCCTCCAAGCAAGCAGGGGGCAGAACCATTCCACCTCACTCAAGTAGAGAAGAAAAGAGCAGTCAGAGCCATCAACTCCATAGAAGGCATAGCAGGGGTCTGATGTCCATCTTGCTCTCATCCACTAGCACAACAGAGAGAAGGAGTTACAATTTTACATGATTTATAGGAAAACACACATCCCGTTGCTTCTAAATGACAATTCAAAGATACCCAAAGACAATCAACATCAATGAAATAAAGTAAATCAAACAAACAAAATATAAAAGGTACAAGTATAACAAAAATATTGTGCAATACAGTAAGTCCCCAACTTACAATTACAGTTAAATCTTGGATTGCGAGCATAATTGGTTCCGGAAGTGTGCTTGTAATTCCAAGCACTTGTATACCAAAGTGAATTTCCAACATGATAAATAATGGATACTCAGATAATTAATTCCACAACCCAAAAATATTCATATAAAAATTAATACAAAATATAAAGTAAAAATAAAACAAATTACCCTGCACTTTACCTTTGAAAAAAAATCATGACTGGAGTAAGACGAGAGAGGAGGAGGACTAATGTGTAGGACGACTTTCTTACACACGCACGTAATCACTGCTCTCTGGCACATAGTTTCTGTCAGCAAACTTCTGTAACAAGCACCCTTTCTAATGAAACTTGCTTTTGCCTACTTTTTTGATTTTACGGAAATGCGACATTGCGTCATCTCCCGCACAGCTTTAGCCTTTTTAACATTTTTCTGCCTGGAGGCCATTGTTGTAGTACTGTTAATAAAAAACAGTCACTACACTTGGCCAAAAATGGAAAAAAATGCTTTACACGCACACACAAACACATGGTCAAAATGTTATAGTAAACATTCCACGTGAGCACGGATGTTTACTTTTACGAGTGACGCACGCGTAAAAGAGAAGAATTATTGGCTCAGTTGTGATCACAGGGTGCTCGGCAGACAAAGCTCATGCATACTATTCATATTTCAAGACCTCGCTCGTAAAAAACTATCAAAAATTTCGTCTTGCAAAACACTCGCAGACCAAGTTACTCGCAATCCAAGGTTCCATTGTATATACAAAATATTCTCAGTGTGTAACTGAATATATAAAATGTCCAATGTCCGGTATATTGTATAAATGTGCATGTGGAGGTACGGAAGAAATAAATCGGCCTCACCAATTTCAATGAATCAGCCCTGGAGCACGATGATGGAATATGACTGTCCTGTAAAGGTGTCCCGATGGTGAATACTGTAATCCTAATTTCAGATAATTCTCAACAAGACAGTCAAAGTCAAAGTGGAGGCGAGAGTATAATGCGGAACCAAAACACCAAACCTGTTTTTTTTATTTATGTTTTACATTGTATATATGCCGGTGTAGCATGCGCGGTTTTAGGCACTGCAAGTGACCCGCCCGATGTTCCGCGAGGTTCCACAGGCTCCGCAAGCTTCCATGAGGACCGCCAAAAAATGAACGGTTATATTTTTCACGCGGAAAAATTGGAAACATAGTCACTACGCCAAAACTGAAAAAACCTGCTAATTTGCGATAAACCATACTTACGGCCACTGCGCTAATTTCACATAGATGTGTAAGACTTACTTCGACAGACTTATGAACAAATCCAACTTACTTCGCAGAAGAGAGCTTGTTCATAAGTCGGGGACTTACTGTACACTTCTTACTATTGGGAGTTAATTTATTGCAGATGAAAAGTAGCTGATTCAAGTATGATTCACACCCAAAATGTGCAAATAAACCCTCACATCCTCACACAGTATGAAATCCACAGCAGGAGTTCTGAATGAGGCAAACACAGATGAAGAGAGTGTTTACCTTAAGGAAACTATACAGGTGAAACTCGAAAAATTAGAATATTGTGCATATTCCTTCTAAGTTGAATTACTGCATTCATTTCAGTAATGCAACTTAGAAGGGGAAACTAATATATGAGGTAGACTCATTAGATGCAAAGCAAGATAGTTTAAGCCGTAATTTTTCATAATTGAGATGATTATGGCATACAGCTCATGAAAACCCCAAATCCACAATCTCAGAAAATACATGCAAACAACAAGGATTGTACATAGAACATATCAGACCTCTGAAAAGTATAAGTATGCATATGTACTCACTACTTGGTTTGGGCCCCTTTTGCAGCAATTACTGCTTCAATGCGGCGTGGCATGGAAGCTATCAGCATGTGGCACTGCTGAGGTGTTATGGAAAACCAGGATGCTTTAATAGCGGCCTTCAGCTCTTCTGCATTGTTCTGTTTCATGTCTCTGGTCTTTCTCTTGGCAATGCCCTATAGATTGGGGTTCAGGTCAGGTGAGTTTGCTGGCCAATCAAGCACAGTAATCCCATGGTCATTGAACCAGGTTTTGGTGCTTTTGGCAGTGTCGGCAGTCCTGCTGGAAAATGAAGTCAGCATCCCCATAAAGCTCGTCTGCGGAGAGAAGCATGAAGTGCTTCAAAATCTCCTGGTAGACGGCTGCGTTGACCCTGGACTTAATAAAACCCTGGACATCTTGCAGTGTGTGCCTTTCCATTCTTCCTCCAGACTCTAGGTCCTTTGTTTCCAAATAAGATGCAAAAGTTGCTCTCATTAGAAAAGAGGACGCTTCTGACGTTGTTTGCTGTTCAGGAGCGGCTTGACAAGAGGAAATCTGACATTTGAAGCCCATTTCCACTACTTGTAAAAGTCCCCAACACTTTTGAATGGCCTTTTCCTGACAATACTCTCCAGGCTGCGGTCATCCCTCCCTGCTGGTTGTGTACATTTTTCTTCCACACTTTTCCCTTCCACATAACTTTCTATTAATGTGCTTTGATACAGCACTTTGGGAACATCCAACTTTTTTTGCCTTTCTTTTGAGGCTTTCCCTCCTTATGGAGGATATCAATGATGGTTTTCTGCACAACTGTCAGGTCAGCAGTCTTTCCCATGATTGTGCTTCCTACTGAACCAGACTGAGAGACCATTTAAAGGCTTTGCAGGTGTTATGGCTTAATTAGCTGATTAGAGTGGGACACTTTCTGAGCCTAGAATATTGAACCATTTCACAATATTAAAATGTTCTGAGATTGTGGATTTGGGGTTTTCATTTCAAATCACAGCTTGAACTATCTTGCTTTGCATGTAATGAGTCTATCTCATATATTAGTTTCACCTTGTTGCATTACCAAGTTGCATTACTGAAATAAACTTTTGCACGATATTCTAATTTTTCGAGTTTCACCTATATTGTAGATGCAGCTGTCATGTTGCCCAATACATTAATAGTTTATCAATACCTCCATGTTTTGCACTGTACTTTTATGATTAGGTGTATTTAGTCAACCAACAATGGTTTCGGGAGGTGGGAAGAAACTTAAAATCCTAGAAGAAACTCATGCAGACACAGGACACAGCACAGAAACTTCACAAAAACAGTATTGATGATTATGTCTGCTTTGCTACATAACTACAGTACACTTAAGAGGACTGTGGTTTATAGTTATATTTAAATATAGTTCTTACATGTGATTAATAAGGCACTATATACTGTATAGACACCTAATCCATGGTCCGGCACAAACTAGGGATCTCAACTCTTTGAGGTAGCAGCATCATCCTTTGTCCCACCATGGCACTCATTTTAGCAAGTCAAAGCAAAAAGTAGAGATGGAGCAGGAGGCAAGTAACATTATTCAAAATAAAGAGATAATGTATTCCAAAAAAAGACAAATTCATAGGTAGGAATAGAATGTGCAGTATTTACGCAGAACAGGATAAATTTTCTGACTTTTAGTCATTTCACAAATTATTATTCTCTGACACACACAGTTGTCTATAAGAAAATATTGAATTTGAAAAACTGCTATATAAACTTACAGTAAATCCTTGGATTACAAGCATAATTCGTTCCAGAAGTGTGCTTGCATATCAAAACACTAGTATATCAAGGCGAATTTCCCCATAAGAAATAATGAAAACTCTATTGCTAAAAGCGCTATACAAATAAAATTGAATTGAATTGAATTAATGTATTGTTTCACAGCCCAAAATTTTTAGATAAAAATAACTAATACAAAATAAAGTAAAAATAAAACAAATTAACCTGCACTTTACCTTTGAAAATAATCGCAACTTTTTTCAATGTTTCAGTTAGTTTGTGTGTTTGTTTGCGCATGTGCGCGTGTATGTGTGAGAAGCTAAAGTAAGCGAGAGGAGGGAAGGGGCTTTTGTGTAGGTCGACTTTCACACACACACACACACACACACACACACACACACAGAAACAGTGCTCTGTTGGGAAACTTCTTTAACAAGGAATCTCTCTAATGACACTCACGCGTCCGGACACACTAACGGAGTCACTGTTTTCTGACAGAGAGAGACTGGATCTTTAACAAGGAACCTTTTTCTAATGGCTTTTGCTTTACGCAAAAAAACCACACACGTGGTCACAATGCTATAATAAACAGTACATGCACGCACAGATGTTGACTATATGAGATAAGCACGCGCATTGACTAAGCATGGGAGACATGGATTAATCCTGCAGCAAGAGAAGAACCATTAGCTCAGTTGTGATCACATGACGTTCGGCAGACAAAGTGCACGCGTATTGGTCTTATATCAAGCTACATTTTGTTAAAAATGTTTTTGAGGAAAGCACAACACCTTATTTTTGAGCAAAAACTGGCGCATTGTGACAAGCTAATTATGTTGCTTTTTTTTATATCATGTGATCAGTGATGCAGAGATACCTCCTGTTCAATACAGCGGCTGATATGAAGTGGTTTGCATGTGTTCAAAGAAATTTTGTAGAATGTTGTTTGGAAGAAAAGAATATTTACACTGTTATTGCCATTGCAATCCATCAGTAATAAATGACAGGTATGTGTCGCTAATGTCTGCAATAAGTTATGTGAAATAGGACATTATGCGATATGACTGTTGTTTAAACACCATGTTATATACTATGTGGGAGACTGTAATGTAAACACTATGGTGAAGCGGAGAAATAACATTACATAACATATAATATGCACAAGAGTTTCTGCGCTGTGTGAAGCTGCTGCTTAATTGGTACATGTGGTACCTATACTATGATCAGGTGCTGTCATCATGTACTGAAATAAAACTGGAACTGGTAGAAGATGAGACTAATGACAGTCACGTGAAAAATTTTAGTTTTTGTCATGCTTACATTGTTTCTCTTCCATAACCATTATACACTAATTAAAAAGGTTGCGTGTGCATCAAAACTCAAAACTTTTTTCCTTAATACAATTTGATGTCACTACTTTCTGTTGGACTCAGTACGAAAACACAGTCGAAGGATGTGTTAAAAAGCAACCAACATATTACTTTTTAGTAATGAACTGTATGCTTAAATGACCACAAACAGGCTCATTTATCCATTTTTTCCAATCTGTGGGATGTGGCTTGGAAAATCACATAAAATTCAAACTTGTATAACCCAAACAAGTGAGAAAAAATATTTGTCCATTTGTGCTTTTTAACCTTTAACAAAATGCTTTCTTTCAGTTTGTAAAAATGCTCTATTCAGGGAACAAAAAATGTAAAATTCTCTAAGCTAAAAATATGTAAGCTCATTTTGCTGTCAACCTGTTTGTATGCTAGCAAATTGCTATATATTTTTTATTATAATTTATGAAAAAAATGCTTTTTTTTACCAGCAGCATTTTACAGTATTTTAAAGGTTTTTAGAGAGGTAGGGTAAAATAAGTCTACTTCCCGCCTATCGTTGGTTTAAATAGTTGTTTAAAATAGAAATTCGGAAAGATGTAATTTACAAACAAATACAGCCACTGTATTACATTTGTAGCAGAGGCTGGCATAAATAACTGAAAATATAGTATTTTATTGGTGTTCTGTCTCAACATATCCATTTTTAAACATTATAGAAAAAATGTACTGTAGCAACTTACATCAACTTTACTTGCACAGTCTGGGTAGCCAGGATCTTTTGGGATTTCACACTCCCCTGCCATTCCATCCTTCCCTGTAGATGACAGAGACAGACATTCTGCTTGACATTACGTTTCCCTAAGAGAATGGTTCGAAAAATGGTTGGTAAAAGAAATCAAAACTATGGCAGCTTTAATGAAGCAGGAAACCATAAATCTTATCCTTATCTGCCTCTCAGGCCTTCTTTTGGTCTGAAAATGTCACATTAAATTCCTACTGTTCAAATGCATCATTGTGCATTGGCATGCCGGCAGTTAAAATGCATCTCTGAAGACTAAAGTTCAGCAGGGGGAAACAAGGAATTGGCAAAATCCCCTTGCCTCAATTAATATAAATCCTCTGTGCTGTGTGGAACTGGGTCCCAGTTACACAAATTAAAGGAACAAGGCTGTTCTTTATTTAACAGGCTACCAAGCTCCAGTGAGCATGATCAAACACAAAGGGATTATGCATCGTTCTGTTTGATTACAGTAATGATCCTGACAATGGTAACAATGGGGAAATATTCCAGAAGAGTGCAAAAAAGAAATACTACTGAAATGGATGACTACATGGAGATAAATGGATGTGTGTTCTTTTATGTGTGGTTTTATTAATAGAAGGCAACATTGAGAAATAAAATGCTAGGGTAGTTCAGGTGATTATAACAGCAACAACAAAAAAGCAAGAGCAATTAAGGATCCAATCACTTTACCCAGTGTGCACAGGTATGACTGTAGGATATCTGACTTACTGTGGAAATTTTCAGGACCATTTAAGCCCTGAAATGTTAAAATCCCAGACACATAAAGGATTAATTTAATTTACAGTAAGGATTTAAAGTTTTCAGACCCTTTCAATCATCTTACAATGGATCGTTTTCCCCTCATCATTCCACAATGACAAAGTAAAAACAGGTGTTGGGAGTGTGTTGTTCATTTCTAAAAAAAAATGTGACTGAAATATTCCATTTACCTGTACATAAGTATTCATAGGAGGGCTGGTATTAGATTCGAATGGTATGATAACCTTAAGCAAAAATATTACAGTTTCACAGTATTGCAGTATTGTGACTACAGCTATTAACTGTGTTATGTTGAAATTTCTGGGTAAAAGAACAATAACTTTCTACTGAACACAATCTATTTTATTTATAATAAAATAATTTAATTCTTCTAAATTAAATTTAAATAAGAGCCCCTTAAGGGAGCATAAACCTGCAGCTCACCAAGCTTGGAACACGAATAAATGAAGAAAAAAAAACTAGTAGTTACTACAGTACTAAGAATAATATAATATTGATTCTATTATTTCAACTTTAAAGCGCTCACATAGTGCTATATGTTTAGTAGCGCACGCGTATGTAATTGCAGGACCACGCCAACGTACACTATTTTTATTGTTTTTATTTTTTTAGCTGTTCCAAAAAAAAATAAAGAATACTTTGCTGCCTATCTATTTTATTAGTTAGCATTAACAAAGCTATACTCTCTGTGCTGCTGAAAGGATATCAGCACAGGATTATGAGAATATTATCACTTGGAGACAAAAACTCTACATTGCACACAAGGGATTACTGCTATTTGTCCTGGACGAGTCATAAAAAACAGCTCATCCTACAGGAACCTTATGACAGAAAATTTTAATGGTTCTGAAACTGACTAACTGACTTTTTCAAACAGCGGTATACCTTGAAACCAGAAATTGGCCCATGCATAATTCAGACCCATCACTTGGTTAAGGCACCTTTGGCAGCAGTGACAGGCTGAAGTATGTTTGTGAATGATGCTATAAGCTTGGCACACTTTTCTTTTAGAAGTTTTTTTATTCTTCTTGGCAGAAAAGGCTGAGTTGGTTTCTGCAGTGATGGTTGTCCTTCTGTAAGACTCAAACATCTCCACAAGGGAACTAAGGATCTCATTTATAGTGACCCTTGGGTTCTTGGTTACCTGTCTGACCAATGCTCTTCATCCCGATTACTGTGTTTGGCTGGGCAGCCAGATCCGGAAAGACAGTTGGTTATTCCATATCTCTACTCTTTGAAAATGATGGAGGCTACCATGCTCTTGGGCACTTTCAATGCTGCAGAAAGTTTTGGGTATTTTCCCCCAGATCTGTCATGATACAATCCTATTTTAAGGAGTGGGATGCAACAGAGCATTGATAGAAGTACTGTAGGATGCGCCAGAGTTGAATTATAAGTGTCATAAGGGTCTGAAGTAAATGGGATATTTCTTTATTTTTTTTTATAATTTAAGAAAATAAAAAAAAAAGTGTTATTTTCTTTTGACACTGTGGGCTATTGTTTGCCGAATGATGAGGAAAAATCTGGTGAATCTAGACTGTGTACTCACTTGGTATCTATTGAAACTCAGCTAAAGCTTGAAGTTTAAGCAGTTAAGTTTAAGAACAGCAGTGATACCAGACTGTACAAGTAATGGAGTAATGGAACATTTAGAATTGGTAAACATTTGACTGTAAATTAATAGAAAAAAAAAATCTAAATTCTGAATAAATTAGTATATGCACCTGTGGCAGCATTTTTACTCTTCTGCAGGATCTGCTCCACACGCACAGCAATTTCAGACACATTCTGAGCAATAGCCTGAATCCGTTCCACAAGTCCTATTGGCTGAAATCTAGGCAGACAAACACAAATTCACACAAAAAATGTTTAGGAAACATGTTCTGCTGAAATCTCACCACTCCTAAAATTATGGAAATAATTTTGAGCCTCTTCCTTCTGGCTGATATACATGTATTTCATGTGCTTATTTCTTTAAATTTTAATGATTATGGCAACTCATGAAAACTTTTGCAAAAAAGTTAAATATTGAAGACTTGGTCACACATCAGCTAATTAACTTAAAACACCTGCAAAGGTTTCCTGAGCCTTTAAATGGTCTCTCAGTATGGTTCAATAGGCTACACAATCACGGCGAAGACTGCTTACTTGACAGTTGTTCAGAAGATGATCATTGACACCCTGTACATGGAGGGTAAGAAACAAATGGTCATTGCTAAAGAAGGGAGAATGGAGGGGGGAAAATGTGGTAGAAAAGGGATAACTACAGACTCGAGATGATTGTTCAAGTTCAAGTAGGCTTTACTGTCACTTCAACAATATACAGTTAGTACACAGTGAAACGAAACAACGTTCCTCCAGGACCAAGGTGCTACATGCAACATAAAT
>JAOVVA010000026.1:15891197-15903245 GCA_028565275.1 Leiocassis micropogon
GGTAAGTGTATCAAGGTGCGGCGGACACAACAAGAAATAACTCTTATTCTCTTAGCTTAAAACTTAGCTCGGACACACATTTATTCATCATTTAAACCTAACACTAATGCTGTAAATAATGTCAACAAAGAAAGGTAAAGTGTTATACAACAACTATTCATTATGTTCTTGGAAAGCCAACTATTCATAAATTGCAATGATTTAGAGAAATGTATTTTTAGTATATTTTAGAATTTCAGCTGTGATGCAATGTAACCAAAATTAAAACAGCACTGTTGTCCAGTCATCACATACTGCGGTCCTGAGCTTATGACACCAAAAAACCTCTCAGCCTCCCCGGGCACAAGGGTTTCTGTCACCATGGAGACTATGGGTAACATAAATGCTAATTCTGAAGAGATTTTAAATAAGACTCTTACATCTTTCTCTCTCTCTTACACACACCACACACGAATATTCCGTGTACCTTTCAAGAGTAGAGCTGAGCTCCTCCAGGCTGTGGCTTTTGCTGGTGTTGCTGAGTTTTGCTAGAGTGTCAATTCTTTTCAAAATAATCTCCAACATGTCACTGATTTTCCTTAGGACTCCACGAGACTCTGGCCCTCCCAGTACTGTCAAACACACACACACACACACACACACACACACACACACACACACACACACACAGAGCATAAAGAGAAGAATGTGGAAGTGAGAGATAGAAAAACAACAGATTATTCATCTTGACATCTTGATCCTAAATGATCAAGCACTCCTTGTAGTCCACACTAAGGCTCATGCATTGGACTAGGGTTATGTTTTCCCTTGATAGATTTATATAGAATTACACATAATTCTCAGGAATTTATCCAAAGAATTTGTTTAGAAACAAGAGCAAGATCAACCCAAAATATGCCATGTTGTAGAATGTGTTTATGTTCAATGTTCAATGATAATTAATTACAAGGTCACTTTTTACAGCCATATCTCTCTATCTATTTGCACAAGCCTCATCATTTCATGACCCAAATGAACCATAGCCACCAAAATACCACAAAGAAGTCATTGTCTTAAATCAGTCAGTGTTATAAGACAGCACCCCCTCTTGGCGATGATCTATTAAATCTCATCTTGTAGTAAGCATTTTCAGCTCAAGCTCCGTTAGCACAAAATTGCCTTCTTTGATTAAATCACCAGAATGAAGGCATGAACCAATGGTAACACATGAACAACCACAATTAACAACTGATTAAAAAAGTTTAAACTTGTCTTAAGGTAGTGGTTCCCAAAATCTTCCTGTAGCTTGACAGTGGAATTATTAAGTCACATGCATCATGTGTCTTAAATGTGTACTGTGTGATAGCGTTTATTGATGTTACATATTTTCTCAAAATTGCCTGTTTGCACAAACCTGCCTTTAAAACTTAACCAGCTCCCTGAAAGAAAAATTAAAATCTGAGCATTTGAAGGCATGGCAGATGCAGCTTAAGTAAAACAACTGTGTTGTGCACAACAGGGTTTTTTTTTTTCTGAATAAATAAACTAGCTTGTTTTTCTCCAAGTGGCATCTTAACTTGTTCCGTTTCAACTGTCAGAAGCAAGTACTGTATTTTCAGACACACTGTGGTATCTCCTTGTTACCCACCGTTGTACTAGTAAAGCCGAGAGCGATATATGCATCATCATATTTTCAGAAACAACTGAGCAAATGTTTTCATAATCAGCAAACATCCTTCTGTCATACACAAATAATTCGTGTAGACATTGGTTAATTGTGCACATGTTGTCTGGATGTTTCCTTTAACAAGGACAATTTGTCCATCAGATCACAAAGACCAATAAAAAATACTGTGGAAAAACTACATTTGATTTACATTATATGTATAGATGACACTAGGCTACATACAGAGTTAAGTCGCAGTTTGGACTTTATAACCAAGCACATATATGGGTTTGAGATGTGGCAGGCGAGAGTTTGTCTGTGTTACATTCAGTTTTGAGTTTATGACCGCATTTCTTGTGAGGTATTAACTTCAGTGTGAAGGACTTTTAATTCCAGCTTCATGGTAGTGATTTACCACATAAATTTTATTTTGTCTTAACTTGTTAATGCCAAAATGATTATAAGATTATAAATAATATGTCTTACAAATTTGCTTATAGAAAATAGCTTAAGTTAAGAGACCTTTTGCACCATGGAAAGCGCCATTAGAGAATTTCAATGAGTAATGCAAATTAGCACAAGAAATAACAAAAAAGATAAAAAGAACTTTTCACTGTGCATTGTGTACATCTTTAACATATACACGGCACTGCAAAAATAAATATGTATAATATTGTGGAAAAGTTTTTCAAAAAGTGAACCGCTCATATTCTAGATTCATTACACATAAAGTCCTTTTTTCTAATTTTGATGATAAAAAAAATCTAGTATCTCAAAAATATTAGAATATTTAATTTGGGTTTGAGTAAATAACTATTCATATAATACAGTATAAATACGATGTATCTTTATGATGTAATACATGCAAGCGAAATCATGGGGAAAACTGCTGACTTGACAGTTGTCCAGAAGCCATCATCGACAATCTCCACATGGAGGACAAGCCATAGAAAGTCATTGCTGAAAGGGCTGGATGTTCTGTAACAAATTGCTGTACCAAAGCATTTATTGAAATTTGACTGAAAGGTAAATGTGTTCTAGCAAAAGGTACATAAGCAACAGAGTTTACCTTAAGAAGAAATCAAACAAAGCCGGTTCGAGAATTTGGGAGAGCTTCTCAAGGAGTGGGGGGAGGCTGTAGTCAGTGTAGCAAGAGCCACCACACACAAACATCTTCAGGAAATTGGCCACAACTGTTGCATTCCTTGGATCAAGCTACTACTAAACCAGAGACAACATCAGAAGCATTATATCTGGGCTAAGGAGAAAAGGAACTGGACATTGCTCAGTGACCCAAAGTGAAAATCAATATCCCAGATGATGTAAGGAAGGATACACAAAAATTTCTGCAGCATTGAAAGTGTCCAAGAGCACGGGAGAGTCCATTATTCTCAAATGCAAGATATGGAACAACCCAAGGGTCAACATAAATGAGATCCTGAGGTCGCTTTTGGAAATAGGACAGCCTTACAGAAAGACAACCACCAAACAGAGACCATTCCTCACTAAAGGGCAAATGAAAACCTACTGGGAGTTTGTAAAAAATAATTGGAAAAATATGACAATTTGGAGAACAGATGCAGAAAAACATATAGCAGGCCCAAGTGAAAATGTTTTCAGAAGTGCTCAGGATCTCAGGCTAGAACAGTTCACAGTTCAACAAAGACAATGACAACATACAGTACTGCCAAGAAAAAAACAGGAGTGACTTGAAAACAACTGTGAAAGTCCTGGAGTGGACCACACAGAGTCCAGACCAGACCTGAACCCTATAGACCATCTGGAGTGACCTGAAAATGGCTGTGCACTGAGCTGCCCAACCAACCTGGTCAAGCTTGAATGATTCTGGCAAGAAATCTCAATCTAAATGAAAAGTATGCCATGCATCATTTACGAGCAGATGTGATGCTGTCTTTGCTGCCAGAAGTGCTTTAACCAAATACTAATTGATGGTCAGAATCGTTTTGTAAATGGGAAATTTTAGTCTTTCTTTTTTATGAGCTAACAAAACACTCCACACACCTGTTTTTATTTTTTCATTTTGGAGTATTCTGTGTAGAATGAAAACTAATAATATATGGATATACACTATATTGTAAAAAGTATTTGCTTTCTTGCCTTCACATGCATGTAAACTTGAATAACATCCAATACGTAATCCATAAGTTTTAATATGATATTGGCCCACTCTTTGCAGCTACAGCATAACAGCTTTCACTCTTCTGGGAAGGCTTTCCACAAGGTTTAGAAGTGTGTTTATGGGATTTTTTGACCATTTTTCCAGAAGAATTTGTGAGGTCAGACAATGATGTTAGGCGAGAAGGCCTGGCTCACAGTCTTCGCTGTAAAAAAATCCCAAAGGTGTTCTATCGGATTGGGGGCAGGACTCTGTACAGGCCAGTCGAGTTCTTCCACACCAAACTCGCTCATCCATGTCTGTATGGACCTTGTTTTGTGCAGGGTGGGGCAACATTATAATAAACCCTATGCATTAAGAATTGGATATTACTGAAGATTATATCAATGTGAAGGCAGACCAGCAAATACTTTTGGCAATACATTGTTCATTTTCATACAGTATATCAAAATTCTGTATGGGAATATACAGTATGTATGGAATTATTAGTTTCAATGAAGAAACACAACAAAGTATGAAGAAACACAACAAAGTATGCAAAGTAAGATGTAAAATGTAGATTTAAAAGTATATGTACAACAAGTTGAATTTAATACAAAGATGTGAAGCACAAGCATAGAATCTCACAAGGAAGCATGCATAATTAACATAAACAGAAATAAACAAACAAATAAATAAAATAAACAAATGAACAAATCAAATACACACATATATACACATATACAGTACAGTACATACATATACAGTACATAAAGAGAGATACAAATGGGGAAGCAGTCTAGGTTTTTTCAGATCCTCTCAGGCCAATTTGCTGTAAGCTTACAGTAGGAGATGCAGTGGAAAGCAAGAACCGTGTTCCACCTGGCCAATTAAATGGCACCCTGACAGAGCTTGCAGTTCACAAGTCTCCTCAACCACAGACCTCATAAATCATCTGGTCTTACAGTATTGTATTCACATGGGAGTAAAAGCTTGGGATTTTTGAACTTCATATAGCAAGAGATTTCTGAGGACACACAATCGCCTATAATAAAAAGAGCTTCCACTGCAGCTCTATGTTACAAATGGGTTGCATTTAGACTCGGTCGATTCATGTTTGAAAGACTGCACTTTTAATAACCCGAGATATGTTTCTGAGGTATGTTGCTTTAAAGTTTACATCATTGGATACTTACTTACACTGGGTTAACTAGGTTAATAACTAAGTGCCATTAGTCCAACACAACTGGGTAGAGGTTTTTTTTTTTTATTATTTGATTAAAGAAACTCCAGATCAGTGGCAAGCTTGCAACTATTATCGAATCCTCTCTGAAATATTAAATGAATATTATATGAGATATTACTGTGCATTTTCTTTGCATTTATTTTCTGTTTGACTGCAACCAAATGCGTCCACTGGACTGTGTTCACTTAATGTGTTTTCCATTAAGTCTCATTAAGCAAGTGAATACACTTTAAGTAAAATCACCCCTTGAGATGGCTAATTTATTAGCTGTAATTCATGACTAACCAGATGTATCTTCCACAATTCTGCATACTCTGAATTCTCTCTCTCTCACTCTATAGTTCCTGAATGTGACTGTAAAAGCAACATCTCAGAAAAATAGGAAGGAAGATAATGATTTCAGATATTTGCAGTTCTCCTTGATCCTGTTTGGATAAATTACCATAATGTTTTGTTTTATTAATTCAAGCCTTAAAATTTGGTCATTTAACAAAAAAATTACTCAATGAAACAAATAAACACTCAAACAAACAATTCATGATGTTTATGATGTGTGTAATTCAGATATTTTAAAAATGAATATAATAAAAAAAATTACTTGTACAGATCAGCCATGAAATTAACAGGTTAACATAATAACATTGATTATAAATTATCTACCAGCGAACTGGTGACAGGATTATGGGCCCCTGTTAGGCTCATTTATGCCCTGGGGACCCAGCTGTCTGGTCCAATCCAACAGAAAAGTCAATGCAACAACTCTTCAAAAAGGTTAAGGCTGGCCACGAGAGAAAGGCACCAGACCACCCAGTGTACCACAGCCACCACAGATCGGGCCCAGCAGGCTAAAAACTAAGGCTTCTACGTAACTCTAAAATTAGATCCTAATCCAATAGAGCACCCACAGGATGAGCCAGATACAGTAGGTGGTCCAACCGGCACAAGGGGAACCTATAAAAAGTATAGTCAGCAGGATATTAAAACTTCATGACCGAGTCACCATCATGGTTTTTATATATGGTATCTATAAAAGTCTCAACATTCACACAGATGGTTCTGAGCATGACAGTCTTCTGAAAGTTGAAAATGTTATTCACAGTATATTCATATTAATAAAATTGCTTTTTTAATATGTTAAGACTATTTAATGGATATAAATGGATTTGGATGGATTTTTTGCAGTTCATACTTTACTTTAATTTGTGGGAAAATAAACAGGTGCATGTATTTACACAATGTCTTACATCTGCTATGGTTTGAAACACTAGCTTCCGTATGAATAGTCCTTTAGTAGTGTATATTTTTGGGTGATTTTGAATGGGCTGATAAAATGACGCCACATTTAAAGAACATTTTGACTGGGGTGGCAGAAGCTAGAACACAGAGCTAGTGTGGGAAGGCCATAGCAAATGTGCCAATGATATAGAGTTCCCATTAATGTCTAGGCATGTTTCACTATATACACTGATCAGCTATAACTTTATGATGACTGACTAGGGCTGCTTAGGGAACTCAATCAAAATAAAATAAAATAAATAAATAAATAAAAAATACATGCATACATGCAACCTCATTTCTGAATTATGGTGATTCACTTGCATATATTTCACTGCATTCAGATCATGCTGCATTCTTGTGTTTACTTCTTTACTTGACAACAATCCCCAGACTGCTGTATCAGTCACACTCACACAGAGTAAAACAAAACACAATTAATTCACCAATTAGGCCAGAGATTAGCGAATGATTCAGTCACACAACTCGCTTCTCATTGCCCTTCCTCATTTACGCCGTTCCCCTGCCACTTATGTGATGCGTAACAAGGAGGCAGACCCAAACAGCATTTTCAGCTTCCTTTGGGGGTTGGAGTAGACTTTTTTTTTTTTTGCTCAGATTATATCTTTGTTCGCTTAAACTCTCACGTGAGGGGTCATACTCTCACTCGTGCATGCTCGTGCTTATGGTCATGCCGCTCAAAATGTATTTCCACATTTCTGATCAGTGAAAATAATTTTACAAATTAGGATACACTAATACAATGTATTCTTATATATTCTTGTATGAACACTCTTATACAGGCAGCCACTGTGGCCAGCTCAAACCTCACAATATGAATTCACCCAGAACAGCTAAAATCATAAACACAATCAAGCAATCCCATGTAGGCCTACATATTCCAAACAATACAAGTGGATACAACACCCGGCCTCAACAGGTTTGTATTAATTTTTTCAACCCATTCCCTGATAAATGCTTGTGGCAGAATGCCACATTAGTTTTTTGTCACTAATCTGTTTAGATTACTGATTTAAAAAAATAAAGGTCACAATTCAAGATGGTATTTCAAACCCATGTAATTTTATTAATGCAGTGACCTGATTAATATGACACAGCACAATTAAATATTTGCATAATTGAAAAAAAATATTTTCCTTTCATCCCTCTGTGTATTGTACTTGCTTATCATTTTGGAGAAAACCAACAGATCTTGTTATAGGTATATGCATTCGGTTTAGCTATTCTAAAATCTGTGCTGTTAAGGTGAAAACACTCCATTGAGCGTTTTGTAATAAAGTCTATCAGGTATGCTAAATAAGGCCTCAAATGTATTGATGTGGTATTTTTAAATGTGTTTGTGATGACATATTATTGAGTTTAGATGTGTTTGAATGGAACAGCCAATTCAATCTGGCTATTCTGATTTTTCTGCAAGTGCCTCCAAGCTTTATACTGGTCCTCATGTATTTGCCGTTAGGAAATACTTTTAAATAACAGCAGATTATGTCTGCCGTGGCATGAAAGGAAGGCACTTCTGTGTAATTGTACTGTATGAAATGATATTTAATAGGGCTAAATATATTGCATATTCCCAGTGATCATTAAAGTCAGTATACCAGTGTTTTAATATTTATTGTGACGATACTTAAAAATATGTAAAAGATTGGGCAATTATCATTATATATTTCAACACATGACTAATTGATCCTCTCATGTCAGCATGCATCCTACACATCAATTTTCTTTTGAAAGAAAGAGGTTAATTGTATATTTTCCAATGCTTCATGTTGTATTATATTTTAATGCATTATTGAGCAATTATGTATGTAAAAGCACTGAAGCACTGAAACAGGATAGTATGGTAGTAGCTGCTTTGTGTGTGTTGTGTGTATGCTCATTGATATGTCTGATTTCTTTGTGGCTTAGATACAAAGGCACTCCAATTTTGTCGCATCAAATTTGACATTGGGACTGCATTGAACTGAGGCTGTAATCCTGCTAAGGTGTTCTGCCCATGCATCAGCTCATGATTTCATTACCTAGTGGTAAATCCCTCAATTGTTTAAAATTGCAGGTGCAAGATTTGATTTCATTTGATTTGTGCAGTATGTGGTTTGTTATTGTTCTTAACCTGTTACCGTGTCCGGTTTACAAGTGGTTTGTAAACTGCATAAATAAATACATAGAATAGAAAACAATATATGCACTGGCAGTATTTCTGTCTGTGCATGTGTGTGTGTTTGTGTGTATGTGTGTGTGTGTGTGTGTGTATGTCTATCTTTCTGTGTTTGTTTGTGCGTGTGTGCATTTTAATGAATCACAGAGGAAGCGTTCTGACACACGGGTCAACAATAAATATGCAAAATCAAAAGTCAACAGGAAATATGCAAATATGTCAACAGCTTTTAACTCTGCCAGCTAAATAGGAGATGTCAGTTATTTCTGTGTGTGTGTGTGTGTGTGTGTGTGTGTGTGTGTCTTGACAGAAAAAGAGCCTTCATTATTTTTTATTCAAAGATGTAGTAGCATTTGCACTTAACATTATCAGCTACCTATTTTACCAGCAGAACACAAGCTTTTGACCGTAATCTAACACAGCCATGACTGGAAGTACAATTCATCAAGATACAGCAAATAAGTTGTTGTAACCATATTGGATTTATGCAAGAAAACTGTAAGAAGTGTTGAGCCTTTGATGTAAAAAAATAAATGAAGGAACAAAAGGAATTCACGAACGTCCGAGTCGTGAGTAAACGAGTTCAATAAAATAGATACGCGTCAGAACTTGTGGAATAACATGCTCATAAAAACCACTAGAGAGATTGCTGTTGCACTGAATATCAGCATGGCCTTTCACACAACATTTCCACAAGCACCATTTATTATTAATAGATTATCACATACTGTTATTTGACTAGTGGCACGAGCATTAATCTGTTAACTGACAGATAGTGTAATTAATGGGGAGTAAAAGTTCAGGAGTTTCAATTCTTACCTGTAATATATAGCCAAATGGTGAGGAGAGTAAACCAGAGGTGGTGGACGGTTTTGAAAATCATAAATAAATTTCTCTCTATGGCACTTTTTCTGCTTTAGAATTTTCTAAGACAACTAACTGTTAAGGGGTTGAATCCCAAATAGCATGAAATAAAAAAAACTCTGAGCTACATATGGTGTGGAATCCCTTGTTCCACACACTAAGTAGTGCCCTTGTTCAGGGATCAACGATTATTAGAACACCTGTAAAGCGGAGTGATACATACTGTTTAGGTAAACATGCCGGTGCTGTTAGGTTCTATTATCACCACTCATGGAATGCCCCTTGTTGTCCAGTCAAATTGCATGGTCAGGACTAACTTTTATAATCATCATCAATACATTATGCTTTACACAAAATGTTGCACATTCGTATCATGTCACGGGAAGGACGAAAGCTAGATTGAACACTTAATAATTATTATATATTTTTTTATTAAGCCTGCATGCCAGTTCCCTTTCAAAAGCTACACTCGATGCTGCGTGAAAACGCTATGGGAACACACTTTGCGCAACCGGTTGTTGAAGCATGTGTGTCAAACACGCCAAAATATTTGGCTTATATAACCTCGGTCAGGTGACGTGCTTTGATTAGGTGCACATGGAGGTTATAAATAGGCATAAACCGGAAACATCCTCAGATCTCTTTGTCTTCAAGGACCGCATTGTGTGTGCGTGTGTGCAAGTGTGGTTTTTCTTTGAATACTGTGCGGCAGTTAAAAGTAAGCAGAAAGCGAAAGTGAAATGGCGGAAGTAGTAAAGAGATGTTTACCTTCATGCGAGGGACTTCTCGATGAAGGTGATCGCCATGCTTTTTGCGTTGAGTGTTTGGGCGAGCATCGTGATCTCCTCTCAATCAGAGTGCTTCGCGCCCGGCTCGCATTTTTTAAAGAGAAATCGCGAGCAGTGGCGCCCTCCTAGGGATCGCGTGCCGATCTGGCGGAAGCCTTTTCTCTCGCGCTCTCGCCGGATCGGGAGACTCTTGCGTCCACTTCTTAAGCACGCTCGGCGCTTTTTCTGATCGGGCGGAAGTGACCTCTTCTCTTGCTTTTGCTAAGATGGAAATTGCCACCTCAGAACGCTCCACTTGTGACGAACGAGCATACGAGGAGTTATTTGAGGTGATAACTAAGGCGGTTGCACGCCTACATCTTGACTGGCTAAGACAGGAGCAACAGACCTCCAAACGCTCCAAACGCCCACTCTTGCTGGTGGGAAAGGTTTTTCAAGCAACGGGTCAGGCTGGTGCTGCCCTGCTCACCATGGCGTTCTGCAGGCATACCAGGTTGTCCTGCTGAAGGACTTGAGCACTGGCGGGTCCATTGATGCAGAGTTGTGCCGAGCCACGAATTTGTCTCTTCGTGCCACCAAGCAGACGCCCTGTGCCATTGACCGTCCTATGGCTGCCATGGTTGCTGCGGAGGTTGTGACTCAACCTCACAGGCAACAAGAATAAGGATAACACTTTCCTCCTTGATGTCCCCATCTCACCTTCTGGCCTATTTGGCGACGGCGTCGACACCGTCGCCACTAGATTTCGGGAGGCAAAATGCTACGAGGAAGCGTTTGTGAGGTTTCTTCCCCGCCATGCTCAAGAGTCGAGGCCGTCGGCCACACGGTCCCAACCAGGTCCGGTTCCTTTGAGGCGTGAAGCACAAAAGAGATTATTCCAACAGAGAATAACAACTCCTTCCTGGCACCCTCAGGAGGCCATTGCCCAATCTCCGCCACCACTGGTGATTCAGGAAACAGTGGTCTCCAGCGAAATTTTAGGTGTTCGGTTGCCTCCTGTCATGTTTCAGGATGCCGAACATCTAACACCACCCCCCAACCCCCCCTTCCCCCCTTCATCTACCCGAAGTATCAAAACTTGTGCCCCTTTCAGAGAAATTGGCAGCGTGGAAGCTACTGCCAAGAATATCTCCTTGGGTTTAAAGGACCCAAGGTATTTCTTGGTTTTTAAGAAAAACGGGGGGGTTGCGTCCAATTCTAAATCCTCGCGGGTGGAACCGCTATCTCAGAACATACAAGTTCAAAATGTTGACGGTCAAGATGATTGTTTCTCAAATCCAATCAGAGGATTGGTTTGTGATAATCGACCTGAAGGACGCATATTTCATATAGAAATACTGCCACAACACAGAAAGGTTCCTGAGGTTCGCTTTCGGGGGCGGAGTTTACCTGTATTGGGTCCTTCCATCTGGCCTAGCAACCCGCACATATGCAGGAGATATGGATGCAGCTCTGGTTCCTATACGGTTCCGGGGCATCCGTAATCTGAATTATATACACGACTTGGTCAGTCTCTGGAGTTAGCGCTTCGACATTGGCATGTCATCCGAGCTCATCTCAAATCTCTTGGGTTGAGACTCAACGCCAAGAAAAACGGTAGTCTCTTACATAAATCGCCAGGGCGGATTGCGTTTGCGCTGCTTGAACAAGCTACAGATCTGGCCATTAAGAACACACATTTCGAGAAAAGGGCTTTTAACGTTTTGCGGCTTCTCGCGGCAAGTTGTGAAAATACCCTTCATTACCTGTAGGGGGCAGTCGTGTTTCAATCTGAAGTATTGTGTGTCTACTTAAGCCAACATTTTAATGGTTAGTGATTGGTGCATGGGTGCCAACTTGCACGTTTTGTGAACACCCAGCTCATAAAAAAGAAAACGGTATGTATTTTTCTTGCAACAACATTAAACAATCTGTACATGTCAGTGGTGTGCTAAA
>JAOVVA010000026.1:15914796-15926151 GCA_028565275.1 Leiocassis micropogon
ATATGTACATTTAACTTTTCCGGCCTCTTATTGCTACCTGTCCCAACTTTTTTGGAATGTGTAGCTCTCATGAAATCTAAAATGAGCCAATATTTGGCATGACATTTCGAAATGTCTCACTTTCAACATTTAATATGTTATCTATGTTATCTTAAAACTTCCACTTCATTGCATTGTGTTTTTATTCACAATTTGTAGTGTCCCTACTTTTTTGGAATCAGGTTTGTAGAACGCATTTATTAAAATACATTGTGCCTCCATGTTCTTTGTAGGCAGTAGATGTTTCTCCTGGTAACCCTTCCAAACAAACCATACTGTACTTGTTTAGTCTTATTCTAATTGTGCTGTCATGGACTTTTAACATTGAACATGCTCATTGAGGCCTGTAGGGTGTTTTTTGTATTTCTCTGATCATTGTATATTTTGACCTTGGAGGAAATATGCTGGGATGCTGGGGCTTTCCACTTGTGAATAATCTTTGTTACTGTAGAGTGTTTAACTCAGATAATCCAGATTGTTTGAAAGTGGGTTTATACCTCTTTCCAGTTTGATGTGGCAAAACTATTGGTTCTCTAAGACTATTGCCTATGTCTTTTCCTCTTGGCTCCAGGCCAGCAAACTGCCAAAACCTCTGCCTTTATTGAGTTCTCCACACCTGCTGACGACCAATTAACCAAGGGATGACGATTCGCAGCACATATTGTAGCTGCAACTTATCCTATGCAAATATTTGCCTAATACTAAGGCCCACTATGATCAGATAGTTTTTTTTATTTTGTTTTTACACAAAAACACAGAGTTGAGAGCGGGAGAATTCACTTTTGAACTTGACTGTAGGCTTATACTGATTATAGTATTTTCTAAGACTTATTTTCTAAGATTATACAACATATTGTATATACCTACAGTATGGACACGAAATGTCATCACGCATTGATCCACCAGGACTAAAATGTCATGTGTTAAATCAAGTTTATAAGGTGTTATTACATTCTCAATAGCCATGGTTAATTAAATGTCATGTTTGTGTTCAAAAGCCTTCTGCATTATTGACGTTATACTACTTCCTTTAGATCAGCCCATTCATTGATGAGAACACTCGCAAGAAATTCCTCATCTATGCTGGTAATGACTACCAGGGTTCAGGAGGCTTGGTCGATTACATCGACAAAGAGTTCATCCCTGACTTTCTTGGAGGAGATTGTCCGGTGAGTCCAGTGGCCAGTTGGTTGCAATGAATATTAGGCATTATGGAATTCTCATTGGAAGTATTATGCTTATTTTCAAAGGTGGTAGCAATAATCCTATGGAGCCATAATCATTTTTTCTCTGCTTTAAACTTTATATCTAATTTTCTCTTAGGTCATTTTAGTGCACAGTACTCTCAGTCAATAATGAGATGTCAAATTTGCAGTTCTAAATTAATCAGGTGCCCCTGATTATGCGTTACCCAAATCAACCTTCATAGCCTACATGTTTCTACTGTCTTATGTAAGATATAATGAGCATAATGTCTTTATAAAATAATGACTCACTTTAACTTGAGCTGAAATTGGTGAGTTCATATATAATACGCATGCCTGAAATAAGCATTTCTGAATTGAAATGCAAAAAAAGTCTAATTGGTGGAAAGGTCGTTTTTAATTATAAATGAGTAAGGAAAGCGGAACTGCACCATATTTTGTGTCTCTGCTTTATTTGCAGTGTGAGGTCCCGGAGGGTGGCCTGGTTCCCAAATCACTGTATCGCACAGCAGAGGAGCTGGAAAATGAGGAGATCAAGCTCTGGACAGAAACAATTTATAAAACTGCAAGTGTGTTAAAGGGAGCTCCACATGAGGTATTTTAGAGCTCTTGACGTAGTTCATATAGCAACCTAAGCTCCAGGTCTTGCCACAAAGTATAGAAAATGTTATGGGGGATGGTGCCATCTGCTGGTACTCAAAGAACAATACATTACTAGAAGTGAAAACTTTTTGTCCTCCATCTTCATATTTTGTGTCCCAACTTTTCCATTGTCAGATGGTGATTGAAATCACAGAGGCATCCTCAGTTATTACATGGGACTTTGACGTGTGTAAAGGTGATGTTGTTTTCAAGATCTATCACTCAAAAAAAGCCCCACAATGTCAGAAGAGAGATACTCTTGGTAGTCTGACTGCTCCTGGAGGGAACAATGTGCAAATGATTGAGAAGGCATGGATGCTGGGAAAGGACTACAGTTTGGTGGAAACTGCTCTAACTTGTAGAGAGGGCGAGAGCATACAGGTATTATAAATGTATGTGGTATGTTCACTGCATACTGGAAAGTAGACATTCAGAATGTTTTCATAAGTATTTTTTACCTAGTAAAAAATAAGTATTTATACCTATAGTATATATTTTAATATACAGTGAAATATCTATCGAATAACACGGTTTGCGAGTATCCGCAAGACGAGCAAAGATTTGTAATAAATTTTGACTTGTTTGTTTTCCAAGTCTTGGTTTACCATCCATTGGCGTATCATGTATCACGCATGCACTTCTTGTTTTGATGCTGAGCGTCACGTGATCACAACTGAGCCAACGGTTTTTCTATTTCTTGCGCTGCGGAATTGTGGGTAATCGTCTCCCCTGCTGGGTCTTCGTGCGTGTCTCTTACTGGTATAATCAACATCCGTACACGCGTGTACTGTTTACTATGACACTGTGACCACGTGTGTGTGTGTGTGTGTGCGTAAAACACATTTTATTTTGTGTCTGTATGCGTGTGTGTACAGCGCGTGTGTAAAGCAAAAGCAAGTCTCATTAGAGAGGTTAAAGACCCATTTTCTCTCTCTGTATCAGCCTGCTTTTTGTGTCTATGTGCATGCGCGTCATTGGACACCATGCCCCACAAACACACACACACACACACACACACACACACACACACACACCCCTCCTACTTTCGCGTTCACAGACACACACACTCTTTCTTTTTGCTCTACACAGAAACACTGCCCTGTCGCGATTCTTTTCAAAGGTAAAGTGCAGGTTAACTTGTTTTATTTTTACTTTACAACAGTAATTCCGTTAGTGTGTCACTCAATCAAATTTATTTTTCCGATAAAACATTTTCATTGTGTGCGTGCGCGTGTGTGTGAAAAGAGTGGAGGAAGGGTAACCGTGTAAGACGAGAAGGGGGAGAGGGGAGCTTACTTTAGATTAACACACACATACACAGCGCCTGCGTGCACAAACGGAAACACTTATCTGTCGGGATTTATTTTTACTTTTTTTTTAAAGGTAACTTGCAGGTTAATTTGTTTTATTTTTACTTTATATTTTGTGTTTATTATTTTTATGTATTTATTTTTGGGGGCTGTGGAATGAATAATTAGATTTTCCATTATTTCTAAAAAAATTATTTATTAAAAAAAAAATTCTATTTGGTTTACGAGTGTTTTGAAATACGGGCCCACTTCCGGAACGAATTATGCTCGTAATCCAAGGTTCCACTCTATATGCATTTTACTGTCAAAAACATTTAGTTGTGCTGTCCATTTTAGTACTAACATAGCCGGAATTTCCGATTGTTATAACAATGTGGCAATGTTCACTTCCAAACAGACATTGAGACACCATTGTTATTAGGTTGATTTTTTTAGGTTGTAAAGTTAGAATTACTTCGTTAAATTTAAATTTTACTTTGTTACGATGACATCAGACCAGTGTTGACTACATGATGTTGGTATGACATTTACTAAATGATCCCAGTACATTTTGCAAAAATGACTTTTATTTATTTTTCTACTTTTACAATGTTTAATATCCTTTTGTTTCACCTTTAGCATAACTCCTTTGTCTCTTGCTCTTGCTATCAGTAGCACTGTTTTTGCTGAGTTTGGGGTCCATGATGTTCTTTGCTGTAATTTAAGAACATTAAATTGACAGATAATACTACAACACTCAAGAAGCATGCATGTGCTTTGCATACAATAGACATGAGATATACATGCTGTTGTGTACGTCCCATTTTTCCAGTAGGTATTAATTAATCTGAAATGAAATTGACATAAGGGAGCACAGATCTATATGTGTTTGGTGTTGCGGTTCTATTCACAATGAGAACACTATTTTGAGGTAATTCATTTAACGTTACCCTAAATTGTAAAAAACTAATATTTTAACAAAATTGCAGCAATGAGATGATTATTTTGTTTAAACTGATTACAATTGTGTGATAAGTCAATTTCTGTTCTGCCAGTGGAATAAAATGCCAGTGTATTGCCAAAAATTTGTGTTGCCATACTAGCGCAGTTGTTCTACATGCACCTTTTCTGTGATTGCTGCCATAGCCATGCAGTTTTGAACACCATTGTTAGAGCCATTCGGCCATCCAGTCATCATAGATGACACTGGTGACTTGTCTCCATTTCAACCAAGCATCGAAAGCGATTACCCATAATCTTGCAGCGCAAGCGAAAGGAAGAACCATTGGCTCAGTTGTGATCATGTGATGCCCAGCAGACAAAGCGCATGCATGTGACTCATATATCAAGCCCTTGCTCATTTATTAAGTTTTAAAATTTTGCTAGTCTTGCAAAACGCTCCCAGACCAAGTTACTCGCAATCCAAGTTTCCACTGTACCATTTCCCTGTTGTTCTTTTTGTTCTTGTTCTCAAAAAGGCACTAAAATTAGATGGGAGAACAAAGTTGCTAAGAATAAATGTTCAGAACAAATGTTCACATTAAAGTTTTAACCCATTAGAAAACACATAAAACTTCACCATGAATGCGTAAAACATTCACCATGTGACATGTTTTAAAGAATTTTAATTATTTGCTTTTATTTAAAGCTTCTTAGGCGTGAGGCAGAACTAAATATAAGCATTAAGATGTTAAAGGATCTGATACTGACAAAAGTATTGCAACAATGATTTTCCATGGAATTGCAAAAAAGAACTGTGTACTTAGTTGTAATTGTAGGAAGAACAGATAGAAATGCTTGAGCAAAAGTACCAGTATATTACCAGAAAATGATTTGTTATTAGTTAAAGTCAGCTTTTAGAATACAGCTTTTAAAAGTCTTAAAACACCTGATATTTACTGTACTTACAGTGCATCCGGGAAGTATTCACAGCGCATCACTTTTTCCACATTTTGTTGTCACACCCTTATTCTAAAATGGATTAAATTCATTTTTTCCACAGAATTCTACACACAACACCCCATAATGACAACATGAAAAAAGTTTACTTGAGATTTTTGCTAATTTATTAAAAAAAAAAAAAAAAAGGAGAAAGCACATGTACATAAGTATTCACAGCCTTTGCCATGAAGCTCAAAATTGAGCTCAGGCGCATCCTGTTATCCGGAAGGCACACACCTGTCTATATAAGGTCCCACAGTTGACAGTTCATGTCAGAGCACAAACCAAGCATGAAGTCAAAGGAATTGTCTTTAGACCTCCGAGACAGGATTGTCTCGAGGCATAAATCTGGAGAAGGTTACAGAAAAATGTCTGCTGCTTTGAAGGTCCCAATGAGCACAGTGGCCTCCATCATCCATAAGTGGAAGAACTTCGAAACCACCAGGACTTTTCCTAGAGCTGGGGGACAACCATCTCTACAGCAATCCACCAATCAGACCTATATGGCCAGAGAGTCTCATCAGACCTGAGAATTTTGTTTCTCATGGTCTGAGGGTCCTTCAGGGGCCTTCAAGTAAACTTTTTTCATGTTGTCATTATGGGGTGTTGTGTGTAGGATTCTGAGGAAAAAAAATTATTTAATCCATTTTAGAATAAAGCTGTGACATAACAAAATGTGGAAAAAGTGATGCACTGTGAATACTTACCAGATGCACTGTAAGTGTTGAAAGTAAAAGTAAATAAATATTAACATTTAGAATTTGGACTATAAACTTTATTGTGGCTTCCTTTTACAATAGTAAACCATAATATATCAGGGTTCCCAAAATTACTTTAATATCATAGTTTGAATTTATTCCAGGAAAAAAATTTAAATAATAAATCAGCGGTGTAGTTACACACCTGCATGTTGGCTAACCAGCAACATTAGTTGGCACACGATGGCCTGGCCATCATGTTAGTTAAATATCTGAACAGGGATTTGATACTAACTAACTAAATAACTAACTAATTTAAGTAATGTTAAATAGCACTGTGACCACATGGGCCTGATGCACCTGGTGGTTGGCAATAGACAGACATTACGTCACCAACTCAAATTGGTGCAGTAACAAGTGATGATGATAATTATGATAAATGTACTGGTGTGAGATTGCACATTTTATTTAGAAACTGTAGTGTAGTAAAAGTAAAAGTTGCCAGAATTAAATAACAAAGTACATGAAAAAATAACAAAGGACGTGAAAATTATATTTAATTATATAACATTGTGTTTGTACTTTGTTATATTACTACACTGAAACCATAAAAATTTGTCTGAATTTTGCAAGTCAATGCTTTATTAAAATACCTTAATCTACATTCTTTTATATACATTGTCTCTGTGTCCCTTTTCCTGTAGGGCTCTCATGTAACACGTTGGCCTGGTTACTACATACTTCAGTGGCAGTTCCCCAGCTCAGCATCTAGCTTATCCTCACTTCAAGTCTCACCGCAAAAGTGTAGGGTGATGTACTACACTGAAGTTCTGCACTCTGATGACTTCAGGTTTGCTCCACATGTTAACACATAATCAACACATGAGGTTCATGTTCAAAAGGTAAATTAAATTAAATAGTAGGAGACAATTTTGGTTGACAGTGTTAACTTAGCAATGTTATGTACATTATGTAGTTTTTGAAAGTAAAAATAATTTTGATAAAATGACATTGGACCCATAACTACATGATGTTGGGACTTTGTTGAATGAATTAAGCAAACACACTTTTGCAAACAGGACATTATTATCTATTCTTACATCTTCCACCTGAAACACATAATTGAAAGCATCATACTGCTGGTAGTTTTCCTTTCTTTTTGCAACTAAGCTGATGCCCTTAATGAGCATTAAAATCCAGTTTCAACAGTAAGGGATACGAAGAAGAGCCAAATAAAAACTTATTCAAGTAAGAAAGAAAAACTAAACAATAGCAAATTTAACAAATCATTAAATTACGAAGGAACTGATAAGAAAAAAGGTTGGAGATCTAGTCTGTAAAAATAGAAGTTCCAAGCTGGGGCATGGTAACAGAACCGTAGGCCACTCCAGATTGAAAATTGTGCTAATTTTCATACTAGTCTGGACATTGGAACGATCAGCGTTTATGTCTATTAGCTCCAGACATTGTAACATTGTTAACGGGATAACAAAATAATCGGCAAGAAGCTATGTGATCTTGGCTTACTCTGAAGACCAGGTCTCCAGCCCTTTCCATTACCTGATGCCAGTGGCTCGGGGAGGGAAGTTGACATTGCAAGTGGGTAAAATACCTAATTCTCATAAGTAGATCTTCACCTCCATGGGACCCTAAGCCAAATCTGGCTAAGGGTTTCTCCTACCTCACCTATTAGCCATGTGTACCGTTTGACCTATACACTGTATATGGTGTTAATTCAACTTGGAATTCTATGGTGTAATTAATAAACAAAATCCAATAAAATGTATTTCAACAGTCAATGCCATTCCATTGCTTGCCATCTGCATTGACTGTCTTGTTTTCAAATCCATATTTTGTTTAGACTGCTCCCCACAATGCTTGCTGCTAGAATGGGAAAGTTCTTTTCATGTACTGCACATGCACTAGCGATGTTTATATCTTTTCAAGCTGAAGTTTATAAATAAGTCACAGAAGACAGCCCAGGAAAAGTCTGGCAAGCAGGCTAGACACAGACCAAGAGAGCACTGCTAAGCTGGACTGTTAGCAAGACAGACTGGTTTAAGATGATCTTCAACTTACTTTTATTTGTTGACATCAAACTTGGAGGGGAGAGTGTACAAGCTGACTGATCGCTTTTCCCACAGTTCACTCTCTTGGTTTGTGTGTGTGTGTGTGTGTGTGTGTGTGTGTTTATAAAAATAGTTCCACTTCAATTTCTCAAGATAGTGTACATTATGTTCATTATATATCTGAACTGAAGAGGTGTGAGAAATATATTTAACAGCTTAAGGGGTAAATAACTGCAAAGGTTTTGATAGCCCTTGGTTATAGAACTTTAATTTAAACTTTTAATACTGTCTCATTTGGGACATATCAATGCAATAAACAATTAGTATGAAATACATTTAAGTAATATACTGTGTGTGTGTGTACCGTCATGTATAAAAGTTTGTGCCCCCTTCCCTTAGTTCTATGTTTGTTTATGTAAAAACATAATAAAAAGCACCTGATCTTAGCAGGTCTTCAAGTTAGACAAATACAACTTCAGGTGAACAACAGCATAAATCATTTTGATCACTGAGAATGCAATTGTGTTCTCACCTTCAGTAACCTAGTTAACCCAGGAACCTGGGTTACTGATCAGAAGATCACCAAGCATCAGCTTTCTAATTTCTAATTAGTATATGCGTACAAATTATTTCACTGTGCTGTATGGTACAAGTGACAATTGGAACAAGTGGAACCTTGAATTACGAGCACAATTTGTTCTGGAAACGGGCTTGTATTTTAAAACACTTGTAAATCAAAGCAAATTTCCCCATAAGAAATTAAAATGATTTGTTCCACAGCCCAAAAAAATACATACCTAAAAATAATTAATGCAAAATATAAAGTAAAAAAAAAAAAAATTAAGCTGCACTTTACCTTTAAAAAAAGTAAGTTTTATGTTTATGCGCTCAGGCGCTGTTTGTGTGTGTGTGTGTGAAGCTAAAGTAAGAGGAGAGGAGGAATCATCCCTTCCCCTCTTCTTGTCTTACACAGTAACACTTCCTCCCCTCTTATTTGAGTTTCACACGCACACACATTACCGGAAAGACTGTTTTATCAGAAAAAATTAGCAAGGAACATCGCTACCAACTCTGGCGTGAGCACACGCTAATGGAATTACTTCTGTAAAGTAAAAATAAAAAAAAAAGTAACCTGCACTTTACCTTTGAAAAGAACTACTGGGTACTCGTAAATCAAGACTTATTCGTTTTTCAAGTCAGAATTTCTTAAAAATTCTTGTAAACCGCATTACTCGCAATCCGAGGTTTCACTGTATATAAAACCATGCCCAAGTCCACTGGAAAAGGTGGCCTCTTGAACAATAAAGCATACTCAGCCACGGATCAAATCTGATATAAATGGAAGTGGACAAGTAGACATCAGTGCTGTTTGTCTCCTTCAAAATCTCTGTGCATTAAGCATGTAAGAGGGTAAGTTGCTGGTGCTGCTAATCATCAGCCTTAATGATTGGCTTTAATGATTAATTTATCATCAGCAGGTTTACAGATCTCTATAAAAGCAAAAGTTTTAGCTGTTTGTTTACACAATGCCAATAAGGAAAGACATAAGCAATGGTCTAAGAGAAGTGATTTTGGAATGGCCTAGTCAAAGTCCAGACATCATCCCAATTAAAATAAATTTTAAGAGAGCTATGAATAAATGAATGAGCAGAAATCCTCAATGAACTGAAACAATGTTTGTTTGTTTTTTTAAAAAAAGGACCAAAACAATGTGAGATCCTGATTAAGTTCATCATTTTATTAACGGTTATTGCTGCTTAAAGTGGATTTACAAGCTATTGACTCATGGGGGATACTTAGTATGACCCACATGTTTTTTTTCTCAATTTGGCTTCTTTTTAGCTGAGTAACTATTGGCACGGTGAAAAGAGATATAGTTTGTTTTGTTTTTTTAGGTTGTATTTGAAAAGTACTAAGACTGATGAAGATAAGATGATGATAAGATACATTTCTTTCTTATCATGTTTTAGGGGTTCTATGACAAGTCTGGAGTCCAGTCACAGTGGCTTCTCTCAGCTGAGCACCACCACCACTTCCTCTAGCCAGTCACATTCCAGTTCAGTCATTTCACGGTAGAACATAAGTGACATAAGAAATATGATTGTTTAATACAAATTCTGTATAAAATGTTACTGTACGTTTTCTCTTTTTTTCATATTACTACAAAGTATGATGTTACGTATTTTTTCATTATATTATACAACAGCCCTTTTCTTTTTTAGCCACTAAATGTGTTTAGTAAATAAATAAATAAATAAATGAATGAATACTGAATATTTGAGGACGATTGTAGTATTTGGGGGTCACCAGGTCTCTAAACCTGCAAACAGACACCACCTAAGCTTACATGAGGAAATCCCCTTTCTTTAACTAAATACAAATTTGCCCCTTGACTGGAAGGAACTAAAATTATTATAGTTATGTTTAAAGGAGAAAATGTATTGCATTTTGGTAGGTCTGAGGTAGGATCACAGTAAAAGAATAATAGACACCCAGAAAATAATCAAATCCCCACAAGTCAAGTACAGTGAGGGCCATGAGAGCCATGTTATAAAATAGATCATGGAGTTCATGCCATATCAAGATATTTTAAATAAAAATCTGTCTGCATCTGGCCTAGGGCAACAATTAGGGCATGGTTCATTGGTCAGAGGACCATGCTTTTGACCATCCATATCCTTTGACATAATGTAAATAACATTGAAAACCTGTGGGGTGAACTAGGGTTAGGGTTAGGGGGGTCTACAGTGGAGGACAGTGAAGGCATTAAAGGTAAAGATGCCATGCTTGTATGTTGGAAAGGGTGTTGTGGAAAATAATCATGCAGGGATGTATACAACACAGGTTTGGTTTGCCTAAGATGATTTTGATTTTTTTTTTTAATGATAAATTCATTTAGAAGTTAGATCTCTCTCTCTCTCTCTCTCTCTCTCTCTCGCTTGCTCTCTCCTTTTTTTGTTTTTGGTGTGAGCATATGAGGCTCTCATGTTTTTTGCAATTTTTCTTTTCAAGGGCACCAATTCTGGAGCTGATGTTATTTATTTATTTGTAAAGTAGTATTTATTAAGCCAGAGATTAGGTTCTTTGATGCCCGCTTTCTCATGTACTTTAGGAAGTGTGATGATTTTTATTCCCCACAAGATGGCAATGTGTAAAGCCCAAGAATAAAAGATTACGTAGTCTGGATTAGATGGAAATGTTTAGCAATCCATCCATAACTAAAGTCCTAAAGAGTACCTGAACAGTAAAGGGTCCTCTAGAAGCATTTTGTGGATTGTGCACTTTTCTGGCATTAAAGGCATAACTTTAACTGGAGTATTTGTTAAATGGGAATCGATTCACAAACTCCACAGGGAACACATATTCACTATGTAAGAATATATTAAAATACCTTGCATATTAAGAGTGAGCTTGATTGCCTAGCTCTGACTGGCCTTTGGTTCTAAATAAGCTATATTTATTTATTTATATA